>JBBWUH010000002.1:3000000-3457058 GCA_038380885.1 Phyllosticta citrichinensis | reverse complement strand
GCTGCGTTGCCGTGCTCGAGGATGCGTCATTCGCTGTCTGCCTTGACATGCGTAGGGCGCGGGCAGTGGGGATGTTGTGAGGACGTCGCGCCGATACGATACGGCATACGGAGAGGATGGTGGGAGGTGTTGGCTGTTGAGAGCGAGCGCTGCTGCAAAGGCTGCGACGTATAAAAGGAGCGTCGCTGACTGACCGACTGAAGGCGACACATTTGTGCAGCGTATCTTCACGTCCGCGTCGTTTGCAAGTTTTCAAACCGAGTCATCTACTGTCCATCTGGCTGGCTGCCAACATCTACAACGCATTGAAAGAGCAAGGAAAAGAGAAGAGACACTATGCCTGCCATCCTCGACGACCCCTCCACCCCAACCATCTATCGCCAGTCTGGCGCCGCGCCCTTCCCAGATGCCGCGACGCCCCTGCCCGCGTCCATCGTGTCCAAGCCCGTGACGCTGCGCGACCGCACGACCAAGGCAACCCTGATCCCGTTCGGCTCGGCCGACCGCGTGCCGCTGTCGCTGGTCGAGTACCTGTGCGCGCAGATGAACAGCGAGATTGAGCGCGGAGACACGTACCCGATGATGGAGCCGTTCAGCGTCGAGGCGTTTGGCCGCTACTGGTTCCAAAACTTTGCCGCAATCATGGTGCTCGGCGACGTTGCGGACGACGGCCAAGGCGCGCTGTGGCGTTGGGAGGCCGACGGCGCTGGCTGGGACAAGCTGTGTCTGGGCAGCTTCTACATCAAGCCAAACTATCCCGGCCGCAGCTCGCACGTGTGCAATGCTGGCTTCGTCGTCACCGATGGCGCGAGGAATAGGGGCGTAGGTAAGCTGATGGGCGAGTGTTACTTGGAGTGGGCGCCGCTGCTGGTACGTATTGATTCCTTTAACAACGCAACGTTTACTCATGAGTCGACTCGTTCTCCCCGCAGGGCTACACGTATTCCGTCTTCAACCTCGTCTACGAGACCAACGTGGCGTCATGCCGCATCTGGGACGCGCTGGGCTTCAAGCGCATCGGACGCGTTCCCGGCTGTGGTAACCTCAAGACTCAGCCCGAAGGCCACTTTGTCGACGCCATCATCTACGGCCGCCACCTGGGCTACAACAAGGAAGACGCGGACGACGAGCGCCGCTTCGAGCGCATCAAGTATTACCTCTTGACGGGCAAGTATCCGGGCGACGCTGATTCCGCCGAGAAGAACAGACTCCGAGCCGCAGTGAGGAACTACACGCTTGTCGAGGTGGGCGATGGCGACGACGACAACGGCGCAAACACCAGGGCGGCGACCACCGCTGCAAGGCCAACTCCTGGCATCTCTTCCATCTCGACCGACGCGGGGACCCGGCGCGTCAAGCTGATGCTTGGTGACAAGGAGGTGATTTCGGATCCGCGGCAGCAGTACGAGATTGCGCGGCAATTCCACCGTAGCGGCGGTAGCCTCATCAACAACAATGGTAGCAATCACAACAGCAACAACAACCACGGCAGCAACAGTAACAATGACAATGCCGGAGCCCTTGCTGGAGGGAGCCACCACGCGGGCATCAATAAAACGACGGCCAATGTGTCGGAAAAGTACCACTGGAACCGCATCAAGGGCACCGTGACGGACGTGATTGAGAACTGTGCCGAGTGCGGCGAGAAGGTGCGCAAGAAGGCGCAGCTAAAGTCTGCCATTGCGTCGTCTTCTTCTGCCGCTGGTGGCGGTGGTCAAATTGCTGCTCCTCCACCTGCGTACAAAGCCGCTGCAACAGACACAACCATGGTGAACCCTTCTGCTGCTGCGGGTGGTGCTGAGCAACATGCGCTGTATAGTTCCTTTGATGGTGGTGGTGGTGGTGGTGGTGTCTTTGCCAGCAGTGCCGCCGATACTTCCTATCCTCCTGCTTCTGCTTCTGCTTCTGCCTCTACCGCTTCTACCGCTTCTCGCACGTCCGTCACGCAAACCGGCCACAACACGGCTCCCAATGGCTTCGCCCCCGCGTCTACAACGCCCGTCGTCGAGCCCGACCCAGCGTTGCCGCCGCCCCTGCATCCGCCCATGTTGTCCAACACCACCACCACTACCGCCGCTGGCCCGCACCAGGGCGCTTTCGGTCATGAAAATCACCCACACCCGCAGTACCCCTATCACCAGCACCAGCACCAGCATCACCACGACCCGCCGCCGCCACCGCCGCAATTCTTCTTCAGCGCCGCGACTGCGACAGGAGAAGCCGTGCACGGCGGCAGCGAGCACCAGAACCCTCACCCCCTCCATCTCGACCCTCAAATCCACTACCGCCCGCCTGACATATCTCCCTCGTCGCCGTCAGACGTCGACGCGCAGCTGGCGCACGCTCTGGCGCATGACCTTGCCCGCGACGATTCGTCCGCGGCTATGGCGCTGGATCTGAGTATTTTGGAGGCGGATGCAGGGGAGGGGGAGCGTGGGGGGTTGGGGTAGAAGGGTAGAAGGATAGGGTGTGCGGAAGAGTGGCTTGGATTCAGTATGAGGACTGGTAGCGGTGAGTGAATGACTGTCCAATCAAGAAGCGACAGACTGGTTACCCTAACCCTAACCCTAACCCTAACCCTAACCCTAACCCTAACCCTAACCCTAACCCTAACCCTAACCCTAACCCTAACCCTAACCCTAACCCTAACCCTAACCCTAACCCTAACCCTAACCCTAACCCTAACCCTAACCCTAACCCTAACCCTAACCCTAACCCTAACCCTAACCCTAACCCTAACCCTAGATTAATTATAAATCTCTTTCTATTATTAGGAGCCTAATTAATAATATACTAGAGAAAGAAACCTCTAAAATACTAAAGGCTCTATTATATAAAGATCCTTAAATAGCTAGTAGTTAGTCCTCTAAGGAAGAACTCTTATAGTAAAGAATCTACTAAGTTCTCTACTATAAACCTATCTAGAGATAAATAATAAAGATATCTACTATCTTTATATTACTCCCCTTAATACTTTAAGGTAGGGGACTAAAGGAAAATCTTTCTCTATTTTTTAAAGAGAAAGGTAAAGATATTAGGTATAAAGATTATACCTATAGAGAAGTATAAGGTATAAAACCTTATATACTTATAGTTTTAGGTATAGACTATAAGTATAAGAAGTCTTAGAGCTTATAGGTACTAATAGTAGTAATATACCTAATAGAAGATAGAGGTTTATTAGGAAATTAGTCTTTTTCCTAATAACTTTACTAGGGTTTAAGATATAATAAATCTAATTTTAGATTTTTCTCTACCTTAGTTTTCTTATTAAAATAGTATATTACTTAACTTAATAAGTTAAGTATTTATCTTAATATAGGTAAATAATATTTTAAGAGGTTATAAGGTTTTAGTATTCCTTATACTAAGCCCCTAGTAGGAACTAGTAAAACTAGGTAATATCTATATCTAATTAGGTATAAAGCCTATATAGCTATACCTTATATTAATATAGGTACTAAGAATATGGTAAATTTTATAGAAAGATATAGATAGGTAGAGAATAGATAGTAATAAAAATTTTTCTATACTACTAGAAGGTACTAGAAAAATATCCTAGGTACTTTAAGGTATACTCCCCCTAGGGAAAAATTCTTAGGTATAAATATCTAAATATATAGGGCTTAAGACCTAGTCCTTACCCTTATACTACTTACTTATACTTCTTTTATAAGTAAGCTTTCCCTAGACTTCTTTATAAGTTTAGCTTAATAGCTATCTATTAAGATAGTCTTACTAAGCCTTACTTATAAGAGTAGTCTAGTATTAAAAGAATATTTTATTCTTTCTAAAGATATAAGTAGGGAAGGAAGAAAACCTACTTATAAGGGTACTATAAGATAAGCTACTTAATAATCTAAGGATTACTAATAGCTAGGCTTATAACCTATTAAGGGGAGTAATATAAAGATAGTAAATATCTTTATTATTTACCTCTAGATAGGTTTATAATAGAGAACTTAATAGATTCTTTACTATAAGAGTTCTTCCTTAGAGGACTAATTACTAGCTACCTAAGGACCTTTATATAATAGAGCCTTTAATATTCTAGAGGTTTCTTTCTTTAGTATATTATAAATTAGGCTCCTAATAATAGAAAGAGATTTATAATTAATCTAGTCTAGAAGATTCTAGCCTTAGTAATAAGATAATCTAGACTAAGGTCTAGAATCTTAAGGAACCTATAGGAATAAGTTAATTTATAATAGTAGAAGTCTATAAAATAGCCTAGAGTTTTTATACTTATTCTTAGGCTTCTAATATCTACTATATCTATACTACTCTATAATACTATCTCTTCTCTCTTTTATCCTAATAATAGAAAATAAGGTTTACTTACTATATCCCTCTTTATAAACTATAACTAACTAATATATATATAGGGAATATAAGTTAGTTACTAAAGAAATTACTAAAGCTACTCCTATAGTTATAACTAGTACTATATTAATTAATATCCTCCTTAGCCTTAAGCTTATCTAAAAATTAGGTAGAAGTAAGCTATTAGGTTAAAGTAAGTAGAAAAGATACTTAATAAAATAGGAGTTTAGATAATAGGATAGTAGTATAGTAGTCTAGGCTATTATCTAGCCTTATAGTACCCTAGTCTAGATAGAGGCTAGCTAAAGACTACTATAACTATACCTACTACCTCTTTATTAGGGTATATAACTAGTAGCTACCTAAGATACTACTACTCTACTTATAGTATATATACTTATTATTAAAATTACTATATAATAGTAGTAGTATATTTAGTTTAAGTATACTAAGTAAAGGACTAAAGTAGCTATAGTATTAGGATTAGGTATATATATAATAATAGTAGTAGGATACCTACCTAGCTACTATTATAGTTAGTCTAAATAATAGGCTATATTCTCTTTTCCCCTTTATTAGTAGGTAACTACCTATTCTATAAAAGGCTACTATAAGATAAGTTACCTATATAAATTTAAACTTATTTAGTATATAATCTAGTAGTACTAATAAATAGGATTCTTTACTATCCTTTAGCTACTTAGTAGTCTAGCTAAAGTTAATAAACTTATAAAATAAGTCTATATTAGTATTAACCTATAGGTACTTATTAACCTAGTATTATATATACTTAACCTACTTATTAGGAGTACTAGGGAAGGGCTCTATATTCTAGATATTCCTTAGTATATACTTCTCTATATCTATAATTATATACTCTACTAGGTAGTCTCTTATTTTAATAAAATTATTATATACCTACTCTTATACTAGGGTATATAGTTAGCTATACTATAGGCTAATCTTATAGACGGTATAGCGCGCTATGAGCCCTAGGTAGAGGAAGCTAGAGAGATATATCTTATAGGCCTGGGTCTTGCTCTAGAGCGCCCGTTGCAGGGCAGCTAGCGGCGTAAAAATCTCGAAGGGATCCTGGTCGATACAGAGAATCTCAAAAGCACAACCCACTGATGGGTCTGCGACACCCTGGATCAAAATTTACATGAGCGCGGTCAAACTTCCAACGGCATCAACTTTGATTTCAAACCCTTTTCTCAAATCGTCGACCCATGGTGGCCTGGTCATCCTCGGTGTCGCGCTTCTATCCATGGACAAGATGTCTGCGAGAGGGAGGGGCACATTTCGCCCGCGGTGGCGGAGGGCTCTCCGAGAACTACAAATATCTCAGTCGGCGTCAATGTCGGCGAATACAACAGAAAGAGCTTCGAAAGCACATTTCATTAAGGTAGAGCAGGTCTCTGCCAAGTGCGCCAGCCCAGATCAGTTCGTTGGCCAACCACGTGGACGAGATGTCGAGTTCCGCGCAGAACCAAAAGCTGGACGTGGCCACGGTCAGGCTACCTATTGAGCTTTCATGCCTCTCCAGCAATTGAATGCGGGCGGCCCAGCGCGAACCGGCAGAGACACTCTCAGCACGGGTGCTTGGCTGTGCAGCGGGCAAACAGAAGAGACAGCAAGTAACGTGAAGCCCTGATATGACCTGAGAACTCCTGCAATCTTGTAAAATCCGCCTAAATCTACTGTCCTGTTGGTGCCTATTGACGTCTCGCCTTGGCATCGTGCAATGGGTGGACATGCACGCTTGTAATGGCACATTTCGTTTGGCCGTGGCATTCTCCATGGGGTCCTCCAATGCTAAAGGTCGAAGCGTTGCCTTCCCGTCGGGTTCAAATTGTCTGTTGAAACGGTGATATGGATCTACAGCAGCGCCACAACACGGCTTTGACTGTGCATCCTCACGTCGAATGTCCTCCTTCCTTGGGTTCCGACAGCCGGCGATTCACAGCCGGTCTGTACTGGATGTAGAAGTTGAGCGCTTTTGAACCTCACTCGTCTGGAACAAGTCGCCCCAAGATGCCATCAGTGCTGTCAGCTGCGCAGCTGGCTATTCGCCACCAGTAGACCACCACATACATGGTCTCGCCCCTAGTAGTAAGTGATTAGCCGACTCCTTTTGCTGGCCGACATTCGCCATCATTTCGACAGGCCACTCGAGTCGACGCACCGGACATCTTGACCTGGCTCACCACAAGGAACCCCATGTGACTGTATAGCTGCCCGCGATGCATTACAATTATCCCCAGCCAGGCAGCGGCTACGGCGCCTCTCAGCCACCCCAATGGCGCTTCTTTACCGCCAGCACCCATCCCCAGCACTCCAGGTGCATACCTTGCCGCACTGCCGCAGCACCAGCACCAGTACCGGCAAGCCCACCCTATGGTCGTGATTCCTCAAAGGCAACCTTGAAATGCGCACCCCGACACACAACCGCCCGTCCCGCACAACACGTGCCAGCAATTTATTATCTGGAAAATGAAAAAATCCTTCCGCTTCATCACTTCACATACTCTCTCGTCACTGTGGTTGCAACTCGGGAAGAGCAATCAGAAGGCGACGGCGTCTAGTAGTAGCACAGCCTGAAAGAGTACCATTCCAGCAGCGTCTGCAAAGAGAGAAGCAAGCGGTAGATTCCAACCATGTGAATTCCATTGGCCAAACATCGTCCATTTCGGCGTCCTCAATGTCTTCACGGCGTCAGCCACCGGGAACACGCAGGGTCAGTCCAACTCGATGATGTCTTCGTAGTTGAGTGCGAGATTGGCATCCGGTCAGGTTTGGAAAAGCCGCGTCGGGACGTCTCCAATCAACGATTCCCAAGCATCCGTCTTGTCCTCTCCGACGTCGTCGAAATTTTCAATAAAGGATTCCACTCCAGTAGATAGCCATGTTTGCCTGAGCCTTGCTCGGCTGATCCTTGCGGCTCGCGCTGGCCGCACAATCGATGTTGAGCCAAAATGGGTGACGAGGAGGCCGTGAACAAAGCTTCATGGGCAATCAGCGAAGGCAAGCAATGCAAAGGTCAGACGCCCAAACATTCGGAATCAGCACATCTCTTGGAAGCAGTCTCATAGCTTCTTCGGCCATCCTCCGCTCGCACGAAAGCTATCCTGCAAACTCCATGATGACCGAGTCGAGAGGCCAGCAAAATTCGGTAGTCTGCAGTCATCGCCTTCCAGCTGTTTTCTGGAAGCCGTCAGCGGGCATGCTGTCGTCAGATTTTGGCTTCGCCGGATTCTCGTCCCGGTATAACGAGGGAGGTGCACTGAATTTCTGCGAATCTCAAATCATGGTTCAACCTCCCATTTGGCCGAGCAATTCTCCAATGCTTTTCTCTTTGGTGGTCCTGAGCTTCCGCTGAGCTCGTATTGGTGCTACGGCGCTTGGGCTTTGTCCAGACTTTGAAGTCAGCAGGGCCAGAAGTATCGATCACGCAAGACTCGCCGTGTGAGAAGTCGCCTTTCCGTTTTCGCGCCGGCAGCGGCGTCGACTCAACCCACAATGACAATATGAAGAGCGTTCAATTGGACTCCTTCGGTGGCACATCCTGCTCTGTGGTGATACTGAGTTTCCTCCTTTTTGGCTGAGGCTTATCGTTGACCTCCTTGAGTGGCATGTGGCGGTGCGTGATAGCCACAGGGGTAAGTGGGATAGACGGTGCTATTTTCACAGAGGGTCGGTGTTGAGTCGGTGTTCGTCTCGTTTCGCATCGAGTCGCGATGTCGAAGAACCTCCGGTTTGATTGTATAGGTACTCATGGATCCCGGAGAGACTGAACGGAAAGTATGCCTACATGAGATTCATGTGCAGTTCAAATCTTTCTTCTGCTTTGCCACATGCGCAGAGATCGCATGCTTTTTCGTGGAGCCCGGCAAGGCCCGCCAGTGGTCACTGCAGTTGCACGTCTGAAAGTTGAAGCAGGAAACGGCCAAGGAACTCAAAAGCACTGAGGAAATTCGTACGAGAAGCAGTCCAACCTGGCAGGCATTTTGAGGCTCACTCGCTCGTTTGGTTTACGAGAAAAGGATTTCTGAGCCATCAGAGACTTACCAATCGGCCGCCCTTCTCGTCACCGATTACGCCATTCTCGGTACTCTCTTAGGAGGCGGAGTTCCAGTCTTACTTTCAGATTCGCAGCACTCGAAATTTGCCCGGGGCTCACGTGCACGCGAGTTGCGTTGAGCTTGCGATTGAGAAAGGAGCCGTCTTTTGGCGTGTTTATACGTGTTTGGCATACCAGCTTGCGCAAACTCCACGCGTTGAACACATTGGCAAAGATCCAGTTGTACGAGATGTCTTGCGTGGCTCGCGACAACCCGAACTTTTGCGATTGATCGATGGTAGCGAAAAACAAGGCGAGCCCAAGAATTTTCGATCCCTTCTCTTGAATTCATGACCAAATGTCATGGTATCGAGCTCCTGCGGCAGGGTCCCCATAATTCCTGCTTTTGTTACCATATGGCTCGCTCCGCGTCCGTCTCCGAGGTCAACCAACAGGCAGAGTCGTCCCGGCTTGTAACTCTACGCAGCGAGATTGGTCGTTATTCAACCCCTGACTTTGGTCGCGACGCGCCCGTTTTTGTGACCTTCTGATCCAGCTCGCCTCGGCCATCGCCGCTACGCGGCGATTTCGGGCTAAGGCTTTGGGTTACTGTCATGTAATTCACCCTGACCTTGGCGCGTCTCTATGGCGGTGTAACAGCGGAGCCGTATTTTCGCCCGGTTTGTGGTCGCCACTGTGCAGCGATTTGCGGTGGCCGCTAGATTACTGGTTCCCCCTCTTCAATTACTCCACCTACTCGTTCAGGCAGTAAATCACCCGGGCCAAGCGCAACTTCCATCGCGGCGTCTTTTTCAGCACATCTTGGTCGGCGTAACAATAAAGCGGTGGAAGTAAATGACCCCGAGCAAGAGCGCGCAATGAGTACATGGTCTTTACCTGGCTCAACCTGATCCCCATTTGTACGCGGTTTTGGCTTGTTGCTGGGCACTGATTAAAAAGTCCGGGTGGCTGTAAGCAATGCCAAAGGCGAGTAGAGTGCTCTGTCTTCGCCTTGCTCATTGCTCGCCTCCGCCGCCCCACCGCTTCGCGTCGGCTTGCCAGTTCGTGGTGGACATGTGGCGTCTGTGTCCCTTGTGTCTAGTGATTCCTGAACTGCGCGAATGCTGATCTCACGACTTTCAAGAAGTCATTCGATTTTTATACGGCCCGTGACTCGCCTGGCCTCCTCGGTCCCGCGTCAGTTTGACATTCGTTGTCGTATTGATCCAGTAACACTACCTTCCATTGAAGGCTCTGTGTCGATATTTTGACGGGGAGGACAATGATCTGGGCTGATATGCGGGCTGATCTCACTCACGGTTGACGCGATGCGGTGGATGACGAGGCGAGTTACAAACCGGAATTTATACTTTCTCAATCCTGACATGTCAGATACAGGTAGACACCTTCACGGCAAGCCTATGCGGAGCGGCAGATGCAAGGCGAGCCACGAGCCGTATACACGAACAGACATTGAACCAATACCTCGAGCACGGAGCAGGATCCAAGGAGATGACTGAATGCACAATGTCTTTCAACTGCCAGTCACGTACAGCGGCGGTGATTGGATCACCCCACAAGACGTCGCCACTTGAAACATAAACAGAAGCTAGCCGGAGGCCGTTGGTCAGTGGAGCGGGTCGAACCAGGGGGTTGGACTTTACCTGACGGTAGTGGATGGGGGATTGAACTTTACTACACGATGGACAGTAGACTGGACCTTGTTCCGGGGCAGGAAGCTGACGCTCCTTGTTTTTCCTCTTCTTTTCGGCTCCAGGCCAACTTGACGTGTTGCTCCCACCCGCCCTATGTGTGTCCGCGATGGTTTTCTCTTCGTTTCCCCCCTCGTTTCTCGCCAGGGCCTTCGCATCTCCGCGGCAGGGGGACATGGCCTTAGTCTACTCTTTGCAGTGGATACTGCTGGTGTCCTGGCTTCTTGGTGTCGGGAAAACTCCCTGTCCCAGCTCGGTGCTCGCCCTGGCCTCCGCCGCTGCGCGGCGATGACCGCGCCGCTTCTGTTGAATTGCCGCATTGTTGCTTCGCCGTCTGTTAGAGTCTCTGTACCTCTCTGACGCTTGATGGCAGCCATGCCGTGAGGTGCTTGCTTCTCAAGCAGTGAATTTCTGGCGTCTCATCTGTCAGTTATCGGGATTGTAATCACAACAGACTCGTAGATCGCCCGACCTCCGCCGCTCCACGTCGCTTGCAGTGATTGGCCTTGTATCCATGTTGGCTCCTAGCTCGCCTGTCCATCCATCGCTCCGCGCCGGGGTGCTGTTTTCTGATCCTGGTCTTTGGCCATCCCTGGCCTATATCCCTCGTGCAATCCGCTCGTAGCTCGCCTGATCATCCGTTGCGGTTCTGGAATCTCTCAGGATTACAGCTGAGACTGCCTGCACTAGTATCCGCGATTTCGAGTATGCTGAAATCCATGAGGAGAGAAAGGAAGAGCTAAAGATGTGAAGCAGATGTTGGAGAAGATCCTTACGAAGACCCTTACCCGCTATGAGAAGCTGGGCCACCGCAGCGCGAATCTACTAGTAGCGTGCGAGGAGTTTATGCAGCACTCTGAGCAGCTTATGAAGATCAGACTTGAGCTAAGTGTGGCTAAGATGGAGAAGATGGAAGAGCGTCAGAAGAGGCTTGAAGAACCCTCGTGTCCTGCCAAGATAAGATAGCGCTGAACTCGGTCGCGGATTCCCACATTGGGGAAGACTCCTGAACTGTTGGGACATTTCAACCGCGGAAAAATGGGGTAGAGGGACGAAGCAGAAAGATCTGGGCTATTGTGAAGCACTTGCGGTCCGACTCTCTCAGAACTCCGTCTTTTGATGATGGAGTGCTGAACCGGGCAATCAGCTGGTGTTGTCCATGAAATGGGACAGTGAATAGAGTTGTTCAATCGACAGTCCATTCACTTTCATTGGAATTTTACCTTCTCCGCCGCTCCGCGTCGGCTTTCCATTTGCTGTTTGGTTTACTGCTCCGCGTCCACTTCCCATTTGTCGTTTGTTGCATTGCTGGGTGTCATTATTAGGCCGTCATGTCTTTTTTCATGCCGCTCGGCTTTGGCACGTGTCTACCTGTCAGCACCCACCGTTGTTGACCGGGCCCATAACTCGCCTCCTTCTCCGCTGTTGCACGTCCGCTTTCTGTTTGGCATTTGACCCATTGGCGGTTGTCCGTCGGCGAAGCTGGAAGGGAACAAGAGAACTGTCTGGAAGATAGTACTGTCTCAGAGTCAAAGCAAGTAAATAAGCAAGCAAGACACCTGCAGGTCCTGCAGGACTGCAGTCAAAGGTGCGCGTTTATCATGAGCACACTAACAGACTCAAAAGCGACCCTCGCAAAAGGTCCCCGATTTTCTATTCTGTTCATTAAGAATCTTCCCCATGACGAATCTTCTGTTTGCGGTCCGTTGCCACGCCGGTGAATGCACCCACGGCGAGAAGTCTCACGTTCTAGTTGTGAACCAGGCGCCAAAGCCCACAGATGAGCATAAACAAGCTTTGGATGTTCCCCGGAGCCAGGACTCGACCATTTGGCCAACGACTGCCCTCCAACGCGGCGAGGACAAGGGGAAAGGGAGGGATGAGAAAGGAGCTTCGGGCGTCTAGCGGCTGGCAGATTTCTCTGCGACGCGACTTTTGCGTATCGACATGATGGAATGCTCCCTTGGGCTGGAGTCGCATGCCATTCTTCCATCCAGCTCTCAGCTTCGCCTCCAACGGCACGTCGCGACGAATGCTCCTCCACACGGGCACATCCGGATGACAATTTTGCCAACTCGCCCATCCCATCCCGCGAAGCACCTGAGATTGGAGGCATGGGCATCATCCACTTCAATCGCGAGCTTGCCTGAATCGCCGTTGTCGAAGCCCATTGCGTCATTCAGCGGAGACATGATCAACCACAGCAACGAGACGCCGGATGAGGATATCACTATGATGAACGGCCAGGATGACTGCTTCTTGGATCTCGTCGTCCTCGTCGACATGTGGCAACTTATGATCCAACTCAAGCGACGAGGAGCCCGTCACCATCTGATGCCTTGATCGTCGACTTCATTCGGGAGGAGCTCCGAGTTCCTGGCCAAGCGGATGGTGATCAGACCCGACAACGCCTCAGACAAATCACCTTTTCGTATACACAGTCGAAATCCTCATTCACAAGACAGTCTCTCTGGAAAGCAGAGCAATAGCACTTACCAGCTGAAGCGCCTCACCAGCACCTCTCATCCTTCACTGCCCCAAAGCCGGACTTTACCAACCCGCCGCGGCAGACGTCACAACGCGTTGTTCAAACTTGGACACGGTGTTACCGACGGCAGCCTGGGCTGTGTGATTGACTTTACCGGCAGGGTCATGGCCAAAGCAGTCCCGAAAGACTCAAGAATAGCTGTGTCATCTGCATCCCGTTGCTGGATTTTTCTCGCAGCCCTTGCCTCATCCACCTAGTCCTTCCCTCAATCACAGCTCTCCACAAAGTCACAAAAGTGACACTTGGACGCTTCCTGGATATCGACGCCCTTGGCTCCCTCTGCCCCGTGCAACGAACTCATCTCCTCCGCCCAGCGTCGGGTGTCCGACGCATCGGAACACTTCCTCGATACCGATACCCTTAGCGCCCGGTTCACCGCGCATCGACTACGAGAATACTTGACTCATCAGCTTCCGCAGCTTGGCGAGAGTGTTGTTGGCGATGAGAGAGAGGGAGAGGTCCTGGCTGTTTATCAAGCATCTTTGTCTGGCGCTTTGTCACTCGAACCGACAGCGAGGACTGATCCGGCGTGGTGCGGGGGCGGTGCGGCAGGATGGTGTCACCGGTGGAGTGGCGTTCATTGACGTGGGGGGTGGAAGACAGACGAGAAGCATTCATCAGCCAAGCGGGGGAGGCATTTTTATGACACGTCCCAAGCTACCATCGGGGCCGCCGCTTGACATGGAGTAGGGGAGTGTTCATCGGTGAGTGGAGACGGAATGCAGACAGGGAGCTTCGGGCAGCCGGAAAGGCATCATTCTTAAAGCACTTCTCGTTTGACCCCTGCGCCAATATTGAATTTCGACCACCTCGTGTAGTCGAATCCGATGGCTCTACTGATCACGCCCAGCCCCACGCTGCTGAACAAGGCCGTCTGCCCCATGCCAGTGCTTCGCCCTCGAACCGATAACGACCATCAGGGAATGGGAAAGAGAAAGGATAGATTGGTGCTGATTTGCTCACCCGCTCCTCTCACTGCTGCATCCCGAGGGCATTCTTTTGCTCTTCGAACACCTCTGCCCTAAACAGTCTCTTTGTTTTGTCGAATCTGATTCCCAGGACCAGGTCCTCGCCAAGGGATTCGTCATGTTCACGAGGAAGACGAGGCAGTGTCTTTGAGAGTGTATTTGAGAGTCTCGCCCGAGCGACCGATTCGACGGCAGACTCAGGACAGTCATCATCATGGCAAAAAAAAACTGTTGGGCTGGGCATTGGAAAGTCTTCTGCATCGTTCTTGAAACGGAATACAAAGCGAAGATGGTCCCAGACGATGGGGTAGTGGGTGGAGCCTGTACTGTGTCTCTTGTCAGCTTGGTGTGCCAGGCTCTAATGAGCTCAGTACCTACGAGATTGAGGAATCGCTGTCGCTACTTTGGTCTTCTGACTCGGTGTCGTCGCCAGCCGAGGGTCGACGCGGCGCGTTGACTGGGTCGTTTCGTGGCTCCAGCGGATCATTGACAAGGTTGGTTGGCTGCTCGGGCGGGTCGTCGACATGGTCGTCGGTCTCGGGCGGATCATCGACTGAGTCGTCTGTCTCGGCCATTGTGAAGGTCTTGCAAGGTGTGGATGATGTGCCAAATGCTCCTCTCACTTTCCTCCAGCCGCGTCACCACCAATTTCTCATGTCAGTTCTCCCACGTAGAGCGCATCCAACTATACTGACTGCTTGTAGCATGGCCTTTCCTCCCCTTTTGAATCGCGCATGGAGCGAGAGTTGAAAGAGCTTGAAAATTTCAACACCGATCCGTTTCCCTTTGCCAATGCAGAGGACTTGGGGGTCTGGGACCCTTTTCAAGGGCGGGTGGTTTTCGGGAGGCGAGGTAAGTTTTCCCCTTCTTCCAGACTTGTCAAGACCACACGGGTGGGTTACTAACTTCAAACGTAGCACGCAGGAATGCTCCCCGGCCGCCGCTCGCGCCCACGAATGCTCCCACGGCTGAAACGGTCGACGATGACGAGTCCGTGGAAGCGTTCGTGAAGAGCGTTTACCTCAGATGCAGCAAGCGCACCCGCCGTCTCCGGGATCTGCCAGAAGACATAGGCTTAGAGAAGAAAATTCAATCTTATTTCTCCGAAAAAGGAGCAATAGGAAGACTCCGGCGCTATGTCGCCAAATCGGACAACTACAACACATGTCTATATACCGCATGTGTCAGCAAGAAGGGCAAGAAGCAATTCGACAATACAGCTGGTAAGCAAAATTTGTATGGGATGGGATGCAACTAACTTTGAATAGGCCCACGATGCGTCCAAATTGGTCAGCTTTGCATGCGGAGGCGAACCGATGGCGGCTTCTACCTCCTACCAAGGACGCAAGATGAAGACGAAGACTTCAACTGGAAGCAAGTTGGGTACTGGACCGATCCGGCCCAGTTTGAAGAAGATGAGGATGTAGAGTAAAGAATGACCAGCCCACACATCTCTGCCTCCCTAACAAGCCTCTGCCACTGACCTTCTGGTTGATGGCCCAAGCATCTGCCATCTTCTTTATATGGAGTGTGGTGATGATGCTACCTATCATAGAAAGGAGAGAGAGGTGTGAAGTATCCGCGTCCAAGTCCTGCAATTCGGTGCGCAAGTTTTCAGCCTCAGCCTGGGCGGCCATTACGTCTTACGTCACGCGTTTCGCGTCTCGCGTCACGGTAGATCCTCGCTAGTACTTTTCGCCTAGACCTATTCCTACGGCGTCGCGGGCGACCCGGGCGCAAGGGCAACAAACAACGCGCATACGCTCTGGTTATCATCAAGGCCATCAACATCGGGTGTCTCTTTGTGACGGTACTTCTACCTTCCATCCTGATCAATCGTTTGCTTCTGTTTGGAGCGACGACGGTGCTTGTCTTTCGCCGCGCCCGCGAGCCGCACAACGTGCAAACGCCCATCTTCCACCTCTACTCAACAACACAACACTCCACATCCACGACTCTCGCCCTCTCCGAACCGCTCTCATCACCGTTATGGGTCGTACCTTCACGCAGCCGCCTGACTTGGATACACTCCGGCTCTATCGCAATGTCTCTTCGCGTCGCGTCGACCTCGTCGGCGATTACGCCGGTAGCGAGCCGTTTCTCGTCGCAGGCGACTCGCTGTTGCTCGAATGCTTCTCCGACGATCTACTAGATTTCCAAGGTTTTTTGTCCTCTTCACAGCGTGACGCGCTGCGCTAAATCACTGCGCAGATGGCTACCAGATGCTCCACGCTGCTTGGCTGGTAGAGCGCTTCTTGAGCAATCTCAACCAGCGCAAATGCAATTTTGATCTTGTGTTCTTCGACGACCATGAGCACCTTTGTATCCCCTCCCACACGACTGGTCCCGCGGCGGCGAAGTATCTTCTCGCTCGGGCTGTCATCTTGCGCCATCTGCAGGCCAACCTTGCCCGTGCATCGTCCGACATCAAGCTTCTGGTTTTTCCCTCAATCCATAGCTCTGCATTCAGTGCTGCGCTCACAAGCAGCGGCTACATGTTTGTCATGATGAATGATGGCGCTGCCGATGGATGTCTTTGCGAGGATCACGAACGCGACAAGGCCATTCTCCGCACGGCCATCTTCGACATCCTTGATCGAGGCTACAACGTAGCATTGACCAACGAGCTTGAGTGGAGGGACACGAAGGTCATCGCGTCCATCCTCGAAGGAAGCAAGAAGTCGAAACGACACGCGCCAAAGCCCAACGGGGTTGCCGAAACGAAGAACCCCGACAGCTTGTTTGGTCAAGAGGTGTATGAAGTCTTCTCCAAGTACCCTAGCCTGGCCGCGCAGAGTCTCTCAGAGCGCTTGTACCTCGTGTCAGCCGCCCTCGTGACTATGATATCCACGGAAGACTGCACGAGCAGCCAAGCTGCAGCATTGCTCACCCACTGCGCTCTACAGCGTCAGCTGCCTCTTGCAACTCGCGCCGAAGCTACTTCTGCGAGCACCCATGAAAGCCAACAATTTCTGCAGCATTTTGCCGAAGTCTGCTGGGGCATCATGGAATCGTCGTCCTGGCAGGCCTTTGTCGGCGAAGCACAAACGTCGTCGACAGACATCGCCGATCTCGTGGACGGCAGGTTGTTCAACAATATCCTCACTGGCCACCTCACCGACATAAAACTCGATGAGGAATCTTCGGCCATCTTCAAGTCCATGGCCAACCTCGTTTCATCGGCAGCGGGCCGACCAGCCGAACTTGAACACACTCGGCCTTCGTCGGACTCTGTCATCAATAAAGAGCAGCCTTTGCAATCTCATTACGAGCTTCTTCCTTTCTCCGACCGAGTTTTCGACAGGCATCTAGCATCCACGAAATTGGATGTCGATGCACAAGCTATCCAGCCTCTCGCGACTGGGAGCTCCAGGGCTTTTCGAGAATTGACTCATTGGCACAACGCCAGTCGTCCTCTCGACAAGAGGACCGCCCGTGCTGCAAAAGATAAGCAAGCATCCTACGTCCGCCGTCGAGACCAGCGCTTCATGGCCGAGATGATGGCTTACGCCGCCAGTCTCACCAACGCCGTCGGTAAGGTTCTTGAACCTGAGACAATCCTCCAGACTGCAAAGTCGAATGCCTCCAATCCAACCAAAGGAAAGCAGCAGCCATCGCAGACTGGCAAGACCGGGGGTGGCAAAAGCAAGCAGCCGAGCAAAAAGCAGGCCATCCTGGACCAACGTGCTGTCGAAAAGAAACAGAAGGATGTCCAAAGTGCCTCGAAAACCTTGAGCTCGTGGCACTCTGTGTGCAAGGAAATCCAGAAGGCGCAGCAGCCCGCGGATCGCTACGCCAAGGCTCTTCGCTACCTGAATTCCCTGCCCAGTTCGAAGCAAGAGGTCGTGGGGACAGAAGTGGAGTTCTATGCATTGAATTGCCTCCTCGAACTCTGGACGTCTTCCGTCACGGATAGTTCCAAGGCTCCCAACTACCAACTCGCTGCCAGGATCTGGGAATCCGTCGCTCGACTGAACAATGCACCTGACATCACGAAGTCCATGGCCATGAGGCTGCAGAAGATCGCCGACGCTTTGGGGCTGTCGTTCGTCATTTCGGAACCGAGCGCTGAAGATCGCAAGCTTCCGTACGAGTTTGCCTTGCGCCCTGGCAAGGCCAATGCTCTGAGGATACCCCGTCCGTCGAAAGAATTCCAGCTTCTTCATTGCGGCCCTTACTTTGATCGCAAGATGGATTCTGCTGTCGACGAGCGCGTTCCCTTCCAGCCGGACGGCTGGCAGCGCAAGGTCCTGGATGTCATCGACGCAGAGAAGAGTCTCTTCGTTGTGGCTCCGACCAGTGCTGGTAAAACTTTCATTTCTTTTTACGCCATGAAGAAGGTTCTTGAGGGCTCCGATGATAGCGTCATCGTATACGTAGCACCAACCAAAGCCCTCGTCAACCAGATCGCCGCCGAGATCCAAGCGCGCTTCTCTAAATCCTACAAGCACGCAGGCAAGTCCGTCTGGGGCATCCACACTCGCGATTATCGTGTGAACAATGCCACCGGATGCCAAGTCCTTGTTACGGTTCCGCACATCCTCCAGATCATGCTTCTGGCGCCCGCCCACGCGGATTCCTGGTCTGCTCGTGTCAAACGCATCATCTTCGATGAGGTTCACTGTATCAGCCAGACAGATGAGGGCATCATCTGGGAGCAACTGCTTCTGCTTGCCCCATGTCCGATCATTGCATTGTCCGCAACTGTTGGAAATCCCGAAGGTTTCCACGGCTGGTTGGCTTCGGCGCAAAAGGCCATCGGAAACGATCTCGTCATGGTGCATCACCCCCACCGGTACTCGGACCTCCGGAAGTTTGTGTACTTGAGCCCTGAAAACTTCGACTTCACTGGGCTTCCAAGGGAGCCTGTGATCGCACGGGTCGGCTTGGACGAGAGTACAGATTTCAAGTTCGTCCATCCTGTTGCCGCTTTGCTCAATAGGTCGCGTGGAGTTCCCATGGACTTTGCAATGGAAGCCCGTGACTGCTTCACGCTTTGGCAGGTCATGGAATCCCGCCAGACCGAAAGCCACAAAGTTCCAGCATCGCTGAACCCTGAGAAGGCTTTGCCTGCCGTCATCACCCAAACCGACACCATCAGGTGGTTTCAGAGCCTGAAGCAGCTCCTCGTTGAATGGATGGCCGACCAGCATTCTCCATTTGACAAGGTCGTCCAGGATCTCGGTGGGGACTTGTACAAGTTTGAGGCAGAGCACGACACAGACCTCGAACCGCGAAAAATGATCGAGACGGTGCTTCCCCTTCTATACAACTTGCATGAACAAGCCGCCCTGCCCGCCATTCTTTTCAATTTTGATCGGTCCATGTGCGAAGAAATTTGTCGAACCGTGATGGAACAGTTGAAGCAAGCGGAACAGAAGTGGAAGGAGACATCTCCGGTGTGGGCGAAGAAGATGGAGTCCTGGGAGACGTGGAAGAAAAGTCGGAAGGGCATGTCAAAGAAGAAAGCGTCGACGAAGACCTCAGCTGCGCCTGAAGACGGAATGGGCAAAGCCGACCTGGAAAGGGATGCCGCTTCCGCCGACGCGGACTCCTGGGAGACATTCGATCCCAACGCCCCTCTTGACGGCTTCCATTTCCTCGAGCGCACCAAGCTGCAAAAGTCTGAGCTTGAAGCGTACGCCAGAGAGCTTCGCTACCGCGGCGTTCCTGACGATTTGATTGAGGCCCTTTCTCGAGGCATCGGAGTTCATCATGCTGGTATGAACAGGAAATACCGCCATGTTGTCGAAATCTTCTTCAGAAAAGGCTTGCTGCGGGTCGTCATCGCGACTGGCACTCTGGCCCTGGGTATCAACATGCCTTGCAAGACGGTGGCGTTCTGCGGCGATTCTGTTTTTCTGACGGCTCTCAACTTCCGTCAAGCAGCAGGTCGCGCTGGTCGCAGAGGCTTCGACGTTCTCGGCAACGTTGTGTTTCACGGAATCCCTGTCTCCAAGGTTTGCCGCCTTCTCAGTTCTCGTTTGCCCGAGATCAACGGGCATTTTCCGATCACGACGACCTTGGTCCTCAGGCTCTGCACCCTGCTTTCGGAATCCAAGCACTCAGACCACGCCGTTCGTTCAGTCGACGCGCTACTGTCCCAGCCTCGTCTTTACCTCGGCGGAGACGAGAACCGTATGTCTGTGCTTCACCATCTTCGTTTCTCTCTCGAGTACCTGCGCAGGCAGTCTCTGCTTGACCAAAATGGAAATCCGCTCAACTTTGCGGGATGTGTGTCGCATCTGTACTACACAGAGCCATCCAACATGGCCTTCCACGCTCTTCTCAAGGAGGGCTACTTCCACAAACTGTGCGCCGGCATACGCAAGAACCCAGAGATGACTGAGAGGGTCACCCGAACGCTTATGCTTGTTCTTTCGCACATATTCGGTCGTCAATTCCTCCCCCAAGTGACGAAGGAATTTGTGGAGATCATCAAAAACTCCCCCTCAAATGTCATCTTGCCGCGCCTTCCCGAAGACGCCGAGAATATCCTTCACCAGCACAACGAGGAAGTCCTCGGAATTTCCAGCGCCTACGTGCGCAGCTTTGTCTCCAACCATGTCACCGACCCGGACTGCTACCTTCCGCTGACAGGCACCGGATTCGGCAACCCCGACAACACTACAGCTGCTACTCCCCACGGAAAAGCTCCTACTACAGTCCGCTCCAGCTTCGTTGCCCTTTCCGGTCACAGGGACGACACCTTCACCTCTGTCAATGAGCTTTGCCGTACTGTCCGCGCTGGAGTATTCCTTGAGGAGGCCGTGATCCCGTATCTACCAATCGTTGCCGACCTGCCGCTGAACGCATACCTCCTTGACTTCTTCAAGCACGGGGACGTTACTGCGTTGGCCAACGCAAATAACATCAAGAAGGGCGAGGTCTGGTTCCTCTTGAACGATTTCTCGATGATACTGGCAACCATCACTGCGAGCTTGACGAATTTCGTCAAGGGGACTGATGCATCTGAGGATGATGACATGTTGGTTGTAGGAGATGGTGATGCGCACGAGGGGGAAGTCGAGGATCAGCTCGGCGAGGAGGCTGCGCCAGTGGAGACGACGAAGAAGCCTTTGCCGGACCGCGAGAAGAGCAAGAAGAAAATCATGCAGGAGAGTTGGGATGACGAAGGGGACGACGACGGCGATGCCGGCGCAGGCGACGTCAATGGCGAGACGAACGGACAGGTTGACGACGGTATGAGGACGCCTGTGTGGGAGGACGACGGCGAAGGCAACTTGCTTGATGTGCTGTTCGCCTTCAAGAAGCTCGCTGAGGAGTTCAATCTGAAATTCAAGGCCATGTGGGCTTAGACAGCAGGTGTAGTAGGCGATTTCAAGAGTTTCTTGAAAAATTGTCCTTCATTACATAGACGCCCTTGGCGGCGCTAGCTCCATGAATTCAAAGTGCTTCAAGATTTTATTCACTACAGTGATGCTATCTACCATATAAAATTGTGAATCGTCAGCTTGAAAAGCACTCGTTCAATCTCTTGCTCGCGCTCGTACTCCGACCCTCCAAGCCTGGCAACAAAGTCGTACCACCAGTAGTCTCGAGGCAAAAACCATCGCGCTGTCGTAAAGTCCCAGTACTCCGGATACCAACCCGCGGACTCGAAGTCAATGATACCGGAAACTCGACCGGCGTGAACCATGATGTTGTGATGCTTGAGGTCACCGTGCGAAAAGACGATTCGATGCGGGATAGAACGAATTGAGTTGACAGTAGCGAGACCCTCAAGAAAAGCTTCGCGTGAAGGAAACCGGTGATCTGAAGCCGGCAAGAGGAGGTAGTCGATGAACTCATCTTTGTTCTCACATGGCGGAGCGAAATGTTCGGGCACACGTATACTCCTGATTCCCGCCCCGGATGGCGAACATATTCGCGTGTCTCCCCAAGGACTTTTCCATTTGCGTACGGCGTCAAAAATCGTCTTGACATCCGCAAATACTGCTTGCTTCTCGGAATCGCTGAGCTTTTCGTAAACTTGGCCGAGATCGTCTCCCGGGAGTCGAGTCATGAGGATAGAAACGGGCGCGTGTGGCGTATTTGGGTGTTCTCCATATGAGATGATGACTGGAACAGGAATTCGAGCAGCCCGAGCCATCTTTGTCGCGAGGACTTCCTCGATTCGCGTACCATCAGACCATTTGAGGACGAGTCCAAATGGGAGATGCATCAACTGGTTGTTGATCGGTATGCCAGTCCACCGGCAGTAATAGCGCAGTGAGAAGTGCTTGAGCGCCTTGTGGGCATATCCAATGAGCAGACGCAGCCACCGAGGTGCTGGCGCTGGTACAGGCGGAGAGGTTTCCGTCACATCAGTGCTTGGGAGGCGATGCGGCCAGGTAAAAGTGGGCAACAGTATTGAAGGCACGAGTTTCAATTTCCAGCTCATCCTTTTCGATTCGAGTAGGTCGTGGTCTCAATGCGCATTCCAGAGAGAGACTGTCGTGGTTGACGTGGCAAAGCATGAAGAATCGGCTGCAAACCCACTCGAGAAACACGGTCGTGCGCGCTTGCTTTCTGCGACCGTTGAGTTGGCTGAGGCTCCAAATGACGCAGGTGATAGAAGTTTAAATGATTTTGCTGGGTTGAATGTAGATCGCTCGTTGTTGGATGACGGTGGACGAAGGCAAACGTCAGCGAGGTTTGTGTGGTGGTTTCCGGTTGGCAAGGACGGATGAGGTGAGCAGCCACGCAATGCGCGAAGGGGCGCTTAACCTAATCAGGATAGATGGCATCCGATTCAGCCAATCAGAGCGCTCTACTCAGCGCTCTTGCTTGCGCCGACGGCACTGCAGGCACAACGGACCATTTGTCAAGGCTACCTACAAGCAGTCCCTGCTGGTGCATGCAGCCAACATGCAAGCCGTATCCTGCGGCAACATTGCTCGAAGCGACATCCGCCTGCTTTACCAACAGGGTACAGTATGCATGAGTCTCTTGACTGGATAGCCGCCGTTTCGCCGCTCGCCAACACTTGCATTGGCGCTTTGAAGCCCTTGTTGTGATCCGTCCATCGATAAGACTTCCATTGAAAAGAGGCAAAGCTCGAATTGGCTGTCGGTTTTTATACTTGTTTGGGTTCAAGTAAGCGTTGGTCTCAGGCAATGCAGCTTAGCGTTGTCCGCGTCTTCGCTCAGAGCAGCGAGTATAAAGAGAAGGTAAATGCAAAGGTAGATACGATCTATCTCAGATATCGACTTTTCCACAATTACCACTCTATCGAAGCGACTTTTCCAGCTGTCCTGCAATCAAAAGACCCTAAACATGTCTTTGAAAGACCTGCATCCTGGTGGACTCTACATCATTTTGTTCGTTCAGGATTCTCCCCCTGAGTTGGATCAATTTCACTGGGGCCTCTACGTCCACATAGACGAGAACAAAGGAGGAACAAAACATCACATCAAGGGGCTTCTAAGTGGAGGGTGGATACCCGACCGCGGTGTCACCATGGGTAAGTTTCTCCATGAGATCTTTTGATCGAGTTACAATGTTCAAGACCCTCCTCTATTTGATTCTTCTTAACTATCAAGAAATTCACTACGGCTCAACTCACTGCTTGCAGGCGTTTTCAAATCTTCGCTCCTCGTTGGCCTCTTCTAGATCGCTGAAGTTCCGAACGGACTTGAAAGCCACGTCGACCAAACAATGCGTTCTCTAGACGACCAGCTCAATCAGGGAGGATGCAGCTGTCGCAAATGGGTCTTCCGTATACTTGAGCTCCTCCAAAAACCCGTGGAAGGGAAAACAGTCTTGCCTTGCCAGGACTTGACCTCCTTGGAGTCGGAGGTACGTGCTTGGGGCAACGCGAATTCGATGGGAGCTGCACTCAACCATCAACCTCGCCCAATTGGCGTTTCTAAGTTTTGCAAGGCCTAAACTTGCATGGTGCATCCGGTAGCGTCAGGCAGCTCGATTCCCTGATTGTTTCTACTACCGATTGTTTGGATGCAGGGATTTTGGCGCGTTGTTTTCTCCCTGCCATTCCTACGACTTTCTTTCTCGAGCTTGGCTATGCGTTTCTATACACTCATTTTTGCCACTAGTCTCTTGGATATTAAAAACATAAGCCAGGTGACTAGCAGGGAAGGAAAGATAAAAGAAGACGAAAATTGCCGGCAGATAGATCCACTCATTCAACCTCCTTTCTGCCGAATCGGTTCAAGCCTTGGAGTGCATTAGCTCTTTAAGATCTTAATCATGCGCGAGGGCGCTTCTGTAGATCTTAGAGCCGATGGCGATTTCTGAAGATCTAAAGGCCCTACTTTGGAATGTGAGTGATGGAAAACGCGAGAGCAAGTAAATGTTGAAGATTGGTAAAGGAGATGGACAACTTCCTCCAACCATTTTGAATGCAAGATTGGCTCAGGCGGGTGGTGGTTTGCTGACTTCTTGCAGCAGCACGTCATAATGGAGCCTGCTTTCGAACCCAAATCAACAGTACGTTGAAGTTCAAAAGCTCACTAACGGAGATTTCATTGGGCCACGCAAGCGCGCAGCACGGCGGTGTCATGCAGCGATTCGCCAAGAGGAGCCCTCTGTGAGACAGTCGCCAGTGGCATTATGTTGTAGCTTGGCAACGACGAATATCTCTTAATCAACACGACTAACTAGCTACTCAAATAAAGGCTAGACTCCTAAATCTGCTAAGCCCTATTAGGTAAGTGCCCATATCTCTAGCTAATTGGATGGTGCCATCAGGCGCCACTATCTTGGCCTCCCGATTCTCGCCTACCTGCAGCAGTCTCCTGCAAGCACAACACATTGGGCATGACCGCCGCTCGTCTCTTGGTTGTTACATGTCTCCTGAGAAACATTCCGGGACTTTGAGTTATAAAGAATCGTGCGTTTCGAAACCAAGAGCTACTCAGGATCAATCAAATCGTCGAAGCATGTCATCCAGTGAACTCAGGCCGCAAGGGCTGTACGTGGCTCTCTATGTCCGCGACGATCCACCAAAGCCAGACGACTTTCACTGGGCTCTTTACCTCCACGAAAGCGACAGCAAAGGCGGGACCAAGTACCATGTTATAGGTCGACAAGGGAGATGGATGGCTGACCATACGGAGATCAAAGGTAGGACTATTGTACCCAAAGAGTGTTTGCACTGCTGATTGATCCTCTCAGACCTCTTGAAGAAGTTTCTTCTCGTCGGGTTGTTCCAAATTGCAGCCATCCCGGACAGCTTCCAGAGCAAGATCGACGAGGCTTTCCGCTTGCTGGACTACAAACTGAATGAAGTGGACATCACCTGCAGGACGTGGGTTTTTCGTGTCTTGGAAATTTTTCGAGAGAGCGCACCATCTCTGATTCAAGAGGACCTGGGCGCGTTGGAAGCGGAGATCAAGGAATGGGGCAATCAACATGCGCAGTCCGCGTCGATGAATGAGCAACCTCGCCCGGTCGGCATTTCGAAGAGCTGCAACGCATGAGTCTGCAAAGCATGGATCTCCAGGACAGTGTAAACGTAGCTCGCGAAAATGCGTGGACCAGATAAAAGCTGCTGTCGGATATTTCTGGGCTTCAAAGAGCCTTCCTGTACGCCGAAGATCCATCCATAACCAAAGAATTCTTCCATTACCAACTTCTCAATACTGACAGATATTAATGAAGAGGCCGATTCAAATCTTTTCAAGCCTGAACATCCATAACAAACCTTGCACACCTCGCGGATGAGCATACTGAGCCAGCTCTTTATCTGCCAACAGTCTTTCCATGCAGCTCGTTTCCAAAGTAATACTCAATTCGACACCTTCTTGTGGGTCCCCTTTCGGACGATGCGGATAAATGATGATGAAACCGTCATACAAGGGCTTCGGCCATCGCAGAGCCTTCGGAAGCCCGAACCCAAAATCATGCTCTTGGTATGCCGTCATGTGCCGCCAACTAGTCGCGCAAATCCCTAGTCCCGAGAAACCGGAAATGACAAAGGCCATGCACGATTTATTTGGGACGCTAGCGATCCAGTCGGAAATCTTCTTGATCATATCTTTCGATGCGGTCTCCAAGATCGAGGCTCGTATGGCGGATGCAATTTGAGGGAGGGCATTATCATCAAGCAACAACCCAATTTCGATGGAAAGCAACGGCGCCGTGACGGCGTTGCCAAGGAAGCGAGCCGGTAGAGGAGGGTCCATCGACTTACGCAGCCCAACAGCATGCATGGGCAAGAGAAGAGTTGGTTGCGCGCTCTGAGTCCAAAAAATGCAACCTGGCCCGTATTATGCATCGCCACAAGATCGCAAGCATGGACTCATAGCTTGAGATGATTGTTTGTCCGGGAAGCCTCGCATCTGCCTTCAGTCGTGCGAGTCTTTCGACGGGAAAGTGAAACATCACTGTCGATAGATGAGGAGTCTTGAAATCCTTTGACAGAGCTGGTGGGGTTTTGGCCATGGGACCGAATAATGGGGCTTCGCTGACACCGTTTGCGGGGGATGTTTTGGCGTTGCCTCGTAATCCTAATGGAGAACGGTCGAGTACAATCGGATCGAATGTCGTCGATAACGCACCCGTCAAGACGTGCCGAGTATTCTCAGCCCACTGTGACAGGACTCCATTCATTCCAGACAGTTGGAAGTATTCATGTTAGCGACGACCTTGGGGCAATAAGAAAGAGAAGAATGATGCATACCATCCGAGCAGCTATGATGGACGGCAAGAGCGAGAATCAAACCACCAGGAATGAAGTTTGCCTGTGCAACGAGAACTGGGACATTATCGCCGTTTCCACCCCGAGGAAGGGTCTCCTTGCGAGTCACATGCGATGGGAGAAGAGAGTCGCCATCCAACATGGCTGCAGGAAAATCCGTCATTTCGAGAGCCTCGAATGATGGGAAGTCATCTTCCGGTCCATCGATCCAGTTCGTAGTGAATTCCACTGTGCTGTGCTTGTATTCGCGAATCCAGAGCCTCCCGGTCGCTACGTCAGATTGAAGCGTTCCTCTCAGAGACCGGTATTGGCTCAGCGTTCGCTGCAGTCCAATAATGAGGTTGTCGATGATAACCTGACGGTCATCCTCTTCCTCGAGGTTGAAGGTAAGTGAGACTAGGGTGTAGCATCTGTTTGGGATGTGGTCAAAATCGCTGAGCGGAAAATCTTCTCTTTCAGGATCGTTGTCCGGATTGCTTGAGCTGACGCGAAATGTGGTCTTTATTGCCATGGTGTAGGTCCACGCGGGAGAGACTCGAGGCAAGCCTGATTTCCAAGGGTAGGCGGCAGCTGAGGGATATAATCGTTGGAGTCCGAGCCTGTTCGCCATATCAACTAATCGGCCATTCAACTTGCAAGGTGTCTAGAATGCGGTGCCACGTAAAATGCTTGCTTATTGCGCTGCAAAACAGTTGCCGTGAGTTGATCACTTTCATAAAATCTGGCATCCCAGCGGATCACTAAAATTAGAAGTATTTTCATGCCGATTTCGACAGGCAAGACGCGTTCGACAGGTTACCCCGATCGTTGAAGGTGTGAAGAGGCTGATTTGGGATGCCTGACAACTTACATGGCACTAAAACCCTAGGCGACAATAAACTGCAATGCAACGCAAAACGATGTTTGTCTCGTTGGGTTTCTTCGAGTTGCAATTGTGCCACGTCTGCAATGAGGTTGCATGGCGGACCGGTCAGTGAAAGATGGCGGCCAAAAGAAATAAGTTGGCGACGAAAAGGCCAACAGAGCGATCCAACACGCTCTTCCTAGGAAGGAGTCCCCGTGGATGTGTCTCAAAAGTATGGTCAGCAAGCCAACAGCGGAGTATTGCCAAGCTTCATGATTCTTGAGGTGGCGCAATATGGCACTTGCCGTGAACGGCCCGGTAAGAGTGTGAAAGAACAGAGTCTTGATGTTCTCTCTTCGTAATTCGTCTATTTACTGCAGATGCTCCTTCATTTCTGCTTAGCCTCGGGTATCTCCATTTTCCGCAAAATCAGCGCCGTGATGAGAGACGATGGTCACCTAGTGTGCCTATTGGGGCGGCTGGTAGGGCTTGACAAGCATTTCGCTGAATCTGCTCTGGTGTTAGCATTTGATCTCAGCAGCGAGCCTTTGCAACTGTGCACTTACTTCTCCAGCTTCTCCTTTCCTCGAACCTCCTCGACCAGCAGCGGCATCCTGACGACATTGAAGTCCTCGTACAAGTCCTCGATCTGATCCAAGTACTTCTTTTGCATCTTCCTCCTCGCGCCGCACTGCTCGCAACTGCTGTCCTCCTTTGGGAACAGCAACTGGTTGACGACAATCGAGTGGGTATCAATGCTGTAGCTCGAAAGCTCTTGAATCATGCGCTCCGTCTCGTACAGGCTGAGGAATTCGGCGATGCACACACAGACAAAAGTTGTCAGGTCCGCGTTCTTGAACTGTTGGTTCACCTCGGCAATGGTCTCGCGCAAACTCTCCATTTTGGACATGAGTTCCTCGAGGGACTGGCCGCCGGGAAGTCCGCCCCGCGCGCCCAGCATGGAGCTCAGCATGGGGCCGAATTGTGACGAGAGTTGTGACATTTTGGCCAGGGCCTTTTCCATGACGGTGGGGAATTGGAGGAAGCGAAGGGTGTGGCCAGTCGGTGCCGTATCGAAAATGATGACCTCGTAGGAGAGCGACTTGACTTGCTTGAGCACTTCGGCAAAGGACATGGCCTCGTCAACTCCGGGAATCTACACCAGGTCGCGCTGTCAGCCACACTCGCTTGTGTGAAAGCGCAAAAGAGCAGACTCACGCTGAATGCCAAATCCTGCATCGCACCACCCAAAGGACCGCCGCCCATGCCTCCTTCGCCTCCCTCTCCACTCGCCAGCAGGTCTTGGATACTTCCATTGGGGTCAATCTCCATGGCGCTCAAGTTTTCAAAGCCGTCGACCTTGCGCGCATCTTTTCCGAATTTTTGGTTGAAGGCGTCGCTCAGGTTGTGGGCCGGATCCGTGGAGATGAGCAAGACGGACTTGCGGTGCTTTGCCAGCTGGATGGCCAGGCTGCAGGATGTTGTGGTCTTGCCTACGCCGCCCTTTCCGCCGACAAAGATCCAACGCAACGTCTTTTGCGCAAGGATGGTGTTGAGCGTGGGATCCATGGGCGCGTCATCGTCGGCGTGTATCACGGCGGAGGACATGTTGGGCGAAAGGTAGCTGGTTCTGGGCGGGGTGAGAGCGGTGGTTTGGTTGCGCGGAGTGGACGTGTGCTTGCAGAGGTCGTCGGGGTTCGGTGCGAGTCGCGTAGAGAGAGGAGAGGTGAGGAGTTGGTTTGTTGAGGGGACGTCCGACTCTGGCGTAGAAGTTTCCAGCTGTTGGATTCTGGGAGCTTGGTTGTAGCGTCACTCAGGCATGGCCCGCCCGCGTCAGAGCGCATCCGATGTGCCGATGTGCCGATGTGCTGCCGCCAGGGTTCCCGTCTCGGCCTCGGCCCGAACCAAGTCAACACCAAGGATCAGTGCACCTTGACGCTGTTCTTCAACGACACCCATATGCCTGTTGGGCGTTCAAGCCTCCGTTCCTGCTCTCGGACTGCGAAACCTGGGAGCACCATCACAGCCATTGACCGATTTTCCAGTGCTGAAGCTGGTGTCTGGTCGATTTGGCCGGGGAAAGCACTTGTTGTGAAACAAACTAATTGTCATTGATGTCTTTGCGATGGCCTGTGTCCTGTTCGTCTATCGTCTTCCGCCGTCTCTCGGCAGTGCGTGAATGGTGTCGTTGGAGAGGTCCGACATGCATCGAGGCCGTCGCAGAAGCCCGCCAATGAGCACGGGTACAGCGCTGATGACCCGATGCAAACCGCCGCCCGCAGCTCATGTCAACACCAACAATGCCCCGCCTCTCTTCCCGACCCCCCCACCATACCTTTTCCTCTCTCCTTCGTTCCACACGCTCCAGCCTGCCCAGGAGCTGTACTTCAAAGAGACTGTTCAATTCCCCCTCGTACCTGTGCAACACCAAACCCGCTTGGCCGTATCTCTACAGCCCGTACAAAAGTATGGCGCCGCAACTTGATCCCTACTTCAAGCAGGTCGACAAGCTGTCCGAGGCTTTCATCGACCGCCTCCGCAAGGCTGTCGCCATTCCCTCCGTCTCCGCAGACGAGGAGCGTAGGCCAGATGTCGTCAAGGTTCATTCTGCCCGCCATCACGTCAACATCACACGAGCGCTCACATTACTCTCCAGATGGGCGAGTTCCTCGCCAACGAGCTCAAGACCCTAGGCGCCGAAGTGCAGCTGCGCCCACTCGGAAAGCAGCCACACAAGGAGCACCTTGAGCTGCCGCCCGTCGTCATCGCGCGCTACGGCAACGACAAGAACAAGCGCACCATTCTCGTCTACGGCCACTACGACGTACAACCAGCGCTCAAGGAGGACGGCTGGGCCACGGAGCCTTTCACGCTCACCGTCGACGACAAGGGCCGCATGTACGGGCGCGGCTCGACCGACGACAAGGGGCCCGTCCTGGGCTGGGTGAACGCCATCGAGGCACACCAAAAGGCGGGCGTCGACTTCCCCGTCAACCTGCTCATGTGCTTCGAGGGCATGGAGGAATATGGCAGCGAGGGTCTGGACGACTTCATCCACGCCGAGGCCGACAAGTTCTTCGCCGACGCCGACGCCGTCTGCATCTCGGACAACTACTGGCTGGGAACGGAGAAGCCGTGCCTGACGTACGGCCTGCGCGGCTGCAACTACTACAGCATCGAGATCTCCGGACCGGCGCAGGACCTGCACTCGGGAGTGTTTGGCGGCACGGCCCACGAGCCCATGACGGACCTGTTCAAGGTCATGGCCAGCCTCGTCAACCCGGACGGCAAGATTCTGATTGACGGACTGGACAAGCTTGTCGCGCCGCTGACGGACGAGGAGAAGGCGCTGTACGGCGACATCGCCTTTACCATGGACAACCTGTACGAGTCGCTGGGCAGCAAGACGGGCATCTACTCGGACAAGGAGCGCACGCTGATGGCGCGCTGGCGTTTCCCTTCGCTCTCGCTGCACGGCGTCGAGGGCGCATTCTCCGCCCCAGGCGCAAAGACGGTCATCCCCGCCAAAGTCATTGGCAAATTCAGCATCCGCACGGTGCCTGACATGGAAATCGACGCCGTGAACGCGCTGGTCGAGGCGCACGTCAACAAGGCCTTCGCGGCGCTGGGCTCCAAGAACACGTGCAAGCTGATCAACCAGCACAGCGGCAAGTGGTGGGTGGCCAGCCCCAAGCACTGGAACTTCACGGCCGCGGCCAAGGCCGTCGAGCGCGTCTGGAGCGTCAAGCCCGACCTCACCCGCGAGGGCGGCAGCATCCCCGTCACCCTGACGTTCGAGCAGGCCACGGGCAAGAACGTGCTCCTCCTGCCCATGGGCAGCAGCACCGACGCCGCCCACAGCATCAACGAGAAGCTGGACCGTAGAAATTACATCGAGGGCATCAAGCTGCTCGGCGCCTATCTGCACTATGTGGCCGAGGAGCCCATGACGGAGGCGTAGAGGCGACGGGGGAGGAGAGAGAGCGGGGACCACGGCGCAGATGACGTGACAAGAGCTTCGTTTTTCACCACCAATGTATGGATGCCGTCGGACGCAAGTGACATCAAAATGTAGGCCAGGTTATACCTAGGCGCCATCGTCAATGAATAGTTTACGTATCATCTAATCGACTTTCGCTGACGTCCAACTTATGCCCCTGAGTCTCAGGTCCAACACTTGAGTTTCCCGTGTGAAATCGCCCGGCGTGCTCAAGAACGTATTCATGCATTCAGGATGTTTGAGTTGTTTGGATTTTTGTCATGTGTGGAAATGGCCCTTTCCGTCCCAGGACTTCTCCTCCGCTATATCATACAAAGGAAACCAGAGCGTCACAAGACCTCTCCCCAGATCGACTCCTTTCGCCCTTTTGACATCCGTCCTATACAGAACAAGGTCCCCACATCCATAGCCGCCGTTCTCTCTTTCTCTTTCTATCTCAACAGATGAGGGATGGGCGAAGAGCGGGCAGTGCTCGGCCATTTAGTTTGGTACAGTAGTATGATCAGTCGATCCATGTCTTGTCTTGTCGTGCCATTGGCATATCCTCCGTGTCTCTCGGCTGTTTATCTCTTCGTGGTTTTTCTTTTTGGTGCTCTTGTCGTGGATGGGCCGGCCGCCATAGATGGTAGGCTGCCAAATGCGATGCCAACGCCGGTGAATGTGCTTGCTGCCACCAGGCCCGACTCTCCCTCGGCCAGGCAGGCGGTGAATTCTGCTCCCCCACAAAATCCCTCTCCTCCATCTGTCCCATTCGTGCCATCCTACGTTCCCCAACCCAGAAGACCCAAGCTTCTCAAGCCGCACGTCGCCGCGAGCCAGAGCCAGCAAGCAGCGCCACAAGAATGCCAGCCTACGCACCACGACCCCACATCTCCTTCCTGCGCTTGCGATCCTCGCGCGCGGCGCGCCTCCTGGGGCCCCAGCGCTTCTTCAGCTCCTCGACCTCGTCGGCCTTGCGCTGGGCGTGCTCGGGCGCGGGCGCCACGAGGCCGACGAAGAACGGCGAGCAGTCAAACTTGTCGGCCAGCTTCTGCCTCGACCACGTCACGGGGTCGGACGCGCGCAGCCGCCGGATCTCGGCGACGTCGGTCTCGGTCAGGTGGTACTTCTTCTCGTATGGTTGGCGCAGCGGCGGGGGCAGCTTTTGGGCGGAATTGCTGTTGGACGGGTGGGAGGAGGATGAGGAGGAGGACGAGATGTTGCCGTAGGAGGATGCGAGGCTGTTGAGCGTGGCATTGTACCCTGACGGCGCGGAGAGCTGCGTGCCGGTGCGCGTGATGGGGCTGGCGCCCTGGGCGACGCTCTGGGCGGCGGCCGCGCGGGCCTGCAAGGCGGCCAGCTGGCGGCGGCGGTCGTTGGCCGGCAGGAACTTGAGCGGCGTGTGGTAGACGTTTGGCGCCGACGATGGCGGGTTGTAGATGATGGTGTCGGCGGCCACGCTCTGGTGCGGCGTGAAGATGGGGGCCGACGGCACCGACTTGAGAAACTTGTTGTGCCGCCGCGTCGTCGCTGCGTAGCGGCGCTGCGTCAGAGGCGGAGTAATGGTCGATGCAGCGTGTGATGTGCTGCCGGACGAGGATGTGTTTTTGGCTGCGGCGGCGCTGGTGATGGCTCCCGCTGCGGGTGTCGTGGCGTTGGTGCTGCGGAGACAGCTGTTGAAGGACGAGGACAGCGGCCTCAATGGCCGTGAGAGGATCGTGTTGCTCATTGTGGAGGCAGGCGGGCGGGTGGATGGAGAGGATTGGCGTCGGGAGGTGGTAGCTGGCAGTTGATGGTCGAGGTAGAAAGTTTCCAGGACGTGCTTTTCTGCGCTTGTGGCTTTCGCCGTCCGACCGACTGGCACACGACACCTTCTAGGGTAAAGCCCCGATGCACGGCCGACCTCTCACACCTCATCCCATCGACACCATTTTCCACCTCGTCGTCGACAGCATCACGTACTCGGAGCACTTCATCGTGGACCTTGCGGGCAATGGTAATCAGATCACGGTCAGCCAAGGCCCGTCTTCTCCCCACGGCGCTCGTAGCTATCATTGCCGAGACAGCTTCCAGCGTCGATGAAGACATCATGAATTGAAATCGATCCAGTCCCGTCTCAGGCTTTCTGGCTGAAAACAATACTGCCGCGAGGAGCATCGCCAGACGGACAATCACCACTGGATTCAAGCACTGGCCGAAGCAAGTAGTCCCATTTCAATGCTCATTAGTGAGATCCCACCCAAGCTCAAAGTACCTATTACGAAAGCCCTCCAGCAAAGTGTTCTGACCCATCAGCAAGCCCTAAAAGGTCGGCGACCTGCCAGGGGCGAATCAGACGCTCATGCCGTACAAAAAAGAAAACAGAGGCGACGAGATGCTCATTCGAGGCTGGCCGACTCCACCTGCGACGCCATCGACATGATGAGGTTGTTCAGCCGAGCCCTGTTCTCCCGCTCCTGTTCCATCAGCAGCAAGATACGACGCTCCTGCTCCATCTTCTCCCGCATCAGCTTCTCCTTGTCGTCCACCAGCTCCTTCTTGTCGTCCTCCAGCTTCTCCTTATCACCCTTCAACTTTTCAAATTCATCCTCCCGCTCCGCATTGCCATCCTTCAGTTCCTTGACTTGAGCCTCGTGCTGAATCGTCAACTTCTTGATCTTGTCCTTCTCCGCCCAGACGTTCCACTTCTCCCACTTGACGTTGTTCTTCTCCTTGTCTAGCTCCTTGCGCAGCTTCTGGACCTCGTCGCAGGCACCGCCACAGGTATGGCCTGGACGACGAACGTTGTCGGGGCCAATCTTGCTCGCAAAACCGAGGCCGTGTTGGACACCGGACTGCCAGACGTAGCGCGTAAGGTCGATGCATGCTTCGTTTGTTCCGGCAATGTAGCCTTCGTAGTCGAAGATCTGAAGACCTTCCATGGCTGACATGCGAAGTTGTCCGACGAATATGTCGTGAGGATCCACGTACTGAGTGCCGTCTTCAAAGACGGTAAGGGTCGTGCTGACCCCTCCAATGGCAGAGTCTGTCTGAACAGGCGGAGTGGCAGGGCCGGAAGGGATGCGGTCCTTTTCGCGCTCGGTGGTGGTCGTAAGCGACAACAACTCGGCCTGCTGATGTTCGGGATCCACGCAGCTACTCAAATGATCAGCCTGGGAGGAAATAAAGAGAATTGAAGGCGTCGCACTTCTTGTCGTCTTGCTCCTGCTCAGCAGAGCTCAAGGCGGGATAGCTGGAGACGCAGTGGTTGGCCAAATACTGGTGGTCCGGATTGGAAGGGTGGGTGTCGCCCGCGTCAGGTGAAGAAGTGGAATCCTTGGGTGCGTGGATGGACGAAAAGAGAAAAGTGGGCTTGAAGGTTCCAAACTCGAGTTCAAAATCAGCACCAGGTTGTCCCAAGCCAGGCTTGACAGCGGACGTGGTGGGTGAAGAAGAGTGAGGGCCATGAGTGCCAAGGTCGTCCATCTTGTTGCCTGCACCCGCTCCATTGGTCTTGGGTACGCGACCAGGCACCTTCTCAGACTCAACCGTGTTGGGCGGAGCTGGCGGGACAGAGCCATCCACATGCTCAAGGTGCTGAGCGCCAGGCGGACCATGCAGCTGTGTTCCAGAACGCTCGTCCAGCTCGACATCACTTGGGTTATCACCGTCGACTTCAATCTGGATACGCAGGCCATAGTTGCCGAGCTCAAACGGCTCAATCTCACGTCCCTCGTGGTCGACAATGCAATACCTCCTGGGTCGCGTCGCAGCCGTGCTGGTGCTATGACTGGATCCAGGACGAGAATCGCTCAAGAACGAGGCGTGATGAGATGAACCAGGGAGCGAAGCCATTGTGGCCATCTGCACAGCCTTGTCAGTCATTGAATGAAAAGGATGAGGGCCTTGGTGGGCGCGCCGTGCTCGCAGCTCGCCGTACCTTTCCAAATTCCAGCGTCATCTCGGCGGAGGCAAAAGAAAACGTCAATTCGAGCGATGCGACAGTCCAGCACCCCTGCTTGCTGCTTGCGACGGCTGGGGATTGGTCTTGATGGATGATGAAAGAGTTGGGCAGGGAGACCTGTGGTCGAACGTGGGATGTTGCCTCCAGTGGTCCCGAGACGGAAACCACGACGACGCAGCAACACCACGAGGGGCTTTGGAGAACCTCCGTCTCCGAGCATTCTGATTCAGAGCATGGCAAGCTGTGAGTCGACTTCAACATCAAGCCTCAAAGAAACCACCTTCGGACGCAAGGTATTTGTTTTGAAGTTGCTTCTGTTCATTCATGTCTAGGCTATCTCAAAGCAAAGCTACCCGTCTTGTAGCTGGTTCTTCCATGTCGTTCCATTCATGTTCCATTCATTCAGTATGCCATGCGCCATACAGTCTTCCCATGTTCTCCGAAAAAGCAAACCAGCCTCAAATCATTGCACAACTCTCATCTCAGCTCTGCACTACATCAAAATCTACGAGGATGGAGGAACATCGGTGTTCTGCTCCTTCTCGATGCGCTGCACAGCACCGAAGCGCTTGTTGCCCTGGTCGAAGATCTGCGTTGGGGGCCAGCCGTTAGTTTTCCGTGTCAGAACCTTGTTTTGACGAACGCTTACCGCATAGATGCCCTTCAAGAAGGTGTCTCCCAGGATGTCGAAGTCGAGCGATCCGCGCGATTGGATTCCGCCGCTGGGTCATTGTAAGCTAAAGTACGACTCAGACATTCGGACAACTTACTATATGAAGCCGTTGCCGGCGTCAGCGAAGCCCAGGTCCTCCTTCTGGACGGTGAACTGCTTGTCGCCGACAGCAAAGGTGACGACGGGCAGCTTGTCGACCGACGTGTCGCTGGGGTAGACGTATCCCTGCTGCGTGTTGTCGTACTTGCTGCCAGGAATGGTGGCGTAGATCTGCTCCAAGGTGCTGTCGTCGATCAACGCCAGGGTAGTGCCAGTGTCGGCAATGGCCGTGTTGCCGCTGCGGGTGATGGTCTTGCCGTTGACCGTGGCAGAGGTGGACTGGAACTGCCAAAATCCCTGGCTGCTGTCTATGTCGACGTAGTACGGCTCGGTGGCGTTTGCGGCCTTGAGAGTGTCCTGGTCGATGTAGCCAAAGGTGTAGAACGACTCGCCCTCGTCTGCCTCATTGGTGTCACGCCAGGAGCCAAGGTAAGCGGTGAAGAGCTCCGCCTCCTTGGGAATGTCCTGTTGGGTGATGAGGTTCTCGACGGGAGTGGGGACGGCCTTGGGCTGGACGGTGTTGATGCTGCCAAACGCAAGACCCAAGAGACCATCACCGGCGCCCTGTGCAAACTGAGTGGAGAGGTCCTTGGCGAGCTCGATGGCCTGGTCCTTGATGGTCAGGCCGCCGAGGTCTACGTTGTCTGTACCGACGTCACCGGACGCGCTCGACGAGTCTCCGTACTGGATCTGCCAGGTGTAGCCATCGAGCTTCTTGTAGGTGCTCGACTTGCTGGGGTCGTAGACGTTGTGCTTGCCGGAGGATTGGACGGAAGCAGGCAACTCGGTCGACCAGACCCAAAGGTCAGCAGAACCACTGCAAGCGGTAAGCAAACAGCCATGCAGCAGCCGGGGGAGAACTTACGTGTCAAAGTCGAGGCTGACATTCTGGGCTGGGGTGCCGATGCCAATGGTGGAAAGGTACATGGCGTCGTACTGAATGTCCTCAGAGGGAACCTCGCCAGACTTGCCCGACGCGTCGAGACGCTTCTGGAGCACATGCTGACGGACTCGAGCCTGGCCGCCGATGGCCTTGGAGGTGCCGAACTTTCCCTGAGTCTCAATCCTGTTGGAGACGAAGTAGGGGCCCTCCTTGGTGGGGCTGATGCCCCCTGCGCAGAGTCAGTGTCAGAGATTGAAAAGGTCGCGGTAAAGAGCTTACATTTGTTCAGGGCGTAGACGTAGGACTTGGGGCCCGAGGCCTTGTAGTTGGAGTTGCGGTTGAGCACGACGCGCGAAAGACCCTTGGTCGCCATTTTGTCGTGTCGAGAGTGGCTGAAATGCAGTGGTGGTGAGCAGTTGAAGGGTGCGAAACTCAGAACAAAAGTTGTGGAGAGAGAGATTTGAGCATGAAGGTGAGCGGAGAGGGGATGAGTCCAGAGGGAGCCAGTGGGATGGCGAGGCAGGTGCCTTCTTATACTGGCTGCCCACCACCAAAAAGCAGGTGGCCATGGCGCAAGAGCCCCGGGCCAGGCACCTGGCAGGTCACGACACCAGACAACTTACTTGCGCCGTCACCCACGAAACAAGCCGCACTATTCTTACCATTCACCCAGCCGAGGACTTGGATCACCAAGCAGGTAGCTCCGGTTTGCAATGGACCATTCTCGACTCACAGCTTGAGCAACCTGAGTAGATTCAATCTTTGGGCAATGCATCTACAACAAGGGAACAAAGAGGCACACTGAGGTATCCCCGCCATGGCGAGCGGCAGAGCAGAAAATGTCAGAGCTCCAACAGCTCCATGCCCGTACGGTACGGTACAGCTACTCCACAACAACGGCACCGCCGAGAGGTGGGCTCGAGCGGGCGGGGCGGGGCGGGGCGGCGTCGCGCTGTTTCGGCCAGCATGCCACTGACCATGGCTTGCTCCCGGTCTGCGGCTGTCGGATTGGATCAGGGAGCATTCCAGTTGGACGTGTTGGTGACGGCTGGGCGGAGAGATTGAGCAAACAAACCAGAGCTACGTCATGTCATGGCCCCCGTGCAAGCAAACGCCATCCATCAGCCCGGGAAGGCGGGCGTCTCTGAGCAAATGAAAGTCAGGAGCTGCCCCGACGACAAGTGGACGGGACATGGCGTGGGTGGGTGTGAGTGGTGTTGATAAGACATCGGGTTGGACGTTGGACGTCAATGAGGTGTCGCGTCTCCCCTGTTCCCCGGTGGCCGCAGAGAGGCCCGGTCCGTCACCCACGGCACCCCTTGGACATGCTCCAACGGAGCTCCCGTCCTGTCGAACCTCTTGTCTCTGCGACTCCAAATCCATCACCCATCTTTTGCAAATTTTGCGCCAGCAAGCATCCCATCTGCCAACCGTCTTGCTGCGAATGGCGTCGTGGGCCGGCGGCGTTGGCGGCGTGAGGTGCATGAGTGAAACCAGATCCGCGTGCGCATGAACTCAGAGGCAATCAAGTACCTGACTGGCGAGCTCCACCGAGACAGCAACCGTCGATCCGTCCCTTGCACACTGCCGAGTGCCCTGCCCTCTCTGCTCGCTGGCTGGCTGCACTGGTCATCTGCGTCTAGGCCCGTCTGATCGTCCCTCGTCGTCGTACCTTGAACACAGAATGTCCGCTGATCGCTGCCTGGGAGACTGATAGACAAGGGCAAGCAGATAACGGCCACCTGTCCGCGCATCAAGAAGCTGGATTGCCGTCTTTACGTACAACCTCTCCACAATCCATGTTTTTCCCCCAGCTATATCGCCAAAGCTGGGGCCTGCTAATATTCATCTACATCAAACGACGAGATAGACTAACAAACAAGTCTTTTCCAAGCTTTTTGACGTCCGAAATGTACATACTGTACGCGTGCCGCTCTTCCATGCCATCATCCACTCGCTTGCCACCCTTACTTGCCCGCCTCGGGAACACCGCTAGGCGATCGACTGATTGACGTCTTCACGCAGCGCGCGCATGCTGTATTTGACCTTCCCAGCAATCCTTGGCCCGATGACCGCACCCCAATTTCGCAAAACATGGACATTGCTCCTGGCGAAATGCCTAACAATGCCATTGTTTGCACCAAAGACGCTTGCAGCAAAAATGCCTCCTGGACTTTGGATGCCCGCCCCGCGGGAGTCGTGGCGTGGCACATTTGGCTCTCTGGAAAACAGGGGAAGGGGAGAGGGGAGAGAATTGCAGCCCGAAAATTCGAGACAAAGCCGGCATATGTACACATGTATGCAGCAAAAGCAAGAAGCAGGAACCAACCAACGCTTGACGGAGGCTGAACCGCCTCGCTCAGCGTCTCTGTCAAACGCACTCACGCGAGCCACACGCACGCCACCCCGTCACTCGTCAAAGAACAACGATGGCAGGCAAGGCGTTGATAAAATGAGAGGCTGCCGTTGGAGGAGGGGCGCGCCGCATGCAAGCCAGCAAGCCAGCCAGCCACTGCCGCCTCGCCTTGTGCCGCCGGGAGAAACAAGCTCGTCTTGGCTCAGCTTGGCCACGCACGCCCAACTAGTGGCAGACCAGCTGACGCACAGAGCGAGTGCGTCTTGCGTGGGTGCATACGGCGTGGGGTGTACTGTGTTGATGATGGAGGCGTGGGGGAGCCACGGAGCTTCGACTGCGCCGTGGTGTGGCGTGCCAGACGGCGCGGCCAGTGACGTCTTCTTGTGTCGTTTGATTCGCAGAACAGTCTTGGTATTTTGTACTTTATTGGGGTAAGGTCGCCAGCGGGTGTGGCGACGTTGGCGTCCTGTCCAGAGTCCCGAAACAGGAGAGCATTCCAAGACGTCAAAAAACGCTCGATGAAATCTTCATAACTGTCGAAGGGCTCGTTTACCCAAGTGCCTACGCCGCCATTATGCCATGCCACGGCATGACGCGGCGGTCATGTCCTGTCCGATTCTACTACACACTGATAAGAAAGGCTGCCCTGCCTGCCCGTCCAGACGCCGAGGTGATGTTCCAGCCATGCGAGGGAACCGAAAACTCTTCAAAGGCTTTTGTTTTTGTTGCCGTGTCGCCAGTGCGTCCGTCGTCCCCGGCCCTGGCCGCGCTCGCTCGCCAAGTCTTCGGTCGAGCTCCTTCTGATGCTGCTGCTGTGCTCGGGCATAGCATCGCGTAGAGCCCCGTAAAACACTTCTCCCCCCAGCCCATGCTCGCTCAAAACCTGCAGCAGTAGTCATAACACACATTGCAAGAAAAAGCCTATACCGCCATCCCCGTCCATCCATCTGATTCACAGAGGGAGAACGAGGGACGACCTACCCACTTACTTTTTGTTCTTGTTTTTGCGGCCCCTGCCACGCGACGATGATGAAGCGGGAGGCGGAGGCGGAGGCGGAGGGCGGTCGTTCCCACCATAACCACCGCCGCCACCGCGTCCACCACCACCGCTGCTGTTGCTGCCGCCTCGTCCACGTCCATTGCGAGCTCCGCCGCGGCCAAGCACCTGACCGCCGCCGCCGCCGCCGCCGCCGCCACGGTAAGGTCTATGGCCACCGCTGCGGGATGCGGGGACAGGCGCGCCGTATGGGTTTGGAGGCAGAGCGTGGACGCCGCCGCCATTGACGGGCTGGGACTGATTGTCGCTGCGATGACGATAGTTGCCAGAGCGCATGTGTGGGGGAGAACGCGAGCGGCGCTGGTTACCACCGCCTCCAGCGTTGATCCGGATGCTGCCTCGCGCGGGACCACCACCGCCGCCGCGGTTGTTGGGTGGTCGCGCATTGCGGTAAAAGTTTGCCGAGTCATCCGCATCGTCATCGTCTTCGTCGAATTCGATCGGGTTGCTTTGCGCGGAGCCCTTGATGGAGAAGCCGCCGTTCAGGGTCCCGTTGCTAGGATGCGCCGACGGGTCGATGAGGTACCGTGCTGCTTCTTTGGCAGAGAAGACGTCGAGCTGGTACTTCATGTCTTTGGGGAGCATGCGACAGTCGTCGCCCCAGTGGCCGTCTGAGCCACAAAAGTAGCAGCCCATGCCGAGACGGTCGACTTTGTTGATGTGCGACAGCTCGTCGGGGTTGAAGGTGCGCCAGACCCACGTGCATTGGTCCTCGAAATGCTCTTTTGATTGGCAGTAATCGCAGACGATTCCGTCGGCTTTTGAGCGGAAGAGCTTCGATGTGCAGTCCTCGATCGTGTGGCCTCGCTCGCGGCACTTTCTGCACTTGGCTCTTCTCGGGCAGTCTTTCGAAAAGTGCATGTCGACCGCCTGGCAGAACGTGCAGGTCCTGCTGGGACATTCTTCTTCCATGTGACCCATTTTGCCGCAAGTCATGCAATGCACCGGATCGCTTGCATCTGCGGCGCCGAAATACCGGCGTTGAAGCTCCTGTTCTGGCTGAGAGAGATGAGCCAAGGTCGTACGTTGATATACTCTGACCGTTTCAGGGGGCTCATATGTCTCCTCGGTGCTCTCAGCAGATTCCGAGGCAGCGGGACCGGACGTGTGTGGTGTGGTTGCAGCCGTGCTCGTACCCAAGACAGAGACTGGCTCCGTGGGAGAGTCTGAACCTGGCGCGCTGGTTGATGCTCCAACACCAGGATCTTCGGTCGAGACGTGGTCACCATTGGTCGCTGGCCGCGAAGATTTCCGTGAAAATGCAGCACCGTTGCTGAGACCGGCGAGTGCCCACACCTGAATAGGCCGCCCATTGACCTCTGCCATCTCGCCAAAGTATCCGACCCCGTAGTTGCCTTTCTTCGGGTCTGCCTCTTGCGGGCGGAGGATTCCTCCCTGTTGATACGCGTCGTAATCTTCCACAGACATTGCTCCTGATCTAATGAGGTATTCAGATGCGCTGGCCAAGGCCGCTGCGAAAGCGTAGGTCAGGTGCGTTTTGCTTGCATCCGCATTGCTAACAAACGACTGCGGTTGGTGTCCAGCTAGGGTCAATTCTATAACGGCATCGAACCCGTCCCATTGAAACGGCGGTTTGCTCTCGAGAACGGCTTTCTTCAAGTTTTCAAGGTGACTTTGGGTGCGGTAGCAAGCCAAAGCCTTGAAAGTCTGCTTCGACTTGTGGTATGAATTCTTGCGGAAGTAGACACCAATCAAACCAGCGGGAGCAACTTTGCCAATCCACTTGACAAACGACACCTGAGAGGTTTTCTTGGCGACGAACTGAAATTTCATTTCCCGAGTTGTCAAAGGCGCTTCGACGGCAACGAAGGCCATATCCTTCGCCGCGGGCACCGGTGTCCTGAGAATCTGCTCAGACCTCTTCTGCTCAAAGTTCGCAATGGTCCTGACTTGATCGGGCGTCAATTGGACCGCAGTCTTTGAATTGGGTTCAGGCTGCTCGCTGGTACTGGACGGCTGCGTAGCCTCAGGCTTGGGTGGATCATCGCTTGCGCCGTCCAATCCAGCAGCATAGGCTGTCCTTGGAGCAATTACAGCTGGAGAGTCAACAGGCGTGGTAGCCATGTGTGGAAATTCTGGAGCTTTCTGCGGCGACGTAGATCTGGATGCCTCGCCAGACTCTGAAGGCGAGCGCCGTTCCGTGCCAGTGGCAGTCTGGGTGGCTTCACGCGAATCCCGATCCAAATGCACCTCCGGCGACGGAGAATAGTGGCTGTCGATTTCACCCTCTTCACTCTCGACTCGAGACCTTTTTCCGGCAGACGCGGAAGAATCTTGCTCTTCAGCATCGCGTTGGCGCTTGCGGCCCACCATCGCGGTGCGGGAATCACCCTCGCCGTCGGAATTCATCCTGGCGGAAGGGCGTGTGGCGTGCGTCTCTTGGGCAATTGCGGGAGCGCAAGGGTCAAGGGTGGGTCGCGTGGGCTTGTGCAGGATGCGAATGACTTGAGCGAGAGAATACCAGCCTGGGGCAGGACTGTTTTGGAGCTTAGATGGAGGGTGCTGGTGTCGTGGAGTCTCGGTGCGCGTCAGGTCGAGGGTTCAAGGCGTCGGCGAAACACCGGATGGTCTGGAAATTTCAAAAATTTGGGGACCACGGATCCTTGCTGGCGTCGATCACGACCACCATTTCTCGCCGCAACCTGAACATCTACCTGCTTCGGCTTCCTCTCCTCGCCATCGACCCGAATCCCTCTCGCTCCTCGCCATGGCTACCACTGCCGTCGAAGACGCCGCAAGGCAAGAACGCCGCGAAAAGAAAAAGGCCCTCCGCAAAGCGCGCGAAGCTGAAGCCGCCGAATCCCATGACGACCAAAAGTCGATACGCAAACGCAAGCGGTCCAACCTCCCCGACGAAGGCGAACTCGAAGTCGACGTCACTGCTCCTGAGCCGCTATCCAAGCGCGAGCAACGGCTGGCCAAGAAGGGCAAATTCGACCCCAAATTCAAATCCACCGCACCGCCCAAATCAACGAGCCCAGACCAAGCAGAATCTGGAGACGAGGAGGATGCAGGCGCCTCAAAGGAGAAGAAGGAGAAGGAGAAGGACAAGAAGAGGAAGGAAAAATCTGAGCACGGCATCTGGATTGGCAACCTGCCGTGGACGGCGACCAGGGATACGCTCCGCGAATTTCTCGTCAAGCACGCCGGTATCGAAGACTCGTCTATCACGCGCATCAACATGCCTAGCCCAGACAAGGCTGCCGTGGCCAGGATGACAATCAAGCCGCAAAACAAGGGCTTCGCATACGTCGACTTTGACAACGCGCCTGCCCTGCAGGCGGCTATTGGAGTCTCGGAGACGCTCATGAGCGGGCGCCGCGTTCTGATCAAGGACGCAACAAGCTACGAGGGCCGTCCATCGCAGCAACAAGGCAGTGGAGAGGGCGGTGAGGCCAAGGGCCCAGGCATTAGCAAGACGCAGGCAATGCAGGTAGGCGGCGGCAAGGAGCCCAGTAAGCGCATCTTCGTCGGCAATTTGACATTCGACGTCACGAGAGAAGATCTGGTGCAGCACTACTCCAAATGCGGCGAGGTGGCCGACGTGTTCCTGGCTACTTTCCAGGACAGCGGCAAGTGCAAGGGATACGGGTGGGTGACCTTTGAGACCATCGACGCGGCTTCGGCAGCCGTCGCTGGATATGTCAGGGTCCCCGTTGGCGGCGACGACGACAGCAGCGATGAGGAAATGGAGGACGCCGACGCGGCAGAGGACAATGGCGAAAAGGCCACTGGGAAGAAGGCCAAGAAGCCCAAGAAGATGCGCAAGTGGTTCGTCAACCGTCTCGCTGGGCGCGATCTCCGGGTTGAGTTTGCCGAGGACAAGCAGACGCGCTACAAGAAACGCTACGGCAAAGATGCCAAACCGAGCAGTGGCGGAGAGGCCGACGAGGTGCGCGAGGGGAGGCCCAGGAGAGAGCCCAAGAAGGTTGATGCCAGAACAATCAAGCCTGGTGCGGCTTTGGCAAACGCGCCCAGAGCGTCTGGAGCAATCGTCGAGGGACAAGGAAAGAAGATTACGTTTGATTGATTGATTGATACCCTTGAGTAGAAGAGGTTGATATGCAGTATTCGAGGTAAATTTGGCCCAAAAGCGGGCGGGGCACAAGCTCTCTAATGTCGGTGGACGCAATTCATGTCTCCGTACTTTTCTCACTCGCAAATGAACGCTCCATGACTGAAAGATGAAGACAGTCCAGGTCCGCACAATCTCCTAAGTGCTCCTAACTGATAGACTGGTAAACAGGTGACGCTAACTTTTAGTTTACTTTTCTCACTCATAAATGAACGCTCCATGACTAAAAGATGAAAATAGTCTAGGTCCATATAATCTCTTAAGTGTGCCTGACTAATAGACTAGTAAATAGGTGATGCTAACTTTTAGTTTACTTTTCTCACTCGTAAATGAATGCTCCATAACTGAAAGATGAAAACAGTCCAGGTCCGCGTAATCTCCCAAGTGCGCCTGACCGACAGACCGGCAAACAGGTGACGCTAACTTTTGACCCTTCCGGTTTGCAACCCTCACATGCCCCACTCCATGCCCATCTGCCTCCTCGACACGGCCATCGCATTCTTGCTCGCCACGTTTCCAAAGTCGCCACTCTGCGTCGTAAAGTCGCTCACCTCGCTCAAACTGCTGATGCGGCCGAGCAGAAACTCCAGCTGGCGGTACGCGGCGCTGGGCTGGTACTGGGGGATCATGTGGCCGCTCAGGGCCACCTCAACGTACGTCAAGCCACGCTCCGTGTGCGCGGTGCCCATGACGCCGCTAGCAGCCAGCGTCGAGGCGCTCGCCTCCTCGTGGTAGGGGACGTAGAACGGCGCCGACGGCTTGTATTGGAAGCCCTGGGCGCCGTTCCACGTCATGTTTTGGATAGTCAGCAGAGTGCCGTTGGCGAGCAGGATGAAGTCGAGCAGGCCGTGACCGATGACGACGCGCTCGGCGCGCTCGAGCACGCGCGGGATGACCTCCCACGACGACGGCGCCGAGCTGTCCGTGTCGAGCACGCCGTTGGAGCACTCGGCCCACTCCTGGACTGGCGCGTTGATGGCGCGCTGCACGTCACTGCGGTTGAAGTAGATGCCGGTGCCTTCGGGGATGTAGTCGAATGAGCCGGGGAACCCGAGGACGTCCCACAGCAGCGGGCACGTCGTCGCCACTTGGTAGATGTCGAAGCACGGGTTGGTCAGCGACACGGCGGAGTGGATGTCGTTCCACAGGTCACAGCCGGGTGCCGAGTCATCTGGAGGAGTAGGGAGCTTGCCGGGAGGAGGGAAGACGAGGTTCTCATTCAGATACGAAGTGTAACCGCAAGATTCGGCGCGGCTGTGGAGCGAGGCCGCAAAAGTCTTGTTGAGATTGAACAGGGGAGCCCAGTAGTCGACAAAGGCGACAGCCGGAACCTGTTCCAGAACAACGTCCGAGTTGATCGAGGGGTCGTAAATCATGATGGAGTTGAGGTCGTAGTAAGTCGTGTCGTTCTTATTCAGCATGGCGTCGGCAATGTACGGTACATACAGTCCGGCGTATGACTCGCCAGTGATGTAGATCTTCTTGCCGTGCAGGCCAAAGGTGTCGACAAAGTTCTTGAAGAATCCCAGGAATTGAGCGGCGACCTCCTCCTCACTGGTGGCGGTGGGAGTGCCTTGAGAGAAGCCGGTGCCGACGGGTTGCTCGACCCAAACCATGTTGGTCAGATTGACCCATGTCCATGGGTTCTTGACGGGCTTGAAAGTACCTGGCTTTGAGTTAGCGAAGATGAATGCTTTCGAGATGCAGGAGACCTACCATACTGCCACAGAACTGGTCCATTCTCCTGGAAGAAGCCTTCGAGAGAAGAACAGCCCGGGCCTCCATTGAGCCATATCGTGATTTCGTCGGTTGCGTTTTCATTAGACGAGGGGAAGAACCAAAAGTAGAGCTCGCTGGTCTCATTGGCCTTTTCAGAAATGGGCAAGAGACCTGCGTAAGACTCGCCAATGTCAAAGTCAACCTCTGGAATGGCCGACCCGTTGACAGCAAACTCTGGACAATTTGGTCAGTAGGGAGCTTGGAGAAATGCCCCAATAGCAGTGGTGCAAGACAGCACTGGGATTATTTGACGATACGGTGTTTGAACGCCAAAGGATAATTGTCACGTACTGGTCGTGTTTGCGTTTTGTGGAATCAGGTGATTGGCCCTCTTGGTCTTCTCAGTGCCTGTGTTGTGTGCGGGCCTCATCAGATCGCCTCTTCTTGGTCTCGGCATCTCAGTCAAAGATCTTCTGCCCACATGCCGGGGGTCTCTCGCTTCACCCAAAGCTACTAGAGCCAGGGCGGAGAGCAGTGAAGTGGAAAGGCGCATTTTGAGGTTGATTGCCCAAATTCGCAAGATCTCGGGAGCAATTGGCCAACGATGAGCCGAGAAGAAGTCGCCGGTAACCAAAGGCGTAAAGAAAGTGGAAAGATGGAAGACAGTGAAAGATAGAAGAGAGGTAGGGTATTCAGGTAACGCGAACCCGGATTTCTTTTGATCCCGGCGAGCAGGCTGCAAGGTCCAGGTACAAGGCGTTGATTTTGTGCGCTTGGCGAGGCTTGTGCCGCATTAGGCAGGAGATCCAAACGTCGGTGATGAACGGCAGAAGCAATTGTTGTGGGTTCATGCGGTGTATGTGGGGCGCGCAGTAAGCAAGCAAAGTGGTGGTGGACTGCCGGCGGCTCATGCAAGACGTGGGGAGTTTTAGTTCCGCCTCCTCGTTTTCCCATGCTCTTTCAGATGACGACTGATTGGCATCTTGTCGCTCCTCATCCTCATAAGACCCGAATCCCAGCCCGTGAATCCTCCACATCCTCCTAGCCTTTCACAAAGCCATGTTGGTCGCTCATTTCGTTGCGGGCGGCAGTGTGCCCAAACGACATTTCTGTCTGGATCGACAGGACGGACATTGGCTCTTCAAAGCAGCTTCCCTGTTGGTGCTAGCGTTATCGTGGGGCGGCAGGGTGCGTGCAGTGAGGTGTTGGAGTTCCTGATGGTCCGGCATGACAGATCCGAGCACGGAGGCGTGGGCCGTGCGCCGGCGCCGGCCGTGAGCCGAGCCGATGTAAGGCCGAGGGCGGACACAACCACCAAACACCACTCGTCGTCCGCACACCTTTTCTCTCTACGTCTGTATGACAAACATCCTCGACTCTGATGTTTTCCAATTCGCAACCCAGAAACGGGCTGCTCGACAATTGCTCCATCTGCTCTGCCTCTAGGACGTCCTCACCGCAACCCACGCTGCCGGGTCAATCTACCCATTTTGCTGCGCCGGCTGATTTCAACATGCGCTTCACGCGTAGATGGTGCCCCTCACTCAGGGACGGACTCGTTCTCACAAGCCTGGAGACTTCTAGACAAGACATGACATGACCTTCGGCAATCACCCCGGGCTATGAAACGCGCGCGCTGGAGGAACGGCCTTGGGTCGACAGTGCTCCGCCCATCCTCACGATTCGGTCACTACATCTGTCAAGCCATGCAAGGCCGAATCCTTTTCTCTGCACCCACGCAGACACAATTTGAATCCCCTCCAAGCAATCGACTGCCGCCCGGAGCTTTTCCGTCCAACTAGACACACAGGCAAATAAGCATGCAGAGTAGGTCCCTTGGCAGCTGCACACAACCTTAGCCTTGCTTTGCACCAACAACCAATGCCGCATCCCCGTTCCCACATGGTACAGAACACCAAGCAAATGCCACACCCGCAAGTTCAAACTTCGCCCCAACTTTGCGCTTACCTCACACCAACTCCGCCTGTCGCCGCGCCCCGGCCAACGTGTTGCGATTTTGTCTTGTGGGGGACACAACCGCGAAACGAGCATGCGGTGAGAGAGGTGGAATGGACTGCTGGGACACAGCTACCGTGCCGAGCCGTCCGCCCGCTTTGAGTACTGCGGCATCACTGGAAACGGTAGGCATTCTGGAACCAGCGGACGAATGAAGAGTTTCGATTACTTGGCCGAAGAAGCAACAGGTGAGTGAATCTTTCATCAATTCGTTTGACGAGGTAAGTTTGCCTACAACGTCCCGACTTGCCAACAGGACACCGATCCCGTCCAAGTGCAGTAGGCCGGCACAAGCGGGCCACTCCCATGCTATACCATGCCATGCCACGCAATGCAGACAAGCAATCACCACAGCCCATTACCCCTCAGTCCATCTCGCTGGCGTCCCTCGACCTAGCTGCTGAATCTCACCGCACGCGCACGCCTCGTCGCACTGGTCTCGTTCGTCGCCAATGCCAGCAGCTTGGTGAAAATTGGCGTACCAAGTCCAGTCACCGGGTCCCATCCCTCGGTTGCATTCCAGCTTGCATAGGGCACATAGGGAGTCTCCAGGCCGCTGTACGAGTCGGTGCCAGTGCAGCCGGTGCTGCCGCCGTCAACAATGTCTGTCAGGCCGTCGACGCCAGTGCTGTACAGCCAAGGGTTGAGCCAGCCCAGACCGGGCAAGCCCTTCTCAGCACGCGCAGCGTTGAGCAGAGCAACGACCGACGCAAAGGTGGGTGAGGAAGCTGACGTGCCGCCCACGGAAATGTCAATGCCTTGGTCGATGACGCGGAATCCTTTGCCTTGTGCTGCCACATCCGGGAATCCGCGTCCGGATTGGTTGTAGAGGCCGCTCCACTGGTCGCCCAGGATACCGAGGTACTTGGAAACGGCTGCGTCTTGCCAGCTTGGGCGCTCCCAAAGATCGGAGAATCCACCCGAGGAGAAGTCAACGGCGCGCTCTGGCTCGACACCGACTGTTCCACCCACCGAAGTCACGTACGGGCAAGCGGCAGGGAAGATGGGCAGGAAACGGGTCGTGTTCTTGCCATCGTTGGTCTGGCAGGCACTACCAACGCCAGTGTCGCCGCTCGAGAACAGCACGGAGACGCCGCGGGCACCAAGTTGGCCAATGAGGTCGCAGACGGAACGCGCATAGGACGCTGGGACGCTCTGCTCGTCCTCTCCGTAGGATGTGGTGAGAGTGCGGGGAAGCTCCGTGTCAGGCTTCTTCAAGAGTTCCGTGAAGTAGTCCAGGTACGGCTCATTACTAGAAGTCGAGGGCTGGTCGAGATCGGGCACGAGCGGTCCACGCCCATCTGTGTAGTAGTACTTCACGTCGAGCGGATGCACGAGCGGAAGAGTGTACTGGATGTCCAGGTTTGCCTCCACGCTGTCGTCGGAGGTGTCTTGCGGCAGAGTCGAACCATTGATGGATCCAAAGCTAAAGCTCTTGTTCGCCGCCCAGGGAGCATAAATGTTCTCAAACGTCTCGAGATCACTGTACCGGGCGTACTCTTCAAGGAAGCCGCTGACGCCAAGAAAGCTACTATTCTGACTAGGTGTAAAGCCCTCGATGCTGTACAGATCCCTCAGGCACGAAGGAGTAATTGTCGAGTTGCAGGATTGCGCCACGTCGGCGGCGCCAACAGTCTCGTGGACTTTCTCCACGCGGAGAACAGTGCTCCTCTCCGGCTTCACCTGAGCGAAACGAGTCGTCGGCTGGACCATCAGGACGTGCTCGTGTAGCTCGGCCGGCAGCGAGTACTGCAACGTGCGGATCTTCTGAACGCTGGGACGGACGTCGCTGCGGAAAACATTGAAAGTCGTGTTCATCATGGCCTCAGCCTGTGCGACCGTCGCACTGAAGTTGATCCAGTCGCCGTCATCTTCAATGTCAGACTCGCTGATGCCAGATTGCTGCAGCCACTCGAGGATTGACTGGGAGGATTCGTCCGCCGGTCGCAGCAATTCCTTGATTTCCTCACGCTTGAGATGCTTTCCATAGCGGCGGGAGCCGGGAGTCGAGATGTCGAGCAGCGTTTGTTCAAAAAGGGCTTTGTTTGGCTACACAAACGTTAGCATGCCGATTCGCACCAAGACCTGGTATCGTGGCATTCCAGGATCTCTCGAAAGTACTGACCTGCTTGACTGCAATCATGAAGCGCAACACTTCGGAAGCATTCGCGCTGGATACCTGGTGCCAGTTCTCAGGCACCCCTCGCAGAGACTCAAACAGCTCGACAGTGTCGAGATCAAGGCCATGGACGCCCGCAGCAAAGGACAGGAGCCCTGCAAAGAGGACAGAGGTGCGCATCGCGAGAAGTGACGGCTATGGACAGAGACTGCGAAATCCAATTCTTCTCCGACCAGAGACTGGAGCTTGGGCACACGACACCGAAGCTCAGCGAGTGACTTGACGGGGCAAGTTGAGAGCAAGAGAGGAGGAGGAAAGAACGGAAAAGAAGGTAGATATATCTGGAGTCATGCGGGTTGGAAATGGCGTGTTTGGGCCATCCTTTTCGACTCGAACTCGGCGCACACCACCGGCCAGGACGACGGCATGGGGCAGGTCAGGTCAGGCGCAGGAAGACGGTTCCTGCCGAATGTGGAAGGCACGATGCAGTGCTGCACCGCCGGGACGATCACCTCTGCCTGGCCCGCTTGGCCTGGCTTAGCCTGTGCCCTTGCTTACGGCACCCATCTCAGGCACCTTGGCGGGTTATTGGAGTCTACTGCATTTCCTCCATCCGCGTCTCTTTCACCAAACAATCACCAACTGCGTCCAACAGAGCGCTCGACCATCGACGTGCCCGCCAACCAGGCCCCCCCCCCCAGAAAAAGCAGCTCGATGCCCGAGCGACCACCCGTTATCTATCGCTCCACCCACCGCGCACGGTCCGGCAGCAGTCCCCGTAGGCGATTTCCGGGGTGTCACCCAACGGGCAAATGACACTGCTTACCGCCCTCGCCTGCCCTGCGTCAGGTACAATCTACCTCCCCATCTCGTCCGGTATCCACCACGGTTTCACCGCAGCAAGCCTTCAGTCGGCCGTCGACCGCCTCCCGTGTGCCACCAACCCTTGCCGTCCCCTGTTGGTTGTACGAACATCTGCAGCTATTGCGCCTTGGTGGTGGGCGGGTCCTTTGGCATACCGGCCCCTTTTTCAAATTTGTGACAGCTGCCTCTTTTGGCTTTTGTCGTGTCATTTGGTATCTCCCTCAACGTGATGCAGGGCTCAAATCACGGCAGCCATACCATTGGAAATTCTAATGCAGTGGACGATTCCAAAGTGGCACGAGACATCTGTCAAAGTCAATTCTGAAGAGATTATTGGGGAAGACAAGACTGGATTATTCGAATTCGAATTCGTCTCCTCTCCAATAATTCGCCGCGAAGCTTTTTCAAGTTTTCTATCAAGATGTGAGCACCCAGCGAGCGCGAAGTCCCCGCGACGCTACTTAGCGCGCGCCATGAGCCATCGAACAGTCTTTCGGGCGTGCTCCACGTCTTTCTTGGGCTTATTTTCCCACCACTGTCTGACCGCAGCAGAGTACTGTCCACCTTCCTGCCCAACTGTTTGCGCCGCGGTGATTCTTTTGCTCGGCGTCCACGTGAAAAAGCTTCTCAAAAAGTCGGCAGTGCCTTTGAACTTCGCCTTTGGAAATAATTTCTCGAGGGGCTTCAGAGATCCGGGGATGATTTTTCCGTGTTCCCATTCACAAGAATCCAAGCATTCCATCGCTTCTATCTCTTCGATTGCCTCTGGTGGCGGGAACCCAATAAGGAGGATTACCTGATTCAGCTGGTCCAACAGACCTTCGCCCGGTAGAAGAGATTTAAGGAGGAGAAGCTCGGCGATGGTTATACCTGCGGACCACATGTCGATTGCAAAAGTGTATCTCGAAGCACCCAAAAGCATTTCAGGCGCTCGGTAATCAAGCGTACACATTTGAGATGTCAGTGGACGTGGACGCCAATCGCGCGCTAGACTAAAGTCGGCTTTTGCAAGAAATGTCAGCAACGCTTTCTCGTGAGGAACGCCGCCCACTCACCGATTTTGAGCGTCCCTGCTGAATCCAATAGCAGATTTCCTGGTTTAATATCTCTGCGCCGATTTGGTTAGCAGTACATCACGGAACGCCTCAAGTCCTGCCTGACCTGTGCATAATACCGCATCGGTGCAGGTATTCGAGTCCGCTCAGGAGTTGCCGTGCAAGATACTTTACTTCGCGACGGTCAGTATCTTTCTAAAACCACCATGTCCAGGCTTGCCTTCGGCCAACTGAATTTTCATCCTACGCCCTTCCAGACCCCACATGAGCTTCCAGAGATCTAGCTGGAGGATAGTCAACTCGGCTTTCAAACGTCTCCTACGTCAGATCCGCCCTCACCTTGCAAGCCTCAAGATTCATGAAGACCACGTTCCCTTGGCTCTCAGCGACTCCATCGTCGCCGACCGCCACACCTTCGAGAGCAATGATATTCAAATGTCTTTCCAAACGTCGCAAGATCGAAACTTCGCGCAAAATACTTTGATGGAGGCCAGCAGGACTCCCGCTGTCAGGTGGTGCTCCAGGTCCGTTGCTGACGACAGGATGGGATTCGCCAATTCGCTTGACCGCCACAGCACTCAGGGAAGCCCTACCAGGAGATCCATGCGGAATCATGAGGGTGACTTCTCCTTGGGCTTTGAACGTCAGCACAATCCGCTTCCGGGAGTTGAGACCCAAAAGACGCAATGGATTGGGGAGCAATTGTAGCACACTCACGTACCTCCTTTTCCCAGATTGGATAGATGTCGGTAACTACTGATTGCTGCGCAATTTCCTGCGTCGCATTCAGTCAGCAAAATCGGGAGAAGAGAAATTGTCAACAAACAGCAGTTGACCCACAGAGGATTGTGAAAACTTACCACGGAAGGTGTTGACACCGTGCAAATCAAGAGGCTGTCCTGTGACGGACAGGTACTCTGGTGGCTTTGTATACTGCGATGCGGAGCCAACGGTCTCCATGACGATCCGGATTTCTGTGCTGGAGACTTGGAACAGTAGCACGGCGCTATAAGGATGGGCGATTGAAAAATGAGAGCGGCAAGTGTTGGAGTGACTGTGCTTGGATGGTGAGCGGTTTGGATTGCAGAGTTGATCAGTCAGGAAAGGGCTCGTCGAATGGCGCAAAGCTTGCACCCACTTCACTTGCAATTGACAGGGCCGGAGTGCGGTCATGCCTGCCCGAGTAAGGCTTTCTCTCTCCCCAAACTCGAATACCAGCCAACACTCAGTTTCCACTTGGATTCGCCCAGGCAGAAAAACGTAAAACAGTTGGATGCGTAAGAAGATTGCTTTGCGCCTTGCACAGTGGTGAGCTTGCTGGAGTTGCCAGAGTCACTGCAGCAACCTCCCTATGGATCCACAAAAGAAATCGATTTGTCTAAACATCAAGGAATTGGTTGTTCGCGTCGTTTCTTGTCTCCCTCTTTCCTTCCTTCTCAGCGGCTTCCATCTCTCGGCGCGGCAACAAGAAGCCGGGATGCTCTATCACGCAGCGAAACGAAGTCCTTGTCTGTGCATGAAGCTTTCTACAATGTAGGACGATGTTATCAGGAAGATGCAGAAATCTTCGCGTGCTTCGCGTCGCGATTGAAATGTCTCTGCCGGCTTTGTCTACGCCCGAGACGACACATTTCCGCAACCGTCCAACGTTGATGTCAAACACAGCGAACCAAAATTGAGACACGAGTCTGGCACTCGGCGAAAAGTGTCCGTAGTACGTCATACGTCTCCCCACGTGGCTCGTACGCTTTCATCCAACACAACTGTGTTCGTCGCGGACACTACCATGAGGAAAGGTTCCAGAAAAATTGAGGGACCACGTGGGTTGTGAGTGTCGACTTGCGACACCTGTCAGTTGATCTGGGTAGAGGAGGAGTATTTGGTCAATCCTCCAAATGGATCGAAAGATGTTTCGCAGTGATGATGGGCAAGTTGCTCGCGGACCATCTCACACGGCATAGGACCCTCCCTCCTCAACAGGATCGCAAACCAATACTCGACCTTCTTGCGGACGCAACGTCATCCACTCCACCACCCCCACCCAGACGTCACCGTCTGGTCGCAAGTCATCCGCCACACCACCAGCGTCAAGCGAAGTCAAGCAGCGTCAGCCAGCCGACGCGCCCCTGGCAGAGACACCTAGGACGCAAGTCACACGTCGGCAGCCACAGCCAAAAAATGGAGCCACCACCGCGGCGCCACAAGAGGCGTCATTCTCAGTAGCAGCGAAATCCAAAGCGTGTCCACCCCGCTCTAGCTATCCTATTTGCGGCGGCGGCGGCGGTGCTCTATCTATTTGCCTGTCGGCAGATTTCGTGTGGCATGCAGGATTCGGGAGGAGCCGAGAGCGACCGACCGGCCGGGTGAGATTGGCGATCTGTCGTCGGTGCTTATTCCCGTGAAGGTGGATGGATGGCTTGTTTGCTTGTTGGAAAGGGAGGGAGGAATAAGCAAAGTGGCATTTGGGATGACGATGATGCGAGCCACGTTCGCTGTGGCGGTGGGCCATAGGCGCAGAGTCGGATCTCCTCAATGTCGTGATTTCTCAGAGACATTCGCTTGCGCGAACAGGCGCTTCGAAGGTCCTGGGAGTGTGGCTGAAGGACGAGAGGATGGATAATGCTCGATTTTGGTCAATATGGAGAAGTCATGGCAGAGAAAAACTTCATCGCCTGTCTCCACGCTCAAGGACTCATGTCCCATCATCGACATTTTTCTGTACTTTCCTCGCTCCCGCCGTCTCATAGTCGCTGTCAGACCGGCTCTGTCGCACAAGCCCATTACACGCTATCCAAGCGGCCCACATCAGGTCGCAAGAGCGGAAGTCAGGGATGAGCATGGCGTCCAGGCAGCAGTCTTGACATCTTATCGAAGAGCCGCAGCCGCAACACGCTTGAAGCCAATGGCTGTGATGTAACTGGGGAGAAGTGAAAAGATTGGTTCAGTATAGCAAAAGTAGAACGTCACGCGGAGAGCGAGGCTAACCAGCCCGCAGGAAGGCTCTCTGAGATGCAAAGCCACGGGGCCAAAGAGGCTGGGAGATACCTTGGAAACGCTTGAATTCCTATGATTTCACCCTGCTCGACATTGCGAGCGGCGTTTGTCTATTCATCCTTCCGTGGCAGCTAGGCCAACAAGGAGCGTACACGACGAACGACCAAATCCCCTGCTCCTACTGCTCCAATCCCACATACCGACCATCACCTCCCTCCACAAGATCCAAACACAACAATGCCGTGGTGTAACAAGGAAACAGAGACAGAAACTGATGGACGGTCTCTCCATGTGCCATTACTTCCCCCATAGGGGCATCACCGTACAAGTTGCTAATGAAAGTTTGCAAAGTAGCTTTTCATGTTCCTCTTGTGCCAGATCGAAGGAAAGAGAGTGAGGAGATGACGCAAACAAGCAAGTGCAAGATAACGGTGACTGAGGTTTATGTCGTCAGCCGGGATACATACAGGCAACAGTTGATTCCAAAAAGATCAGTCCAAGATAGAGGAAGCACCAACTGCAGTGAAATCAGCAGAGCAGACAGAATATTGTACATGATCTTGGTCCGGCTTGCGCATGGCTTGACGCTGGGGTTGCTGTGCCTTGGCACTGCCGTCGTTCTGAGGCCCGTTTTGACGTCGGGAATGATCCCAGAGCTTGAATGATGATTGATGTTGATGTCAGAGGGACTGGATGTGCAACTGGAGATATGGAGAAGTCAAGACCTGAGATCCGCCAGCGCGACGCGCAAGGGCAGTCCCACACGCCAGCGCAATGCGCAAGGGCAATGTGGGTGAGATCTTCAAGTTAAAACACTCCAGTCTTCGTCTCCATCCAGCATCCTCTCGTTTGCTCGGGCTCAGATCGTGACGTCTGGCAAAAGATGGGTATCTTATGAGGCTTGTTTCAGCAGCTCCTGGGTCTCGGGCAAACAAAGCAGGCCCTCCCTCTCCAGAGTGGCCAAATCGCCACCAGCTTCCAGAATCGCCCGGGCGGCAGCCTGGCTTAATCGCCTTCGTTTCTCCGCAGCTTCCTTCTCTCGACGCGCCTTTGTTTTGCTCGACCCGCTTGGTGCGACTCCGGTCAAGATCTTGCGGCTGTCGTCCGGCGTGTAATTGACGAAGCCCACAGAAGCAGGGCGCGGAGCAGAGCCGCAAGATCCCGCGCCTTGGTGGCCGGAAGACTTGCGGCGATGATGCGACCGAGGGCGGGGCTGTGTGTGGTTTTGAGAAGAATCGCGGCGTGCCGAACGCATGGCGTAAGGGTGATGAGCCGTAGGCGGGGAGTTCGTCGGGCTTCGAGAAGGAGGTGTGATGTGCTGAGGCTGAGCACCGAGGGGGATGCCCACATGACCGTTCGCGGTAGGGGGGTGCGGAGGGGGTGCGTGGACGTAAGGAGAGTTGTGCGGAGGTCCAAGTGGGGTGGTGGTGCCAAACATTTGGGTGGAGTATACGATTGGCGATGAAGTGCTGAAAGGGGCGCCGTCGCCGGTACCTGCAGCGGCGTGCGCATCGAGAAGATTGCCCATGGCTGATGGCTCGCAGTTGATCATCAGGCCGCCAGTGGCAAGGTCGGAGGCGGCGGAGCTGACACCCAGAAAGTCTGTGCGGGTGGTAGGAAAGGTGGCTTGCGATGCAGGCTGATGAGTTGTAGTGGGCGTCCACCAGGCCTGCGAATCACGGTCGGGTTGGTATTCAGAAGCGCCCGAGTAACCAAAATCAAAAGCAGAAGTTGAGTTTTGACTCCACGACGTTGTAGGGAGTCGGCCAGATTGCGGAGGGCTTGCCAGCGCGTCTCCGAGTTCGTGGATCGGGTAGTGGTTCGACGATTCGTTCGGGGCGTGGAAAGAGGACCTCGTACTGCTTGCATCCTGCGTGCTCGGAGAAGCGACGGGAGTCATTTGAATCTGCGATCGGCTCTGGTAGTTTGGGCCAGCAAGTGAAAGTTGTTGATCGAGGTCCACGACCTCGTTGGGGTTTGTGTACGGCATGTTCGGCATGTTCGGCGTGAAATTGTAGCCGTAGGTAGCCTCTTCCTGTGGAACTTTTGTTGAAGGTGGCGGAGAGAGTGGCGGCGCGCCAACGCGCTTGGCCCAGATCTCTTGATATCCGGTCCGGTATGGTGTTGATCGCATCATCTTGGGCGAAAAGCTTCCTTTGGAGACGGTTCTTCTAATGACGGAAGGGGCCTGCTTCTTGTTGCCACGGATGGGTAGGCTGTTGAACTTCTTCGCGGGCTTGAAAGGAGCTGCAGGATTCGGTGACGAGGGAGACGAAAAGGCGAAGGGATCAGCGTGTACTTGAGGAGAGCAAGTGGGTGGCTGGTCGAAGCTGAAAAGACCAGGGTCGGAAGCTGCAACCCTCCCGTGAGATTCTGGGTAGATCGAAGTTAGGTTTCCTTGGGGCGCCGTCTGAGCTACGTTATGGCCAATATAGCTCCACGCCTGCTGGGAGCCATCCTGTGGTTCGATTTGCCCCGAGGCCTCCCAATGGGGCATAGGGGATGTTTTGGCCGCCGAGCTCCCATTGGAAGAGGAGACGTCAAAGAGATTGCTCAAGTCGTCCGAACTGGTTCCTTCGGCGGTATTGTCGATGTTCATATCCAGCAAATCGGTGTCGACATACTGGTCAAAGATTTGATCATACGGAACAGCCCAAGCGCTTTCTTTGTCCTGTGGCCGGATCGGGATGTCAAAGTCTTGCCGCAAGATGGCGATATCTCCCGCAGCGCGACAGGAGCGTCCTTGCACGTGATGGAGAGGCACCGCGCCTGAAGCTTGTCGGAGCCGTGGCGAAGAGGCCATTGTAGGCGGGGCGAGATGTAGGTTGGGCGAGATGAGCCGGGGTGAGACGCAGGGTCGGGTAGGTAGCGAGGGACAACGAGGAAAAGAGTGTGCCTTGCAGAGTTCCTGCAGAGTACCTTGCAGGAGAACGTGCAGGTTGACCAGACAGTGCAAACTGGAAGAGAATCACGAGGATGAGCAAACAAACAGAATCAAACTTGGACAGGATATATACAGAGCCTACCTGAAGCCGCCAGCCTCCGGTTTCTACGAGGCATTCCTGACCACTTGCCTCTGGGATAGGTACAGCCCTCTGGAATGCTGTAGCAAAACCGCCCGTGACCACGGGTTTGACACTCGGGCAAACTCTACCAACACTTCAAAACTGTCAAACAATGATGAAAAGAGGCTGAACATGCCACCCATTCCTCTGCACATTGTGCGAGACGTTGGTGTGCTAGGGTCTGAGCATTCCGCATGCGGCCACCGAGTGCCAACCCAGGGAAAATAGCCACAGTGGGAATGGGGAGCGGGCTCCGCAGTGCACGTCACTATCCAGCTCGGCCTGCGTCAAGAAGTCGAGGTCCATCTGGGAAGGATGAAGCTTAGTCGGAGAGTCAAGGAGACGCCTAAGGGACCAGGTGTCACCCATGGTAGGGTGACGGAAATAGCGAGAGTTCTGGCTTGATGGTTTGGCGTGGTCTGTCGAAAAACGCATGATGTTCAGCCCGTAGCAGAGGATCAGCGTCGGCCCGCTGCAAGAGGCCGTCCCGCCTACATGCCGTTGGTTAGCCTCCGACTTCTTCTTTCTCCAGCCGCCCGGTACAGGGAGGAATGCCGCAAACGGCGTGGGTGTGGAGATAGGAATGCACGCTAGGCCAATGGCGCCAAGACCTTGATAGGGCCGCCCCTCATGCCATGGCCGAGACTTGGTCAAAGGAAAGGTGGAAAAGTCGAGATGGAGACCCAGGGACGTGGTCCAGTAGAGTGGAGAGACGCGGATTGGCCTGGAGGTTGAGGAGGGCCGAGTTGCCAGTCGATACGGTTGTATTGCTTTAGCCCGAAACAGCGATTTCGACCAACATCTTTCTCAGGGCGACATCCTGAAACACGACAGACCCAAAGAGCGATGATGGTGGATCAATTCGTCAGCAGGGTTGACGTTGACATCCACGGTTGAAGATTGAGGTAGCAATCGCAAGATCATGGAAGCCATCCGTTGGAAGCGAATCCGGCACGTGCCATCGCGCCAGCCTCTGCGTATTTCTGACGGTGTTGGCGCCAAGGCCAGGTCTTGGAAGGTTTGCAATGATTTGGAGTGGTGAGAGACAGCAAGGTGGAAGAGGTGGTGGTTGGGGTTAGAGTTCGGCAGTGAGTCCCGGGCCGGATAGATGCCGCGATTAGACGAAGCGCTTGCCGAGCCGAGAGCCGAATCACGTGCCTCAGGAAAAGACCGGTGATGTCAACGACTGCGATCCTTCGGGCAAACATCATCTCCGCCGTCGAGCAACATTCTCCCCAACTCCCAATCGGTGCGCCCCTGCAAGACACTTTAACAATGGCTTCCGCACGACTCGTTGTGCGCTCTTCGAAAACCCTCATCTCCGCTGCCCGTCCGTTCAGCTCCTCCGCGTTGCGTTTCAAGGACTTGAACGAGCGCGGCAACGACACGACCGAAGAATGGCGCAAAAAGCAGACCGAGAAGCCGCTCAACCCCCACCTGACCAATACGACATCGACGATTGCCAACAAGATGCCCCGTGTTGGTCGGGACACGGCACCACCTGAGATGCTGTCGTCTGTCGACCCAAACTTTACGCCCAAGGACGCCGCACCGAAGAACACCGCGACAATGACTGGTGGTACGCAAGCCAGCGATGCTGCCTCTTTGGCTGCCGAGCTTGGAGTTGGTGAGCTCGAGGGTGCCAAGTTCAAGATTGAGCCCATTCGTAGGACCGGAGAGGACATCAACACCATGCGCGCTCGGTTAATATGTGAGTGATGGTTGCGCACAATGTTGTCTGAAGCTCTTCTAATTCGCGCCAGACCAAAGCAGGAAGCGCGGTATTCTCGAAAGCGACCTCCTCCTCTCCACATTTGCCGACGCCTACCTGGGCCAAATGACGCAGAAGCAACTTCAAGACTACGACCGTTTCCTCGATGAGAATGACTGGGACATTTACTACTGGGCAACTCAGGAGCCGGCTCCTACATCTGCAGAGACTGCCGAGGGAGCCGGACCTGACGCAGCCATGCACTCCGCTCAAGGCACACCCCCTACAAAGTCGGCCGACCCAGATGCCTGGAGGCAAGGAAAGCCGAGATCCGGAGAGTGGGCTCAAACGGTTGGAACTTTCAAGCCCGCCTATCGGCCCGTCCCACAACGGTGGAAGGACTCCAAGATTCTGGAAATGCTCAGGCAGCATGTCAGGGCCAGAAGTGCGGGAGGCGTCCATCCCGGAGAAGCTAGGGTAGGCCAGTCGGTACAAGAGAGCGGCCCCGGAGTCGGCGGTGGCCTTGGCCGGATGCCAGAGCTCAAGCAGTTCGACCAGCCTTAGAGTGTCCGGCCCTTACGTTTGAAATTGTAAAGCAACAGAAATGTTTCTCAAGGCGTTAGGCAAAGAATAAATAAGAAGCACAAGATTAGGTTCCCTGGGCAGTCCGAAGAAAATTCCATCAAAGCCAAAAACACCGGGTGCAGTGAGAACGCTACAATACAGCTGTCGACTTCTCGTCTCCCACTTCAACCACCGTCTCTGAGACTTCCAGGTGCACACCATACACAGCGAGGCCATCGCAAAGAAATCTCCCCACTCACATTCCCACGCACCCAATCTCCGCCCCTGCCTCTTCTCCAGCCCCGCCACGATCTTTCAAGCTTTCACCGACTGACCCGCCGCCCCCTTGCTTCCGCGAAGAATGTCTCTGCTCGCCGCCGTCCCGGCAGCAAGAGCAGCAACCACCCCATTGCCCAGTCCAATTCCCAGCAGTCCCACGCTCCCCCTGATCCAGGTACCGGCCGACAGCCACCCCATCCGAGCCGAGCCCGTCCAGAGGGAGACTGAGGCTCCGGGAGTCCCAGCAACGTCGCACGTGGCTCGGCGGCAACGGCGATCCAGGTACCGGCACGACGTGCGCGCGCTGAATGCACTGGTTGGCAGCGCAAAGGCAATGCAGGTACCCGGGCGAGACAAGTGGCTGACGGGCGTAGAAAACTAGGTGGCCGGCTTGAAAATGTATCGAACGGCGAAAAGGGAAGCCACAACGGAAGCAAACGCGTGATTTAACCCGCTGCGCGACAGAAGAACAGGATACGACTCAAAAGGCTGTTCGCCGCAGCAGGCTCGTGCGTGCCCCGAAACTCGAGAGAAGGATGAGGAAGTATTTACACAAAGACCCACCTACATCGCGGGAAAACGCTCCAATTCATTTCAACTCAATTCAACTCCATGCAATGCAACGCCTGCCAAATCAAACGCGCAACCCAATCCTCCGCCTCGCCCCCACCAACGCAACCTACCTCTGCCCCATCTCAATCGTCTCTCCGTGCCCCTGTGCCGCGGCCGCCGTCGCCGGAGGCGGAGGCATAAACGCACCTTGCCCCAACCCCGGCCCCGGGCCTGGCGCCATGACATACGGGCCCTGGCTGGAAAACGGCGAGCCGACAGGGGAGCGCTGCGGGGGCAGCGAATGGGTCGACGACATGGCCGCCGCGTCGAATGGACCCGGCTGGGCGGCGATGATGCCCGGCTCGGGGGAGTAGTAGCGCGCAGAGAGGCGGTTGGGGTTGCCGGCGGAGGGCGTGGGCGAGGGCGAGACGTACGGCGCGGGCTGCTGCATGGCGGCGACGGCGGGGTTGGTGGCAGGGGCGTAGACGCCGCGGGCGGCGTCGCGGCGCGAGCGGCGGTAGATGATGACGGCGTAGATGAAGAGGCCGAGGAAGAGGGCGCTGATTTTGCGGGCGTGTTTGTTAGATGGATGGCTGCGGCGACCCCTGAGGGGATTGGATTTGTGCGTGCGCTGCTTACAAGACGATGAGCGCGAAGAGGAAGTTCAAGGCGCTGCGGTGCTTGATGGAGCCGACGATGTCGATGACGAGGATGGCGGCCCAGAAGGTTGTCTGGATGGTGTTGAAGATGAGGAACGTCTTGGGGCGCAGGTTGCGGCGCGCGAATTTGACGATGGATACGATGTCCAGGATGAGACAGACGAGGACGAGGACGAAGAAGATGGCCACGACGCTGCAAAGGGAATTAGTACCGATGAAAATACTTTCTACAGCATCAATCTTACGCTATCGTTTTGGCGCTGATCTTGGTCGTTCGGTCGTTGTTGTAGTTTGTATCCGTATCGTCGTCGTCGTCCGCGTCATTTTTATCCTTTGCTATCACTGCAATGCCAATGCCAAAGCTAGCGGCGATGAGCAGCATGAATACCACGCGAATGATCCAGAACGGGATCAGGACGCGCCGGAGCCATGGAGACGCCTCGTGGGTGTAGCGCGGCATGTTTGCGATTGAAAGTCCACGACGGCTGGAAAAACGGAATGGGCTCCACTCGGCGCTGTCCTCGATGCCTGTGCAACAAGGTCGAGGGGAAGATGTTGGGGTTGGAAGTGAAGAAGAAACGAGGGAGACTGGTGGGCGCAGACATTAGGAGACGATACAGCGGCGCAAGCGGATGCGTGAGACATTTCATTTAACGGCTTGTTGCCCATCTCGTCGTTGCTGTGGCTGGACCTGTCAGCCGATAGCTCTTCCAAGTTACGCCGTACCAGTCCAGCTGTTGGTGGTGAGCGAATGGGCGAGACCACTCAAGGCTAGTGGGCCAAGCCCTGATTTGCTCGTGGGTCGGTGTCTCCGCTCGCGGAATAAAAATAGGCTGAAGGGTCCTCTAGGGCGGACCTAGTGCCCCTTTCCTGGTCACTCCGTAATGGGATGCCAACGAAGGATGAAGAGGATTTACTTGGCATCATTCGTCGAATGTTCACAGAGGCGGAGCAAGAAAGCCGCAGAACCTTGTTCCTTTGGCTGCTGGAGACGCGCGCGTAGAGCTATGAGACACGCAATGTGATGGTTGCCGTGAGAAGATTGATTCTCTGAGCGGCGGACGACGATGTAGAAATTGTGATTCAATCGTGTTGGCAAAGCTCAGGACACCGGCTGAAGAGGAGGAAGCAAGGCACAATGACAGGATCGATAATCAAAGAAAAATCTTCAGGCGCCGGTCGTGAATAAGAGTAGAAGGAAACACTGTTAGGGTATCGCTGAAAGAATAAACATCAGAACAAACCAGGCTCTCGCAAAGTCCAAGTTGGTCCTCCCAAACAAGCGGCATAGGTCAATCCCCAAGAAACTCTCTCAACTGCCACACGGTACAACGGCACGCGGTTCCTCGCGTCGAACCTCAGCATTGGACTGACTCTTGACGTCAGACTGAAACGATCTGTTGTGACGAAAGTACTGGTCAACGCCAATTCGAGACGACTGGCCTGCGTGTCTCTCGCATGCACCGCTCCCGTCTCCTGGCTCGGGTTGGTCGACACTGGGGCACCGCAAAAGCGAGCCTGTTGCATTTTCACCCGCAGCCTGCGGCGATTGTGCTCCATCTATCTGCGTTGTTTCTTGGATCTTTTTCTCGGCTCTCTTGCGCAAGATTTTGGCCAAAATTCGACGCCACAGGGACATGACGCGGACCCTCGTCACCTTGGTCTTCACAATCCTGACCTTTTTGGCAGGCTTGAAAGGGTCGGGTCCGAGTTGCTCCACGGATGGAGCGGCTTCGGTAACAGTTACTGAAGTGCCACCTTCCAGGTTCACCGTACGCATCGTCTCGGTTTTGCGAGGACCCTCGAACTGCGGTTCGGCGGGCTCAGCGGCGACGAATGCAGTCCTTGGAGCTGGAAGGCTTGACTTGCGAGATGGAGGAGCAGGTTCGGCTTCGACAGTGACCGTGATTGTGGTAGGCCTTCGGCGCAGCGGCGCGGCGTCCTCACGGACGACATCCCCTGGCTCTTCAACAGCCTCCTCGGCCGGGACAGTGATGACAACGGTCGTGGATTTCTGGATTCCAGGGGAAGGTGGCGGCACTTGCACGACCTCAACGTTCTCGACGGTCGGGTTTTCGGCGGGGACCTCGTTGATGACTGTCTCTTCAGCCGCTGGTACCGTTGTGACTACTTGCTCGGGGGCAACCTCCTGAGTGATGACTTCAGGTACTTCGGTAGATGCAGGCTCCATGACTGCTTCAGGAACGGACACAGGCTCAGGGGTCGGAACAGGCTCAGGAATTGCCGCATCGCCGCCCAGCTCGGAGCTCGTCTCGTTCCGAACAAAAGATACCTTGCGCACCGATGGAGTCCGCGAATTGCCGGGTGTCGATTTGGCTTCCGAAGCGTGGTTCCCAGGAGGAGCTGGTGGACGGGCATCAAAGGTGGCGTCGAAGCCGAACGGTTGCTCCAAGACGATGGGATCAAGCGTCGGAAGACATGGCAGAGAAGCCATTTCAGCAGGGAGGAAATGATTGGGATGTGGAGATGATGAATGCCGAAGTGAGTGAAGTCGACTCTGGCTTCTTGGCCGCCGCGCTTGCGAATACTAGCAGCAAGTTTTCGGTCCGTAGATGATGGTGGCTCTGAGCTTTGCGAGTAGGAATAGCTGGCTTCGAATCAGCGCAGGTTCGAGCGACCAAAAGGTGAAGGCGCCCAGATACCTTGACCACAAACGGATACTCCCCAACGCGGACGGGCCTTTGGCGGAACAGAGTGACCCAGAGATAAAACCGAACGAGGCTGGCTGTGATGTTGGGGGGGGGGTAACGGAAAGGCCCAGGAAGAGGAGAGCGTGGAAGGGAGAAGATTGCGACGTTGCATGGCGTGGAGTGGCAGGCGCGGTTTTGGGCTTGCTCTTTCTTGCCTGAGGTCGCGGTGTTGACGACCCCGAGACGTGCGCCTGCTCATCCGTCATGCTCAATGGCGCCTGGTCCGGCAAGCTGTGGACATGCAGACAATTGCCTCATCGTGGTCACTGGATTGAGGGTTTGGTGCCGACGGACGACGGGGCAGGATGTCGTCAACCATGTGCAAACACGACGTCAGTCAACGTGCGAACTCGCCGTGTTTAAAGCCGACGAGGAAAAGTAAAAGTATGGATGGCTTGAAATTACAGTCAAGTTTCCAGCATGCTTGAAGCTTAATTCGGCAGCGTTGGCAAGGAACTGTAGCACATTCCAAGGGGCTTTGCGGGGGATGGCATGGAGGTCCCTTCCGGCGACACTGCCGATGCCCGTCGGGAAATTGCCATTGCGCAACGGCCTGAAGACAAATGGAAGGGCGAAGAAGTCGAGAAGGCGCGCATGATGGGATGGGATGGGATGGGATGGGATGGGTTGTGAAGAGGAGCTGGTGGTGGTTTCGTCCCTTTCGTTGGATCGTCTAGTCGGCGGCGGCAAAGCGGGGCGGCCCACCCCACGGCAGCGCGTGCAGACTCGACCTCTGAACAGCCATCCCAGTCTCTGTCCGACCTTTCACTTCCACTCGCCTCCGCACTCTGCAACTCTGCAACTCTGCAACGACCACCGCCCCAGGTTCACGGCCTCGACTCTCTTCCGCCTCCTCGTCCGCTCGCACACCTCCAAGCCGCAGACCAAGCCCCCCACCTTGCTCGCGTGCCTCCCTCGCCGCTCGACCGTTCGACTATACCTGCCGGAGTCAGTGTCGACTTTGTCTTCCCCTGGCCGACGCCTGTCCTCGTTCCACCAAGACAACTCACCTGTGCCAACCATGTCTTCGTCCACCGCAGCTGCCGCCGGTCTCCTCGGTCGTCAGCTCAAGCAAATGCAGACCGATAAGGATATCCCGGGCATCAGCGTTGGTTTGGTGGACAACAACGTCTTCGAGTGGGAAGTCATGCTCATGATCAGCGATGACTGCAAGTTCTACGGCGGTGAGTGTGCAATGACTTGCGCTGTCCAGCAGCGTCTGCGGTCTGAAAGGGCCAACCTCGACGCTTTGGGGAGTGCAGCATGGCCTGTGACAGTCCTTGCTAACTTTGTCCAGGTGGTTTCTTTAGGGCTCGGCTTTCTTTTCCCTCCGAATACCCTCTGTTGCCGCCCAAGATGAAGTTCGAAACGCCCATCTTCCACCCGAACAGTAAGCCCTTCAACGTCCGGCCAAGGCCCGAGCATGTCATTCGGCGGCCTATTCCTAAAATGCAGCTCCTCGGCTCACGAATGGAGAATCTTCCGGCCACGTGAATTTGCCTGCAGACGCAGACTGACAGTGACTAGTCTACCCCAGCGGCGAAGTCTGCATCTCCATCCTCCACCCACCCGGTGACGACAAGTATGGATACGAGTCTGCCTCGGAGCGCTGGTCTCCGGTGCAGACACCCGAGACGATCCTCCTCTCCGTCATTTCTATGCTTTCGTCGCCGAACGACGAGTCCCCTGCCAACGTCGAGGCCGGGCGATTGTGGCGCGAGGATTCAAAGGAGTTCAAGAAGAGGGTGAGAAAGTGTGTCAGGGACAGTCTGGAAGAGGGCTTGTAAGGCATACAAGCGAAGTCGTTTTGAGGAGTGGGCTGGCATTGACTATGGGGTCTACAAGTGACTGTGGGGTTTTGGGGGCGTCCAGAGGGCATGCATGGACTGGCGTTTCCTGGGTTATCTGTGTTGCATTTAGGTCTGCATATTCTGAGGATCTCCTATGCCTTTGGACATTTGAGTGCTGCGAAAATGGTGGCGAACCGAGGAAGATCATGTCAGGAGTGGGAGACTGTCTAGCTAGGTACAGACCATGTCCTGTTGAAGCCCACGAAGCATACTGGTCACGACTTAATCTGACAAGAGAGAAAAGCGTTGGCGGGATAAGTCTGTCATAGCCCAGGTCGAGTCTCGGTGCCCCGCATCGGGGTGGGATCGACATGAGACCTGGAATTGAATCATCATGTCTGAGCATCAACCAGACGTCGGGATTGACGTGCAACAGCAGGAATCGCGTTGAGGACGCGGTTTGTGGACTCTGGGAGCTCTCAAAAAAATTTCCCGAATAGGAAATTCAATGACGTCGTTTGGCGAGACCCTGGGCCGACGAAAGAGAGGCGCAGTGGAGGGAAAAGAAGGCGAAATGGGCGGCGGCTGGCGATGCAGGCAGAGCAGAGAGGTGGACAGAGTTTGTGTCGGGCTGGAGGCCATGTCAATGGGACCTTAAGGTAGCAAGCGAGCTTGTTTGGGGGGGTGGAGAGAGAGACTGGGCCAAGAGCGCGGGCGGTGAGGGTCCCGGCGAATCGCAGGCGCGTAAGCGCGTCCGACCCTTCCTTTAGTCGTGAATCTGCTCCAGCGACGTTCTGCACTGCTGCTCAACCCACATCCCCCAATCTCTCCTCCTCAAACTCTGCGCGCCTCCATTTCGTCAACCCCACCACCCGCCCCATCCTCCAGCTCGTGCGATTGCGAAAGCTTTCCGCCTGCCATTGCTCTACACGTCTCGCACACAATTTCCGCCTGCCCAAACGGGCAACATGGCGCCCTCGCGCAACCGCAACTCTGAAGCGGCCTCGACCACCGACGTGTCCATGGCCGACGTCCCAGACAACAACGAGGACTACACCGAAGACCTCCAGGATACGCCCGACTACACGGTAAGCGCGTCGCCAGCACCACCATTCGCCGACGCGTCGCTAATCGCCGTCCAGGACTCCGACTCGAATTTCAACACGGCCGCTACCAGCGATGCTGGTGAAGGAGGTCCCACAGACGGTCGCAAGCGCCGCTCCGAGGCTTTGCAGCTCCGCAAGAGCGTCCTCGGCAAGAAACATGATCGTTTGGGAGAATCCAAGGTTCGTTGGCCTTTTCGCCCCACCCTCACGTCCGCGACTTCTGACAAGCCAATCTAGGTCGACGACTCCATTCGCCGCTTCCGCTACCTCCTCGGCCTCACCGATCTCTTTCGTCACTTCATAGACACGAACCCCAACCCGCGCGTCAAGGAGATCATGTCCGAGATAGATCGACAGAATGAAGAAGAGGCCCAGAGGGCATCCAAAGGACCATCCCGAAAAGGCGGTGCTGGCGGCGAGAGACGCCGGAGAACGGAGAAGGAAGAAGATGCGGAGCTTCTCCGCGAAGAAAAGTCCGGCATCGCGGCAGAGACGACCATCTTCCGCGAATCGCCTGCATTTGTCCACGGTGAAATGAGGGACTACCAGATTGCAGGCCTCAACTGGCTGATATCGCTCCATGAGAACGGAATCTCGGGCATTCTGGCCGATGAAATGGGCCTCGGCAAGACTTTGCAGACCATCTCATTCTTGGGCTACCTCCGGTTCGTTCGTGGCATCAACGGCCCCTTTCTCGTCACGGTGCCCAAGTCTACGCTTGACAACTGGAAGCGCGAGTTTTCCAGGTGGATTCCCGACATCAACGTCCTCGTTCTCCAAGGCGCAAAAGAGGAGAGACATCAGCTCATCAACGACCGGCTGCTTAGCGAAGACTTTGACGTCTGCATCACCAGCTACGAAATGATCCTGCGCGAAAAGACGCATCTCAAGAAGTTTGCCTGGGAGTACATCATCATCGACGAGGCCCATCGCATCAAGAACGAAGAGTCCTCCCTCGCTCAAATCATCCGTCTCTTCAACTCCCGCAACCGATTGCTCATCACTGGCACTCCGCTCCAGAACAACCTGCACGAGCTGTGGGCGCTCTTGAACTTTTTGCTTCCCGACGTCTTTGGCGACTCTGAAGCTTTTGACCAGTGGTTTTCCGGACAAAAGGAAGACCAAGACAAAGTCGTCCAGCAGCTGCACAAGGTTCTCCGCCCGTTTTTGCTCAGACGCGTCAAGAGTGACGTGGAAAAGAGCTTGTTGCCGAAGAAGGAAGTCAACTTGTACATTGGCATGTCGGACATGCAGGTCAAATGGTACAGGAGGATTCTCGAGAAGGACATTGATGCCGTCAACGGTGCTGGCGGCAAGAAGGAGTCAAAGACGCGACTGTTGAACATTGTCATGCAGCTTCGGAAGTGTTGCAACCACCCGTATCTTTTTGACGGAGCTGAGCCTGGCCCGCCGTACACCACGGATGAACACCTGGTCTTCAATGCCGCCAAGATGATCATGCTGGACAAGCTTCTCAAGCGGCTTCATGCGCAGGGAAGCAGAGTGCTTATTTTCTCTCAGATGAGCCGTATGCTGGACATTCTCGAGGACTACTCGGTCATGCGGGGCTACCAATACTGCCGCATTGACGGCTCCACAGCGCACGAAGACCGTATCGCCGCCATTGACGAGTACAACAAGGAAAAGTCCGAAAAGTTCCTCTTTCTTCTGACGACTCGTGCCGGTGGTCTTGGCATCAACCTCACCACTGCGGATATCGTCGTTCTGTTCGACTCGGACTGGAACCCTCAGGCCGATCTCCAGGCCATGGACCGCGCTCACCGCATTGGTCAAACCAAGCAAGTCGTCGTCTTCCGCTTCGTCACGGAAAATGCGATTGAGGAGAAGGTGCTCGAGCGCGCCGCACAAAAGCTCCGTCTTGACCAGCTAGTCATTCAGCAAGGTCGTGCACAGCAGCCAGCCAAGGGTGCGCAGTCGAAGGAGGATCTGTTGAATATGATTCAGCACGGTGCCGAGAAGGTTTTCGAAAGCCAGGGAGGAACTGGCGCCTTTGGCAGCACCGGTGAGGTCACCGACGACGACATTGATGCCATTCTGAAGCGCGGCGAAGAGAGGACTGCGCAGCTCAACGCCAAGTACGAGAAGCTCGGTATCGATGACTTGCAAAACTTCAGCACAGACTCGGCCTACGAGTGGAATGGCCAAAACTTTGTCAACAAGAAGAAGGAGATTGGCATCGCCTGGATTCACCCGACGAAGCGCGAGAGGAAGGAGCAATCTTACTCGATGGACCAGTATTACCGCGCGACCCTGATGACGGGCGGTCGGACTGCCGACACGAGGCCCAAGATTCCCCGTGCGCCAAAACAGATTCAAATCCACGACTACCAATTCTTCCACTTTCGTCTGGACGAGTTGCAGGAAAAGGAGACGGCGTGGTACCGGAAGCAGAACAATCTGAAGGCTCCGCTTGCCGAGGGCACGGAGGAAGACCTCGCGGACCGTCTTCACGAGCAGGAGTCTCTACAAAAGATGATTGACGAGGCTGAACCTTTGAACGAAGAGGAGAAGGAAGTGAAGGAACGCCTCACCAATGAAGGCTTCGCTGATTGGAATAGGCGCGACTTTCAGCAATTCATCAACGGCTCCGCCAAATACGGGCGACATAATTACAAGGCCATTGAGGACGAGGTCGACGGAAAGACTGCCGAGGAGATTGAAGAATACGCAAAGGTCTTCTGGAAGAGGTACAAGGATATTGCGAACTGGGAGAAGCACATTGCTGCCATCGAAGAGGGCGAGGAACGTCTTCGCAAGATTGACAGGCAACGTCAGCTTCTGAGAAAGAAGCTGAGCATGTACCGCACTCCGCTGCAGCAGCTGAAGCTCAACTACTCGGTCTCGACGACGAACAAGAAGGTGTACACGGAGGAGGAGGACCGCTTTCTCCTGGTCATGCTGGACAAGTACGGCGTCGACTCGGAGGGCATTTACGACAGGATCCGCGACGAGATTCGCGAGTCGCCCCTGTTCCGCTTCGACTGGTTCTTCCTGAGCCGCACGCCCGTCGAAATCGGCCGCCGCTGCAACACCCTCTTGACGACGGTCGTCAGGGAGTTTGACGGCGATGGAGGCAAGGCCGCGAATGGCACTGGGAAGGGCAAACGCGCTGCCGATGACGACGACGACGATTCTGACGAGGCGCACACCAAGAAGAAGGTGAAGAATGGTGTCAAGGTACGATACCCCAAAATCTTTAAATGAGAGCGCAACGCGCAGACGTGGTCAAGCATGTGTACTGACGCGCCAGCAGAACAAGGCGCTCGACAGCGTCCGCGGCGGCAGCAAGGGCACATCGGCGTCCGCGTCTCGTGCCAGCAGCGTCGGGTCCAACGGCTCTACTCCCCGGGGTCCCAAGGGCAAGCGCGGAGGCAAGAAGTAAAACTGGCTAGCCATTTGTGGCACCAGTAGTGTAGTCGATTTTTCCCTTCTTCTTCTTCTCTCTCTCCGAATGATGGGTCAAGGCGTTTGTGCGGCGTTTGCGAATACGTAGGGGGATAAAGAGCAGGTCTTATAAGGATGTGTGGCCTTTCTTTTCTTTCTTTCCTTTTTTGCTTTTGTGTTTTGAGATCGTCTCTTTGTGGTGTGGGTGTGGGTGTGAGAAGATGGTAGGTCGGGTCGGGTCAGCTTGGACTCTTTGCTAGAAAGGTATGTATTTCATAGAAATCCAACTGGTGACTGGGGGCCGGTGCGTCTGGTCTGCTGTGGTCTTTGCTGTACGAAATGCACTTGACGTGAGCATGTCTTTTGTTTCTTCTTGCGCTCCCTTCATTCTGATATATGGCTAGATGCAGCGGCAGACAAGCGTCTGTCCTTCTTGTCCCGTCACTCTCTCTGCAGAGACCCACTCACTCCTTCCTGTCTTTTGTCGTCTCTGCACTTGCATCTACGACGTGACGAACGTGACCGACCGACCGACCGACCGACCGACCGAACGACCGACCGACCCATGCATCGCCCGTGCCCATCATCCGATCTATCTCTCTCCACGACGTGGGTAAGGTGCGAGAGGTGAGGTGCTCGGTGCTCGGTGCTCGCTTCTCTCGTCAGTCTTCGTGTGTACAGCAGTGATGACATTTGACGCCGACGATGGTGCCAATCTATTCCTGGACGGTAGGTAGACGAGGGAAAAGCATGTGCAGAGTGTGCTTGTTCTGCTTGCTTACCTTTTCTTCTCCTTCTTCTAGTCGTCAGTCAGGCAGATCGCGAGGCTGCTCTGCTGTCAGGCGAGATGCAGTGAAGACGTGCCTGGCTTCCTCCACCACAGAGCGGATGCACATGTAGGCAGGACAGCACAATGATCAGCAGCGAGCGGCGAACGAACGGACGGACGGCGCGGAAGCTTGTATGTCTATGTCTATATGTGCACATTCCTACGTGCACTTACACTTACACTTACATACACCTGCCTGCCTGCCTACCTACCTACCTGCCTACTCATACTAGGCAGTCGCGCAGCGATGGGATAGATGTCAAGATGGAAGGGAAGGTCTGGAGAGGCCGTGAAGTGGATGCCAGAGTAAAGACGGGGCAAGTAACAAGTAGACAAATGGTAGACGGGAGCTTACCTTCGGGGCCAGGGGGCAGGGGGCAGAGGGCAGAGGGCATAGGGCATAGGGCATAGGGCATAGGGCAAAGGGCATAGGTCATGGGTCATAGGACCCAACGCAGGGCAGGGCAGCAAGAGCAGCAGCAGAAAAGCGTGGAGGGAGGGAGGACGAGACCGGAGGAGACGCAGGAGTGCGTTTGGCTGCTTCATTCCTGGTACGTAAGCCAGAAACGTTGGACACTCGGGCTTTTTCTCTTGCTGCTGGCCAGTGCTTTTGTTTGGTGGCAGTGGCAGCAGCAGCAGCAGCCAAACAAAAAAAGTGATGAGTGATGAGTGGTGGGCTGGCTCGCCGGACGGCGGGCCTGACGTGACGGCATCCGTCGGCGGCGGCGGCGGCGGCCGCGGCCGAAGCAGCAGCAGCGTGTGCAGCAGGAGCATGACAAGCAGCGGCCGCCCACACGCACCAGAGGCTGCTGGATCTGCTGCTTGCGACAGCATGGTGTGCGTGTATCATGTCGCGAGCGAGAAGAGAAAGGCCGCCCAAAGTTGCGGGGAAGAGGAGGAGGAGGAGGAGGAGGAGGAGGAGAAAGCGTACGTCCGTCCGGCAGGGAAGAGAGCGACGCCGCCGGGCACGGATGGCACAGGGTAGGGTAGGTAGCCGTGTTTTGGAGTGCTGAAACGACGCTGATGAAGCTGGCACCACTGGGCAGCGACGCGAGCCAAAACGGCAGGCGGGCAGGGAGGCTTGTCGGCTCCATTGGACTGGACTGGAGCAAAGCCACCGAAGGCGGTGGTAGTGGTGGTAGTGGTGGTAGTGGTGATGATGAGGATGATGATGATGATGATGATGATGATGTTGATTTCGAGGGCCGCGGAGAGCTGCAAGCCATGCAGCCGGGCGGCCGGGCCGAGCCTTTTTTTCGCCCTGTAGCTAGCCCTGAGATGGGAAGCGTCCGGGACGCCGACAATCGGTGGACGATGGACGGATGGCTGACGTGTCTTGGCCTGGGTTGAGAGGCAAATGGATGGACGAGTGCAACCACCCACTCTCTATCCGGCGTTGGTTGGAACATGCGACTTTGCGGGGAAAGGCTGGTCTCATTGTCTGATGTCTCTCCCCGCAGTCTGGAGCGGTTTCAAAAGGTGGCTCTCACGTCACGGTGGTGTGACGGGCTCCATGGGTGTAGATGGGTGGATGGGTGGATGGGTCAACGCAACGCAACGCTACCTACGCAACCCAATCGGTCGACGTGGACATGTATGGCAAAATTGCAAAACACCACCACCGCATCGCAAGGATTGCGCATGCCGACTCGCCAAGATCAGCCACGGCCTTCCCCAGATCATCTTCTCCACCAAAAAAAAAAAGTCGCGGCCGATCTTGCCAAGGAGGTGGAAATGGAAGTGGAAGGTCAAGGGCGATTACTATGGGTCGGGGTCGGCCGACGGACATGTAAAATCTCTGCAGTTTGGGGCGTCCGGTTAATTTTGGCATTTGCCATTTGCGTGCGTAGGTGGTGACGCGGTGGATTGCGGGTGAGGCGGAGGGCGACGAGGGCGAGGGCAGTGTCGTGCGAACAGTGGAGGGAGGGTGGAGGCCCGCAAAATGCCAAATCCGAGCTGCGCAACGAAGGCCGCCGGGAGTTGAGTGGTCGGGCCAAATGCCGACGAGAAAAGACGTGCGAAAGAGGGAGTGTAGGGGAAGGGAAGGGAAGGGAAGGGGGGGGGAAAAAAAGAAAAAAAGAAAAAAAGAAAAAAGAAATTGGGTTCGGACATGGCTCGGCCAGGCCCCAATTCGGTCGTTGGGATCTGTTGACCTCAAGCTGCTGCAACGGGGCTTTGGTCGCTAGAGGCTGGTCGCTCCGCCGCACCATGGATGATGGTACGATGAATGGCTTTGGTCTGCGTTGCTTTGAGCGGGCCGGCCGGCGTCTTTCCATCCATCCATCCATCCAGGCACTGTCCGGCTTCCCCCGTGCCTCGCCCAACGGCCAGATGCCCCTCCCATGCCCCTTGCAGGCAACATGCCAAACAGGGACAATTTGACAGACTTCTTGGTGTTGAGGAGCGGCGGCCCCGGTCGTCGTCAGCTGCGCCGTCCCGGTCTCTCCCTAATCCATGGGACCCGACAGCGGACGCGGACCTCGGCTTCGCCGAAAAAGACAGTCAGTGTGTCTGGGAGTGGGAGGCGCCGTCAGAAGATTAAAGCGGGGGCCAGAGCACGAGCGAATGCGGTACCTGTGGAGATAACAGCAGGTTGCGACAATAACAATAATAATGCGCCGGATCGAGAGGTGGCCGTCTCGCATCGCCTGTGCGACGGTGACTGGGGAAGCGTGAGAAATAGGAGAGGGCAGGGCGGCTCCTGCAGCGGCAGTCCGGCAGTGCAGAGAGCAACTCGTGTGACGGAGGCCTGGCTGGCTTTATCTCCCTGTTGTCCTTTTTTTTGATTTCGATGTGGAAAGCGGAGCCCCCGCGCCGTGGCTTTTCTCTCATCAGCCCACGCGGTGCGTGCGTGCGTGCGTGCGTGCGTGCGTGCAGTGCAGTGCAGTGCAGCAGCGCCAGTCCGCAGGGCATGGGCCGGATATGTACGCAGGGACACGGCAGTCGATCAAAATTCTAGAGGGCGCCGGCAAAGACGGGGCAAAGGGAAAACGACAAGATGTTGAGTTCACCGACATTTGACACATGGGGGCAGTGGTGATGCGGAGGAGAGGGAAAGGCTCCGCTGCCAGGAGGTGAGATGGGCGAGGAGAGCAGAGAGGTGGTATTTGGGGGTTCGTATTGGGGGTTCCCCGGATGACAGAGGCCCCCACATTTGTGTGTGAGAGTGCGAGGGCGAGTGTGACGGCGAATCGTCAGATGGTGGATGGTGGATGGTGGATGGTGGATGGTGGTGTTGAGTGCCCGATGAGGCTGAGGCGGGAGAGTCAGTGAGGCGGTGCAGCGGGCAGTACGTTACAAGACGGGCAGGGCAATACGATACGATACGATACGATACGGCCCGGCCCCTGCTTATCAGGCCCCTGTAAAAAACCAATCGCGCCTAGTCTGGTTCGGGCTTGGCGTGGGCTCCTGGATTCCGGCTGATCCTCGTCTCTGTCTTCGGCTCCTCGTCTCGTCCCTCGTCGTTCCCCACGTTTCCAGGCGTCGACTCTGCGTCACTTTGGGCCCTTGAGCTATAAGATTTTCGCCCGCCCTCCCCCTTCCTTCTCCGGCTTCCGCTCGCTCGCATCGCATCGCCTCGCCTCGCCTCGCCTCGCCAGACTTTCCCATATTTCCATCCCACACCACACTACACCACCCCACCGCTGCTCTCCTCCCGCCAGCCTCCGCCCGCCCTTTCACATGCAACAATCAACCTCTGCCGTGGATTTCAAAAATCTGCTCAACCCCCAGGCAGACTCACCCTCCTCCTCCCCCTCCTCTTCGGCCCCCTCAACCCCAGCTTCCATGGCCGCTGCGGCTGCCGTCCGTCCCGTCGGTCTCATGGGCTCCATGCTTCAAAACGCACAACCTCACCAGGACGACCACCGGTCCGACCTGCCTCGCCCTTACAAGTGCCCCCTGTGCGACAAGGCCTTTCACCGTCTTGAGCACCAGACCAGACACATCCGCACTCACACGGGCGAGAAGCCCCACGCCTGTCAATTCCCCGGCTGCACCAAGCGCTTCTCGCGCTCCGACGAGCTCACCCGCCACTCGAGGATACACAACAACCCCAACTCCAGGAGAGGAAACAAACAAAATGCCGCTGCCGTTGCCGCTGCTCAGGCCGTCGCCAGTGCCGGCGTTCTCGAGTGCGGCCAAATCACCCACATGATGCCCCCGCCGACAAAACCCATTTCTCGCTCTGCCCCGAGTTCCAACCTGGCTTCGCCCAACGTCTCTCCTCCTCACTCCTACTCAAGCTACTCCAACCTGTCCAACTTGGCCGCCTACAACCGCTCCAATCCCAACACCTCCATGGGCATCCTGGCCACGGCTGCCTCGCAAATTGAACAACAACAGCAGCAGCAGCAGCAGCAGCAACAACAACAACAGCCGCCCCAATATCCACCGAGGCAACACATGGGCTCGCACCAGCACTTTGGCCACAGTAACCGCCTGCCTGGCGTCACTGGCCTGGCTGCCTACGCCTACTCGTCGCAGCCCATGTCGCGGTCGCACTCGCACGAAGAAGACGACCAGTACGCACACCGAATGACCAAGAAATCGAGGCCAGGGTCTCCCCTCTCGACGGCACCCCCCTCGCCCACCTTTTCCCACGACTCGTACTCGCCGACCCCGGACCACACTCCACTCGCCACCCCTGCGCACTCGCCTCGTCTGCGTCCTCACGGCCTGAGCGACGTGCAACTCCCTCACATCCGCCACCTGTCCCTCCAGCACGTCCCCGCTTTGGCCCCGATGGAGCCGTCGGCAAATGGAGAGACGCCGTACGTCCCCCAGCAACCGACCGGCTTGAGGATAGGCGACATCATCTCAAGACAAGACGGCGCCCAAAGAAAACTGCCCGTGCCGCCGGCTCCCAAGGTCGCAGTGCAAGATCTGCTCAACGCTGGAAGCGGCTTCTCCTCTGGCAACTCGTCAGCCAACGCCTCGGTGGCCGGCAACGACCTGCACGAGCGCTTCTAAGTCTTTGTCTCGTTCTTGGTCCTCACTTTCACACACAATTGCATGATGGTGGGCGTTTCGGGGATTCATGTCTACGACACGGTTGCTTTTTTCTCTATATTTCTCGGGACTGCGTCATGAGCGAACTTTGTTCTCCACTTCAGGGTCTTTTTTTACAAACAACCAACAACTATAGACGGGGGGGACCGGTTTAACGGAACGGGGTTTTTTTTTTCTTTTTTTTCTCTCGTGTCTTTCAGGAACAAGCAATGCCAAAAAGCTGGATGTGCTGCACTGTCTGTCTCCTTGTCTCCACACTTTTCCTTCTCCGCGCCGCGGCATGCACCGCTGCTGCCGTTGTTTTTCTCAACTCCACCGCCCTTGGCTGGAAGACCGCCTACCTTCTAACTCCTGCGGCCGTCGAATCGGCGGCAGGCAGGCCGGCACAACACGTTTTGCTTCGTTTCTTGAAATGAGGGGGATTCACTAGGGTCGTAGGGCAGGGCTTTCAGGACTTCAAGGCTGGGTAAAAGGAAAGACGGAAGGAAAGAAAACACGGAATGCCAACGGGAACGGAAACGGAAATGGAAATGGAATCTCATCGTATCTTGCTTGCTTGCTGCAGGTGCTGCGGTTTGTGTGCTCGATAGACTATCTTCTCTGCTCTTCTCTTGTCTTGTCTGTTCTATGGGAAGAGGAGTCGGGGCGGCGGTGATGATGCTTTATCGGAGTACGGTACGGACGTTATAGACTACGGAACGGTGTTTTGTCAGGTACTCTAGAACTTGCTATCCTTCTATTAATCCTCACATCCTTCCATCCTCCTATCCTCCTATCGTCTTGTCCTCCACCTCCCTCTTCACCTTTTCACTTCTGTACATGGATGATGTCGCGAAGCCTCCCATCGCAACCCGGTAAGCAGGTCGTCGTGAGGCGGATGCGTGCGTGGATGGCGACATCGGCGCCTCCCCGGACGGAACGCGCCGGCAAGCCGCGGCCGGAGGATTCACCTCACCCACCCCCCTCAGTCGCCGCTGCTCTCTAGTACCTTGCTATGTAAAGGCTAAAGAGTAGAGGCAGACAAGACCGGCGCGTGGGTGCATTACTTTCCCTTCGCAGCCACGTCCACGCGACACAGCGGTGTCGGCGGATGGGTAAACTGACTGACTGACTGCCGGCTATGTATGTACGTACCCGGACACCTATGCCATGTGTGTGGGTGCGGTGAGTATGTATGCGGGCATGCCGGACATGGAGAGGTGGTGGAGTGATGGTCACGATACATGCGCACCTGCTCGTCTACCAGGTACTTATCTACATACTTTACCTACCTGGGTCACTGTACCAACTGACATGACCTTTTTGCGGCGTGCATCTGTGTATCTAGACTGATTGTACGACTCGTGTGCAGAGGAGGCACGTCATAGCCAAATGAACGCGTTGCCATCTTGGCGCAGTGCAGTCAGTCCGTCAGTCAGTGTGCGTACATACAGCCATCGGACGCACACCTGCCTGCCTGCCTGCCTGCTTGCTTGTACATACGCCGCAATCGGCGCGGCGCGTTGCGGCGCGTCGCGTCGCTGGTGGTGCTGGGTGGGCATGTAGTGTCGTACACCAGTCCGCGGCGTCTTCTTCACCGCTCGTTCGGGCGAGGGGAGCAGCATCAAGACGAAGCCACTGGCAGGCGGGTGGAGGAGCAGAAGGAGGAGGAGAAATGAGGAGGGGGGAGCATCGGCGACGATCTCCCAGCGGGTGCGGGCGTCCGGCGCGCGTGTGAGAGCGCGCTGTGCTGGCTGGCTGGCCTGCCGCTTGGTCTGGGCGACAAAGTATTGGATATGGAGATTGGAGAAAAAACTAATCAAAAAAGAGAAAGACTCATCAGTGTGGCAGAGAAGCGCCGTGGCGACGATCTGTGAGAAAGTTTTTTTCCTTCTTCTTCTTCTTCTTCTTCTTGGTCCCTTGCTCGTTGAGGTTGAGGCGCGAAGTGGTGGAGTCGCGGCCGGATTAAATTGGATTATTGGACACCATGTTGGCAACGCACCGCAACGCACCGCGCAAGACGCACGCACATCACACATTAATCACTCTACATGTGTAGCTCCAGGAAGCAGACGCGCAGGCGCAGAGGGAGAGAGGCATGGCGGATTGACGTAAGAGGATCAGGGGGAGCGGAGGGCCTGAACGTGGAGAGGGAGCCGCCAGTCAGGTCTGGTCGCTACGGCGGCGAATGAAGGTTGTGGGGTGCCTTGGTCTCCAGTGTCTCTCACAGCCAGCCAGGTCGTCGGGCGCTCTGCGTTGCCCTCTTGAGTCTTGACAAGAAGATTCGTCGTGGCATCCAACAGCGCATGCGCGCGGTAGCAGATGACCGGGGTCTTGTCATTTCCCACAATCAATCGCAATAGCAAAGGCGGCAGCGCATGGACAATCCATCAGGTGCAGCTGGCGCACGGTTGCTGGTGGTGGATGGTGCAGGCCATGGTCGGAATCCGAAAAGCCCCATGTCCTTTTCTTTTGCTGTCCGCATGACGGTGGCAATGGTGGTGTCGTGACGAAGGGAACAAAGGGTCCGGAGCGTTGGCCGGCGACGTTGCCAAGCAGCTGAGGTCTGTGGTGTGGAGGATGATGTACAGTACAGCTGTTTGCCCCTGTGGAGACGGAAAGGACAAATGCGGAGAGCATCCACGGGTGGCGTCATGGCGTCTCCGCCTGGACAAAGCTTGGGGACTGGATTCCAGCGTCTCCATGTCTCGTCCGCCGTGTCCGCGTCGCACCGGGTGTAGTTACATCCGGCGCTGGAATATTTTGATCCACGGCCCTCCTATTCCCGCCGGAAAATCCTCTCGTGCTTCGTTTCGCGATACGATGCATGGGGGCAGAGTGTGGAGTGCCGGCTTCCGACTCCAGACGTGCGCTGCAGCCCCCAGCTTCTGTGCTTCTGTGCTTCTGTGCTTCTGCGCTTCCGCTTCCGCAGCAGGCAGGTATCCACGCAGCATTGCCGAATTATGCGTGTTCCGTGGAGAGAGGGTCGAATGATCGTGTTGCGACCAAGCCGGTTGTGCCCCTTGATCCACTGGCACGGAGCCCACACTCCACAAGCCAGCCTCACTCTTCCACCTATTGTATCCAGCAGCCGGCCATCTCTCCAAATGTCCAGTCAGCCTCTTCTTCTCGCTGCGTCAGCTCCGCCGCCGCCCCCCTGTATATTTCCGATGGGCCTCCGCCAGCAGGTTCTGGAGCTGACAGTGACGCTGAGCAGCGCCCCCCTATGTCGTCTCTGACGTGTGCCCCCATCTGACGCAGTCCAGTCGCAGCAAGCAGCAGCAGAAACAGTCGCCGAGCCCAGGCATCAACACGCCCGTCTCGACTGCTCAATCTGGAATCTGGAATCCGGATCACCGCATGGAATCTTCCACCACGATCGGAGCCCGCCCGGGAGGGAATTTTTGGAAAAATTTCCCCACGCCGGCCCTCTCTCTCGCTGCCCTTTGCTCCACCTCTTCCGTTGCCGCTGGCCCTGACAGCTGTGGCGCAGCAGAGGGCGGCGGAAAGAGGTGGCATTTAGCCTGAAGTGGGGGACGCCGGCGCTGCGGGCAGCGAAAGCCCTGTGGCGCACCCGTGCTATTCTTGCCCTCGTCGTCCTCGTCTTCCAACATGGGTCGGGTCTGGGGAAGTCGGTCGTCCGCCGCTAGCTAGACTTTGGCCCGCAGGATTCTGGGGAAACCAAAGCCTCCAAGTCTCGACGCTCGTGGCTTTCACATGCCAGATCAGATGAAAGCGCTAATTTTCTTTGTTTACTTCTTGCTTTGCCCTTGCAACCCATCCACTCACTCACTCACTCCACTCGACTGACTCGACTCTGCCTCGCCAGCCTCGACTCGCGGACGGTTCGCCATGATCCTGAGCAGACGTAATGATTGCGAGCAAGTGCCAAGAGCAGCATCATAGGGTTGCGTCACTGGCCTGTGTACAAGCATTCAGCGGCGACTCAGGCGCCTGCGGTTATCCAGCGCTACGACGTCAGGGACAAAAGGGCCTTTTTGCAAGGGAAAGTTCCGCGACTCTGGGCCAGACTCTTGGTCTCGCAAAAAGCAATTCAGTTGCCGACATCATCGGCGCCGCCAGGAGACACGCAAGCGGGCAGGGCAGTGCGGCCATGGCCCAGCTCCGGCGTCTGATTAGCGGCATCAGGCATTGCGTGATGGGATCGAGCATTGCCAAAAGACACCAATTGCTTTTGCCGGCCACGGCGGCGACCTGTGGTACTCGCTCCACTGGCGGTACATGACATGGCAATCAGTTAGTAACATGCTTTCGATCCGTCTCCTGCAAGCCTGCTCGACCATCCCTCGCAGATTTACGACAGCATAACGTTGGATCGACGAGGGGATGCGCCTCCCGCCAACCTTGATTTGAAAGAGAAGCCCATGCCGCCAGGACCCGGCCCAGCGGCGACGAGCGCACGTCGGCACCTGCTGTCGCGAGATGCGAGCTGCTTTAGCAGTCGACACGTAGCCATGACGGCCTCGACTGGTGGTGCAAGTGGACGGTCTACGTCAGTTAGATGCAAGGCGTGGCGACTGGATTGTTGATTGTGGGGTCCCCACATTCCGCTAGCGGCTCTCCCTGCACCGAGCCGAACATTGCAACAAACACCAACTTATCGCTCGCGCTGCTCGCCCAGCTGGATGTGATAAGGAATCGACTCATCATCACAGTGCCAGGATGCCCGGCGCCATTCCTGTCTATCGGGCGATACCGGTACCTGCGTCGTCATCACTCTACTCCACACCAGCTAGCACTGTTGCTCCGCCCACGACACGTACGAAACGCTTTTGCTGCCCCGGCCTCTGCCCTACCCGCCGCGCCGTCGCTCTCCTGACACCGATCCTTCAGGGCGAACGGGACGAACGCGTGCGTGCATGCCCAGCATGTGAAAGTCTTTTTTTGCTCTCCCTTTCGACTCAACTGTTGCATGTGACGGCGCCAATGAAGAAAAAAATAATTTAGGGCATCCCCAACAAGGGAAAAGGGAAACAATGCAGCCCAGAGGTCCAGAGGTCTGGGGCATGGCAGGCAAGGAATCAAGGTTCCAGCCAGCCTGCTTGCCTGTGATCCTTTTGACCGTCTACTTGACTCTTCTCAATCACCAGTGGATGGCCACCTACCGAGCCTACCAGCCGGGCGCTCTGCTCGCCATTTGCTGGACCTGAGTCCGGCAGAGACCACTTGTCCTCCTCGACCAATCCGTCGCATCCATGGCATCCCATGGCATCCGCGGCATCCCAGGGGCTTGTGTGGCTGGCGCAGCCACCCAGGCTGCAGATAAGATTGAAGCCTGTCGCGGGACGATAGCATCACTTGCGCCTCGTCTCGAGGATTATCCAGTGGGCACTCAAATTCGAGCGCTACCGTGCGACCGGTAAAGTATACCATAGTCGATGTTCTCGATGTGTCCACCCGCCCGCGCCCTCCTGCCTCATCGGGCGCTTCCGACGGGCTTCGATTATCTGATTGCATTTTGCACTGACTACTTGTGTATTAGCGCAGAACGGGGACCGAGACATGGTCAATTGTCGTGACTAGACTGGAGAGGTAGGTACGAGGAACTAAGTACCCAGCAACTCTGATAACAATCGGGCACGCAGAGCAAAGCAAACCCAATGCCGATATCGCGATTGGCGTCGTCCAGCACCTCACCATCGACGAACCATTCGGCGCGGAAGAAGCGCCAAACATGTGACGACGGTACGCATGTACACACGCTCGCTCGCGCAAACCGTCTGTTTTTGAATTTCCTCTGTCTCTGCGTTTCAGATCGAATGCCGACAATCGTGCCACGACGCAGAGAGACAGAGCCAACACCATCTGCCGCTTCCGGTATTCCGTACCTAGACCGACGACCACCTGGCATCATCAATGATCGATTGCCCACATCCCGAGTCGATGTACATGTCTCATGGTTTTGCTTTTTTGTCTCATCCGTCACGTCAATTATGCCATGAACGGTTCATCTCCAGTCCCAAGAGGGAGCTTTGTGCCAAAAACTGGTTTCCCCATTATTTTTAACTTTCCCTTTTCATCCCTCTACCAAATGACATACCCCGCCCCCGCCCCCGCTCCCGTGTCTCCATTCCCCCCATCCCCATCCCCATTCCCGTCCTCCGCATCCATCCCTTCCTCGTCGGTCATCCACCCTCACGTCTTGGGTTTTCCGTGGGGTAGGTACAACAAGGTACAACGCAAACCCCCTGATCCCTCAAACTCTTCCATCCCTTTCTCTTGTTCTCTACCTTCGCTCCCAGACCATCGACCATCGACCATCGACAACATACCATGCCCTGTTTTGCATTTGCATGCCCCTTTGCCATAGACGTAGTGTCTGGTACTGTTCTCTCTGCGGGTACCCTGCTGTCTGCTTGCCATTATTCCGTCCTGTCCTGTCCGCGCCGTCCATCTGCCGCGCCGTCTGCCGCCGCTCGTCTATTTCCTTGCTCGCTACTTCCTTAGCTACCCACTCACCCGTCCACCCACCTACTTCTCGATCCCGTTCCGCCGCGCAGCGCGGCTCGTTGTCTCGCTCGCCCCGCGCCGTCTGGCCCGCTTCCCCGGCTTGGCTTGGCTTGGCTTGGCTTTGATTTGCAAGTGTCTTCAGGACAGGCGTGCATGTATGCATGGGGACTGCTGTGGCGGCTCTCTGGAAAGGGGATAGGGCAGCAGGAGAGCTGGCGGGTAGGCGAGCGGCTGGCTGGTGCCCGTGAACATGTGCGTGCGCTGGGCGGGCTGTTTGGGCACTGTGTAAATGAATGGACAGGTAAGTGGTTGAGAAGAAGCAAGTACGGTGCGAGGAGTGTTTGTGTGCTGCCGAGCGCCGACGGCGCGGTTGAGTTGATGCGTTGGGCGGGGGAGAGAGGGTGTTTGATGGTTGCTGCTACTGCTGCTGCTGCTTGGTGTGACTTGCTTGTGCGTATGGTCGAGGCCGTGAACTGATAGGGAGAAAGAAGGTCCTGATTCAGAGCGAGTGGACGGTTGAGGGAGCTGATGGTAGCACTCGAAGAAGAGGGAGAGGTAGGTAGGGGAAGTATCAAACTACAGTCAAAGATTTCCTGCCCTTCTCTTCTTTCTCACTCCCTCTCTACCTCACACAATCGACAGCCTCTGGACTTTTTCTCCTCCTTCCTCTCTTGTTCTCTTTCATCTGCCATCACGTCTCGATCGAGCAGCCTCTTTCCCCCTGTCATTGATTCACCGCTGCCGTTGCCCATGCTGGAAAAGCATGAAATCCCGTCAGCCCTTCTTCCCTACACTTCAAAAACCTACACGCCCTTTCCTTTCTCCTTTCCATTTTAAATCACATGCCACAGACTCATCAACGGCAAAGCAGTCGTCAGCCTTTTCTTCTTCGCCGCGCAGCACCACCATCATCATCATCGCCGCCCTCCATCCGTCATTTCATCGCCGCCTGCCGCCCAGTTATCATATGGCACGGAGGCAGATGGACCTGCCTCGCCAAAAAGGAAAGAAAAGAAGAGAAAAGAAGAAGGGGGGAACGGTCCATACCGACGGTGCCCTGGAGTCCAAGCTATCAGCTTCACCAGTCGAACAGACCGTCGTGAGATGCTGAGTACATGCACTTGATCAGTGATGCTGCCGCTCACCAACATGTTACTTCCGTCAAATGAATGAGATCAGCCACGCTGCTGCGACTGTCTGACGTCTTTGTTCCTGGGGCTTCCATTCTTCTTTTTCGTTTTTCTCCTGCTTCCTCTTTTCTCCTGTCGTGCGTTGCTGCCATTCGACACTATCCTCACAACGTTGGCGTGTCGTGCTTTTGTGTAGATGTATGTAGTTGTTGGCATGCGGTTGCTTATGTCGTACACACTGCGGCAAAGCATTCGCCGGGGTGCAGTGCGATACCGTTGAGTGCGGACGGACGGACGGACGGAACGAGATGAATTGGAGTGGTTTGCTCGAGCGATGAGGTGAATCGAGAAGTGCGAGTCATCTCAGTCAGCCCAGCACTCAGCTATCGACGTACTCGCGCATGTACGCATCTCGCTGCCACGGGAATTTTCGTGTTTTTGTTTATTCTGCTTCTTGTCGTTTGTTTGTTTGGCAGTCAGTCAGTCAGTCAGATATGCAGTCACTCCACTCCGCCCGCAACCAAGAACACAAGGCCACAAGGCCACAATGCCACAACACTGCGTACATGTCGGTATCTAGCCCCCTCTCCATTCTCCCATCATCCCATGCTCGTCCCGGAGTACAGCAGTAGCCAACAATAATAAACCCACCTACATACTGAGCCACGCAGGCAGACATGCCTGAGTGCTGTACCACCACAACAGACGGAACACTCGACAAAGCGCGGGTGCGGTCTAAAGGCGCATCTAAGAGACATTCCTATTCCTCTTCCTGTTTTCATTCTGCTGGGTGGGTGGGTGGGTGAGCGGAGAGAGGAATAAAGCCGTTGTTCTTCTTCAGCGCAGTGAGCGCTACATCACCCACGCTTTTATGAAGGAGTGATGCTGCTAACATGAACGGGCTGGCTGCTAGTAGAGCCTCGCAGAGTCAGATGGCGGAGGTTAACGAGTTCAGTCTACAAAATAGAGCAGAGCAGAGAAGCGTCCGTCCGTCGAGACGTGCAGCCAGGGATGCGGTCGAGATGGAGTAGTCTATGTAGCCGGATCGAGTAGCAGGACAATAGGACCAAGGCATGTTGTGTCAAGTTGGAGGCAAGAGCTGATCGACTTCTAGCCGTTGATTGATCCCAAGCAGCAGCACATCACGACGCACAATAGCGCTGGCCAGTCAGCCGTTTTGCTTCAAATACGATTTGATTCAACAAACTGATCCGAGAAAAGCTTGCAGACAACGACGACACAAAGCAACCACCACACCACAGCAGCGACAATACTGCCTACGGTAGTTGGCCGTAAAAGTCGGCGTGCGTGCGTGCTTGCATGCGTGCCACAATCTGATGATTCCTGTCCCCTGCCCTTCCTCATCTTCATCCTCCATTGTTCATTCTCCATTCTTCCTTCTTCCGAAGTCCGTCCCGGACCTAGTCCTTCAGGCCGTTCCTGTTCTTGAGCTCGGTGAACAGCTCGACGTACTTCTTCTCGGCCTCGTCGGGCGAGGTGCCCTTGTCAGCCTCCTCCTGCCACGCCCGCTTCATGGCCTTCTTCTGTAGGTGGGCGGCGTGTTAGCATCGTGTGTGTGTGCGTGTGTGTATTTGCAAAAGCAGCAACCGGAGCAACGCCTCGAGCGAGGCGGGGTGAGTGGTGGAAGGCGGGAACGTTTGTGAAGCCGTCGAAGAACAACAGGAAAGATGGGATGTTTGGCTATGCCGACAGAGCCAGCCAGCCAGCCATCCAGCCAGCAAGCAAATCAAGCACCGCCCAAGGAGATCGAACGACGTACAGCAAACTCAGTGAAGCCAGGGTTCGGCGCGTCCTTGACGTTGTAGCCGCGGGCAATCTTGGCGTAGGCGTAGAGCTGTAGAAAAACCGTCAGTCGAGCCGTCCGCGTGGTAAAAAGAAGAAGAAGAAGCTGCTGCTGCTGCTGCTCGCTTGCTGCGTGCTGGAGGAGTGGATGACGCACCTGGAGCTGCTCGCTCTGCGAGGCGTCCTTGAGCTTGCCGGCCGTCTGGAACGCCTGGCGGAACTCTTCGCCGGTCTGGCGGGGGTCGTCTTTGAACTGGTCGGCCATGGTGTGTGTTGTTGCTGTACGGTAGAGAGGGTGTGCAAAGGGTTGTGGGGTTGAGGGTGACGGAGCAGAGGAGAGAGAGTTGGGTGGTGAGAGCTGAGCTGAGAGTTAGTTGAGAGAGGCGAGGATCTGATCTGTTGGCCCGGTGTGGGGTTAGCGGGGCACGCTGAAGCTCTGGCGTCATGAGCAACCCAACAAACATGCCCGCCTGGTCGTCCGTCGATTCCGTCCTCCCGGCTGTCAGCAGCATGTGAAGACCAGACAGGCCACAATCCACCTCACCTGCTCAGCGCTCGCTCCCATTGCACAGGGCCATCGAATCAATCACGTTCGATGCTGGCTTCATGGTCGCTCCAGGTCGGCGCCGTGTGTGTGCAGAGAGGAGACCTGCAGAGCTTGCATTCCGACGGCGAACCTGTCAGGACGGCAGGGCAGTTTAGAGAATGCGGTCGGTCACTTTGAATAAGATGTCTCCGACGAAGGATTGGGGGCCAGGTCGTAGCTGTTTTGCTATGTAGGTAGAGCACTTGCTGTCTGTCCGCGTGCTCCACACATCCTTATGGTTGACAGCTGCTCTCCTTGAAGCTCTCACACCATCGCTCTAATGGCACACCATGTCTAGGGCCAGGAGATGGCAGCGTGCGGCGCTGACAACCCTCATCCGTTCGCAACATTGCCATCCTGAGGCTGCAGATGTCCATAAACATGACAGCCCAGCCCAGCCTCAAGAAGATAGTTCAAAGGTGATGAACACATTAGGCACGGCACTTGGGAAACTGGCATCACGGGCGCGGAGAGAGAAGAGTACAAGAGAAGAGCTTGCGTGAATCAAAATACCTACGTATCCAACCCGCAGTACGATACGACGACAACCACCCATTTCCGCATTTTCTCTGTCCAAGTGATTGCTATTGGCGCAGACAAAAAGATCGCGGCGCACATGCTCGCTGTTTGCCTCCCACGCACACTGCTTCTCAGTCTCCCATCCCACAGCCTCGCCCACGAACCTCAGCACACAGCACTCACAACTTGGGCTTGCCCGCCTCGAGCAGCTCCGCGCCCGCACCAGCAATCGCCAGCCGGCCCGTCTCCTTGACCTTGACCTGGAAGACGACCGTCTTGCCGACCTTCCACATCTCGGTCCGGAGCGTCTCGCCCGGGATGACGGTGCCGGCAAAGCGCACCTTGATGTTGCGGTACGGGCCGAACGTGTTGAGGATGTGCTTGCCCGCAATGCCAAACGAGCACAGCCCGTGCAGGATGGGCTGCTTGAAGCCGCCCACCTTGCTGAACTCGGGGTCGATGTGCAGCGGGTTGCGGTCGCCGCTGAGCCGGTACAGCGCCGCTTGCTCGTCTGTCGTCTTCTCCTCGATGACGACGTCCGGGCTGTTTTCCTTGCCCTTGGGCGGCGCGTGCACTGCCGTCGCCGCGCCGCGGTTGGTTCCCTTCTTGGGCCCGCCGAAGCCACCCGATCCGCGGATCACGACGGCGGATTCGTTGTAAAAGACTTCCTCACCCGTCTCCTTGATGGTCGTGATGGAGCCGTATGACACGACGGCCGACTTGCCCTTGTCGACGACTTCGACGAGGAACGGCGTCGCGACGAGCGTGGCGGCCGTCGGGATCGGGTACTTGCGGATCTCGAGGAATTGCTCGCCGTGCAGCAGCATCATTGGCGAGAAGTTGGGCACAATCTCATCCCAGGAAAATGGGAGCACGGCGTTGAAGGGCGGAATTACACCAAAGGTGGGAACAGGGCCAAAGGAGTCGTGGTTTTCGTACACAAGATGGAGATCCGTACGCTTGGCACCAATTCCGAGGTCTAAAAGAGTCAGGCACGGTGTAGGGAAGATATGCAACCAACTTACTATAGAGAATGACGTCCCGGTCGTCGTAAGGGAACTCGGTACCCTGGCCCTTGGTCTTCTTCGCAACTTCAATGGCTTGGAGAATCTCGTTGCCCTCGCCTCCAGACTCTGACGCTGTCTTTTGGTTATTAAAGATCCAAAGCTGGGGAATGGCGGATTGATGGTTGAATAGAAGGGTATACATTGAAGCTATTCACAAAATGTGCCAAAAACGAAAGATGCGCCGCAAAATTGTCAAGCTAAAGCTTCGACTTACCCGCCGCTCCACCGGAACGGTTGTTCATGTTGGCCATGATGCTCTTGAGACCGTCATTTCCGTCCTCGGGGTGGTCCGCACGACCGTCGTCGAAGTTGATAATCTTCTGCCACACTCCCTTAACGGCTTCTGGGGTAAGGGGGACGTCGACCGGGAAGCCGTGGCCTCCGCTGCGTTGCCATCTGGTGCGTGCTTGCCAACCAGAGCCGACTTCGAAGAGACCGCCAGTCGGGGGGTCAGGGACCTTGTCAGAGCAAAGAGCAACGACGAGCGGTGCCACGTAGTCGGGCTTGAATGCCTGGACGAGCTCCTCTGGCAAAATCGAGCGGGTCATGTTGGTTCCCGCGTTCGGGGCGATGGTGTTGACGAAAATGTTGTACTTGGCTCCCTCACGCGCGAGTGCTCTGGAGAATCCGAGGATACCACACTTGGCCGCCGCGTAGTTTGCCTGGCCAAAATTGCCGTAGATTCCGGACGTGGATGTCGTGTTCACGATACGGCCGTACTTTTGCTTGAGCATATAAGGCCACGCCGCTTTGGTCACCTTATAAGTTCCCCTGAGATGAACATTCATGACCTGATCCCACTGGCTGTCGTCCATGTTGGCAAAGGCCTTGTCCCGGAGGATACCGGCATTGTTGATGATGATGTCGATCCGGCCATAGGCGTCAATGGCAGACTTGACAACCTTTTCCCCCTCCTCAGCAGAAGCCTTGTTGCCAACAGCAGCACCACCTGCGCTCTTGATTTCGTTGACGACATTGTCGGGATTGACGAGATCGTTGACGACCACCTTGGCACCGTGCTTGGCAAACAACAGAGCGTATGAGCGACCCAGTCCGCCACCAGCGCCAGTGATCAAGACCACCTTGTCCTTGAAGTCGAGCTTCTCGGCTGGTTGATTGGGGGGAAGCTTTTGAGCCTCCTCCAACAGCTCCATGAAATTGGCGGGACCGGTGGGGTAGCTGGGCTGCGAAAAGTCGTTGACGTCGTTCCACTTGGCCAGCACGCCTCCAGGGGTCATGGAGTCGTCGGCTTTGAGAAGACCACCCTTGGCGCGTTCCCACCTCAGCTTCGCGACATGTCCTCCGCCAACCTCGAAGATGGAACCAGTCTCCTCCGTATTCGACGAGTGTACGAGGACAGCCACGAGAGGGACCACCCAGTCCGGCTTGAGGTTTTCAAGCATGTCCGGAGGCATGACTGTTTGGGTCATGCGGCTAGCGGCGATGGGCGCAATGACATTGGCGATGATGTTGTACTTGAAGCCCTCCTTGGCGAGGGTCTCGGTGAAGCCGACCTGAGCAAGCTTTGCAGCTGCAGACTGTCAGTTGGCGTCACTGCCCAGGCGTCGATCAACATACCAGAGTAGTTACACTGGCCAAAGCTTCCAAACAATCCGGCGGAGGATGCGGTGTTGATGACTCGGCCGTACTTTTGCTTCCGGAAGTGTGGCCAAGCCGCTCTTGCGCACTGCCAGAGTCAATTCCAGCTGTCCCATTTGCGATTACGATCCGATCCGTACCTTGTATGCGCCCTTGACGTGCACCTGGTTGATCAAGTCCCAGTCTTGGTCGCTCATGTTCTTGAAGCTCACGTCGCGAAGGATTCCGGCATTGTTGAGCAGCACGTCGATGCGCCCAAAAGCCTTGATGGCGGTTTCGATAATCTTGTCGCCATTCTCGACGCTGTCGTAATTTGCGACGGCCTTGCCGCCGGCCTTTACGATTTCATCGACGACGACGTCTGCGGCCTGAGGAGTTCACATGTCAGTCTTGGGGACCGAGAAGCGGCGGGAGATGACAGCTGCCAAACGCACCTTTGTCGAAGTGCCCTCGCCCTTGAAAGATCCGCCCAGGTCGTTGACGACAACGTTTGCGCCGCGGCTGCCAAAGAAGGTCGCGTATGCCTTGCCGAGACCGCCGCCAGCACCGGTGACGACAACGGTCTGGCCGTCGAACCGCAGCTTATCAGCCATGGTGTGGAGAGAAGAGTGGGAGACAAAGAGGCGGCAACGACGCTAGCTTGCGCTCAGATGCGGTCGAGGGGTCGAGCAGAGGAGAAGAGGGAGAGGATGGAGAGGGAGTTAGAGGAGGGTATCGAGGAGTAGTATGCATGTTCCTGGAGCAAAGCCGAGCTCTAGACGGCTAACGTCGTCAGTGAGCCTCGGTAATGATCCGGCCCGCGCAGCCATTGGTCGACCCGTGGGGCTCCCGGATTTTGCGGAGTGCACGTGCCACATGGGGGTAGCCCAACACTTGGCACTTCACATGCACGCTAGAGACTACCCACACCATTCTGCCAGCCATGATTGTCGACGACAAATCCGACCACGTTGTGCCGTTTCTGCTGCGTCTGCTTGACAAGCACCGCAATACTCCGCGCCCAGCTGGAGAGCCTGTCCGCCCCCTTGTCGTCGGCCTGAACGGCGTGCAGGGCGCGGGGAAGACGACACTGGTATGCTCCACTGTAACCACCAAGAGTCTAAGACCCTCGACTCTCACTCTACGACCAGGTCTCGGCTCTCCAACGTACCCTCCGCTCTCCACCCTACTCGCTGCCCACCGCCGTCGTCTCCATTGACGATTTCTATCTCACTCACGCCGACCAAGAGCGCCTCGCCGCCTCTAACTCATCCAACCCTCTCATCCAGCACCGCGGACAGCCGTCGACCCATGATCTGCCTCTGGCACGCGACACTCTTGCTTCTCTGTGCAATCGCCGCTCCAATGTTCCCATTCCCGTATATGACAAGTCGGCCTTCAACGGTGCGGGGGACCGTGCACCCAAGGCTCAGTGGGAGGTGGTGAATGAGGGCCAGGAGAGGGTTGACTTCATCCTGCTCGAAGGCTGGTGTGTCGGATTCCGCGCGCTGGAAGACGAGGATCTGGAGAAGAAGTGGAGCGAAGCCAAGGACAAGGCTGAGCGCCATGGCGAAGCGTACAAGGGCCGCCTGGGCAAGGAGCGCTTGGAGCATGTGAGGTTTGTCAATGACAAGTTGAAGGAGTATGACGAGTTGACCAAGTAAGTTCGTTTCGTTGATCGTGGTCCGTGACAACAGACATCAGCGGCTGTGTCACGACCCCGCGTCGTACTGACAGCTGGGCTGGGTTTGTACCGCCAGACGCTGACCCTGCCCGCAAGCATGTTTGATGCCTTTGTGTTTATCGACGCCGAGGACACGCAGTACGTCTATGACTGGCGTCGGCAGCAAGAACGTGCCCTGCGCGCCGACAAGGGCACTGGCATGACGGATGACCAAGTCATCAACTTTGTCAATGGATGTACGTGCCGTGTGACCTCCCTACCCTCGCTCAATATTGACAGCTGCAAAGATTATCCCGCATACGAGCTTTACTCCGAAAGTCTCCGTCAAGGCGTTCTCCCGGGCAAGCAGGGGGTTCAGCTGAACTTGACTGTGGGTAAGGACCGCCGCGTCAAGCATGTCGAGGTTCACTAGGCTTCTCGGATTGCGACTCTGACCAGGCAAGCGGTATGCTGATTAGCCACTGTAAATACATGTAAGTAAGCAATGAGGGGGTGGATTTCGGCTACCTACCAAATAGATACTAGAATGACTTTTGAGTGAATTTGACACAACGACGAGACACACCCAGGACAGAGAGCTTCAGTCGTTGAATCAGGTCCTCTGAGGACAGCATGGGATGAAAACCACGTTATGAAGAGGGAGGGAGAGGGGCAAGACAAGTCCGCCCAGTCAAGCACAGCCAAAAGTGATGCCCCAGACGACCGTGTTTCCGTTCGGGTCCAAAGAGGTTTTGCCGTTCCTCATCCCGCCATCCATTGCGCCGATCAGACCACAAGAAAGAGGAGGCCGTAACCCTAGTGAAGTTGGGACACACAATCCTGGCGCCACTTTCGATATACAGTAGCCATGTGCCACCTGTGGACATCCAACCTGATCTCCCCACTCCCAGCACGCCCAAACATCCACCTCCAGGATAATGACAAGAAGCTTCATCCGCCCTCGTACATGCAGACGCGAAGCAAGCAACTGTTGCAAGAGCGACACTTGGCCCACCCAGCAGCACCACGGCTGCCACAACCGCCGCGCACCCCCTCTTCGAATGCCAATTACTTATCAGCCAGACTCAGCAAGCCACGCAGCGCAGCGCAGGCCAGCAAGCACAGTCAGCAAGCCAGAAGCTTTAAAGTTGCAACGCAAAAGACGGCAAACTCGAAACTCTTGCCCTGGCCTACCCTACCCTGGCCAACACATGGCGGGCGCCGAAAAGTGGAATCCACAGAGCAATAAAGTAAATCAACAACCAGGGCGCTGACCTACATCGCCCCAGCAGGTGGTCCAGCCATATAATCTAGACTCTGTTGACGGAAGTCCCCGCCCCGCCGTTGGCAGCAACCCTACCTACCGCCTTACTACCTTACCTCACCGGACCATCTTTTGCCAGTCATCGAAACCAATACACTGGATACACGCACAAGTACAGACTCGACGACAGCCAATTCAGTCGGCAATCCAGCAAGCGACCAAGCAATCCAGCCAGCCAGCCAGCCAGCCAGCCAGCCAGCCAGCCAGCCAACAAGCAAGCAGCACCTTCGCCACAAACTCTCCCACCCAACTCCCATCATCCCTGCGTAAGCCACAACAAGCAGCCAGACAGCGTCCTCCCTACCTCTCTCATACAGATTTCGCGCCCGCCCGTCCACCTGATTGGCCGCCCCGGCCGCCTTTTTTGCAAAAATTAGAAGCGTGAATGTATTTCAGTGAGACAGGGATTCTCCCAATCTATTCTCGACGCTGTGCCGAGGCAATGTGGTCGTTTAGTGTCGGTGTGCATCGCTGTCAGTCGCAGGCTCGCAGCAGTCATCGGCGGCGGGTCGACGACGTTGGCGCTGCTTGCATTGGCACTGCTGCGGTTAGGGGCGTTGGCTGATGGCGGCGGGTTCGTTGGTAGTGAACAGCAGCGATGCAGGATGGTGGTTTGATGCTGCTGCTGCTGCTGTTGCCGTTGCTGCTGGCAAGAAGCTCGCCGTCTCCGTGCTTCGTGCCCGTTTTTGTTGCTCACGCGGTCCGTGGCCGAACCCGCGAAGCAGTTAACTTACGCAGAGCAAGCAAGCAAGCATGCCTGGTACGGATCCTAGGAACCACGCAGAGGAAGCGCCCGCCTGAGAGAGCGCCAAACCAGGGCCAAAGCAGGCTAGAAGGAAAGGGCTGGGGCTGAGTGTGTTGGTTTGGCGCGCTCACTCACTCACTTGCTCACTCATGTAGAGTGGGTGACTGAACAGGTTGCGTATCGGTATGGAGGGGGTACGTTCCGTATCCCGCCCGTTGTACTGTAGCAGGCAAAAAGACTGACGGAGTCCGGCGCCCCTCTGTGTCTGTGTCTGTGTCTGTCTCTGTCCGCCGCCGCCGCCGCGCCACTGCGATGCTTGCGGTGCGGCAGAGGTTGTTGCAGACCCGTCTGCCGACGACGGATGTGTAGAGCTCGAGGGTTCTAGACGCTCTACGGTGGTGGTGGTGGGGAGAGTTGCGTCCAACCCCGAGCGCTCGTGTACTCTATGCAGACTGATGGCGCCATCACCAATCAACGCACCAGAAGCGCGAATGGTGCGTACGGCGTGTTGTAGGCATTCTAGTCTTCTTCACGCCAATCGGCACCGCCACCGACCCATCATCCATCGGCATGGATGCGAGCGTGCCCGCCGTCCCGGTCGCTCGGGAGCCGTGGCAGCCAAGGAAGCGGGTGCGTTGCAGGTGAAACCAAAACGGAGCGTGACTAGGCTGCTGGCCGGTCGGGGTGGCTGGCTGGCTGGCTGGCTGGTCGGGTGGAACCACTGGGTGCTGAGACTGAGACGGAGACAGGCGGTGGTGAGGGAGGTAGAGTGGCGTGTCGGCTGTCGGGCGCTGGGCTGTCGGCGGCGGCGACTCAGGCGTGCTGACTCCATTGTGTCTCTATGTGTGAGCTGTGTGTTTTGATGTGAGTAGGGGTGAAATACCGAGCATGAGGAAGGGGAGGGAGGGGAGATAGCAGAGGAAGGCATGTGCAGAGCAGGCATGGATTCGGGTGGCCAGAGCCATATGGTACATTGTTATGCTGTGCTCCTAAGATATTCTTCCACTGCTCACGCTTTTACAGGTCGGCCTGTCGATATTCCTTTTGCTGCCATTGTTGGCGCACAGAAGCATCGTTTGTGGCATGGCTGCTGTGTTCCTGTTCGTGTCTCCCTTGCTTTCGCGTCGAGCTTGGTCGAGCCTGGTCGAGCCTGTGTTCCGCCGTGTCTCTGACCTACCTCCTGCATGTACGTATACATGTCTCTGCGCCGCCAGCTCATCAAGATCCAGATTTTTCATGCAGCGTCTTTGTTCGTTCCGTCACTGCTGGCTAGCTGGCTGGTTCGATGCGTATGCCGCGCGTCCTGTCCTGACCGCTCTTGTTGTGCTGGTTCCCCCGTCGCTGGAGTTGATGACTCCTGTTGAAGAGTACGCCAGACGCCGTCCCAAGACTATATTTTGTTCCACTCAAGTCGTGTTGTACCGACTCGCTCCAAAAGGCCGGCGTTGTAGTCGCTAAGCAGCGGAACCGCCGACAGACCTATCTGTGAAGATCGTGTTCGAATTGAGGACGAGGGAGATCGAGTCATGGATTCATTCAAGGTCGGCATGGTAATAGTGGATCTGTATAAATTGGAAGTGAGAAAGGCCGACGATGTTGCAAAGTTGAAGCGGCAGAGGGGAGAGGCGGAGAGAGAGCGATGTCGAGAATCCGCTCGGTGCGCGAACCACTTACTCACTGTACCCTTTGTGCACCTTCTCAACGCGCGAGACCATGCGAAAGCCCTTTCAAGCATGGTCTACCTCCTTCTGATCATGTTGGCAAGGCATGAAGCCGTCTTTCATTGTTGTTGCAATCGAAGGCCGGGTTGAAGGGTGGGGCAGACCAGACGTGTAGGTATTGCAGTGACCGTCTCGTGGATTCTGCGGCAGTTGCTGTTCATCGAACCGCTTCAGTAGAGCTCCAATTGTGCTCAGTGAGGCATGAGCTGGTTGCACAGCCTGTTGTTGCAGGTATCTGCACTGACCGCGAGAACCCTCCATCGTCGGCATCACGGCTGTGCGCCCATCACAAGTGTCTCCGACAGGTCAAAAACAATAATGCTGCGGTGTTGCATACGTATTGGCGAGCGGGGTCCATCATGGATCTATCGGGGATGGCGGAGTCGTTGTTTCTGCTCTACTCTGTCGACCTCCTTGTACCTTGCGTCGCAGTCTGACGATATGAAGCAGCAGTCGAACAGGTTCGACAGGACTAACAATGTCCGCGGTGTCACCATCGAGGAAGGTGACAGCATGGTCGGCGAACACATATGGGCTTCTCGGGGAGCATATGGAGGATGTCGAAGCGGGAAAATTTGCGTCGTTGATGAGGATGGATCGAACTAGTGTCGGACTTGGTGGAGGTTCTCGTCGGCAAAGACTTCCAATGGAGTAGGTGAAAGTTCTTCTCCGTCACTGAAGCCAAAGTTCAGAGAGGTAGCTGCTTGTTGTGGTGCGGAGGGTCCGGGATCAGCAGTGGGTAGCGAAAGGGGTCAGGTTCAGGGCGCTGTCCAAGCCTTTCCAGGCATTAAGTCCACCTTCTGCTTCAACAAAAGCGAATCTTGCTTCACAATAGGACACCAGTCACATCAAACACGTCAAATTGCGTCCAAAGCTTCCTTTTGACGCACTTCCGACAAAAGAATCCAGCGAGAGCGCTTCGGCGTGGCACAGAAGGACTGCACTGTGGGTATAGATTGCGGGTCTTGATTGTCGAATGCGTGCTCGTTGATTCCTCCGACCTGCAGACAATCGCTCGTCATTCCATGTCGATGAGCAAGTTCTGTGCGTTGAAAACGACGCTCCGTAGATACGGACTGATAGCACACCAGCTATGGTGAAGCCAAATCGTGCAAGAAAGCTGAGCTTGAAACAGAGCTCCAAATGTATTCGTCAGCTTCATCAACAACGTCAAGACTTTGTTGAGACTTGGTAGTCTTGGACTCGAGAAACCAATGCTAGCGGACGCCACTTGCTCTGATGCCCAGGCATCCGCATATTCGCGCTTATTCCACTCGTATCTGCCACTGCAGAGATGGAGTGTGGGGCGCATCCAGTAGAGCACAACACCGTGCCGCTTGCCATTCCGAACTCAAGAGTAATCTCTTCTGATTGCTCGAAAAGACTTCCTCTGCATGTCCAGATCTTCTGGAGAGCCTCATTTCGAGTTCATGTCCGAGCCTGTAGCCTCAGGCCAGGTTGCTAAGGATGACCAAGCCGGGAATCTGCCAGATGATTCCTCAATGCTGGCCTACCGGACGGCAAGGGGAAGTCAGTCCGCATCCGAACCTAGGCCATTCTGTCGGACGTCGCTTGTGACCTCCCCTCTGACGTTGTTGATACGCAGTGGTGTCCAACGGGACCTGAAAAGTAAAACCCATCTGCCAGTGATCGCGAGCAAATACGAAGGCCGCTTACAGCTGTATTTGTGGCCTGCATATCCACGCAAAATCTTGGATACTGGACATAAGTTGGTTGTCGAAGCCTCCGCGGTGACAAAGACGCTTTCTGACTTCGGCGGTCTTGAAAGCATGCCCTCCTTTACTTCAGACAGCCAGAGCATAATGACGTGCGAAAAACTCTGACAGGGGATTCTGACGACGTGGCGATGTGAATATTGGCGTCTGCATGTCGAAACTCGCGGCATTCCACTATCTTTGGCTCCAGCCATGGTTTGGACGGAGCGGTTGTATATACGATGTTTGGCTGCATGCGCCATAAGCCATCCCCGCCATTACAAGCGTCATTTGATGGGCGGTCGATCGATGTTCCAAAAGATTTCGACAGACCCTGAGCTGTGATGGTGATGGTGGTTGTGTCCATACGTATCGGGCGCGGCGTTAGCAGCACCGCACAGCAAGGCCTTGTTGACAACGCAAAAGCGCCTCCGAGCGGTCGAGGGATTGATCAAACACGGCTTTCAACCGGCCACAAAAGGCATATTGCACCAAATCTGATCAAGACAACATTAACAGCATAAGAAAGATGCCCTGGCTGTTGATATTACGGCAACTTCGCATTGCAAAGGCTTGAAAGGCGTCGCGGTAATGACAGCGCTTCACAAAATGACGCTCGGGAGAGACGCATAAATTTTGGACACGTCCCGAGCCCGTGTCTTCGGGATTGACTGTTGAAAAGCCCTATCGGACTACGTAGACCACTGCCTGGTCTTGTCTCACGTGCAGTAAGGGCGATATGTAAGGCCAGTCCGCGTCATTCTAGAATCTGATTGTAACGACCCCAGGTCCGGGGCTTGCTTTTTGATTGGTGAGAGGTGATCGACGAGATTTTCGACGACCAGCCACCAAATTCTCCCAGACTAGCAGCGGCTTCAAGCAAATTCTCTGCGACCATACACCAGCAACAAAAGTTGGTGTGATGTTTACAGTGGCGGACTCGTAGAATGGGGCTTCCCGTTGCCGAAACCTTGTGACAGCTCACAAGCTGCCCCTGGTTCGAGTTCAATTTCCCGATGACGTCCGTCAGCCGTTGAAACTTCACGCGGCGGTCAAGGAAAATAATTATGTCCGTGATCCCGGTTGCATGTGGACACATGGTTCTGTCGGGCATGCGGAAATTCAGCTGTAAGGATTGGTCGTTTTTTTCCCGCGCCTGCTGGACACAGCGGCCTTTGTCCAACGACCTACATGAACCCTGACCAATGGAACTGGTTCCCCAAGTATTGACTCTTCCGGTCAGCTTCGCAATGGATGCGGAGCCTGCAGGCTTGGACGAAGATCGACAAAGTCTGGAGCCCATGGTCGATTAATTGGCGTTAATTTTCCAGACGTGTGCGACCTAAAACGCGAAAACGAGGAGCCCGTGTCCGAATTTGGTCCCGATGCCAGCCAACTCATCCTTCTTCGAAGCATCATCGTTTGGACGATACTCACAACTCCTTGGCCTTGTCATTGGTCTGCTGCCATCAGAGCATGTCTCATTCGCTGAAATTTCACCAAGAAGCAGCCGCGGCGGGTATTCTGCTCTCAGAAGTTGCAAGGGTCGACATTATATGGGTCCTCCTTAGCCCCATAGTGGAGAGGAGAGCTGATTAACACCATGTTCGTCAGCGTTTTGCGCAATAACGACGAGTAAGTGGCCTCTCAAGCACTGGAGTGAGGACGGCATCCTGAGTTGACGACTTTATCCTAGCGCTTGCGGTGCTAGCTGCCCGGACTTTGTGTAACACGACGCACATGATCCTAATGCTCCTGTTTGCTTGGTCGAAGAATTCGGAGTACTTGTGTTCTTGCGGGGCGTTCCGGCGGCCGCTGCGTTGGGGAATCGTGTCCGCTCTGAAGCCCACCCACCCTATCCCGAGCAAATGGTAAAGCCCTGAATGTTCCAACCTGGTTCTGGGAATCTCTAGACAACTGCGTCGTACAAAGAGCCGCCACGATAGTTCAGGACACACATTGAAGGCGTTGCTGGAGGAGGAAAGCAGAATGTCAGACACGGCTTCGAGCGAATACTTCGAAATCCTCGAGCTGCACGACCGAGAATTCCAGAAACTTTCGGTCGAAAGTCAAATATACTGTGTACCAGTGGACGCGGTATGTGTTCGAAGGTTAAAACGCGGTGGATTGGTCCAAGTGTATTGGCAGGGAGAGGCTAAAGTGGCGGTAGTGCTTCTCATGGGCGAGCCAAGCTAATACCCGCACAGCTCGAAGAACAGAGGCTCGAGAATCAACATCAAGTCCTGCGCTACCTTTTCGACGATCGACTCTTTTTTCCTCCCATCAAATTTCCTCGAAGGATTTTGGATTGCGGATATGGCCGCGGCCACTGGGCACTGGACATGGCCCTGAACTATCCGCAAAGCGAGGTAAGTTTTCATGGAAATACGGGCGGCGACTCGACTAGGTTGGTCTGAGACGACTGCGAATAGTGACGGTGGTCCATTCGCACAAGCATCCGGCCAAATTGTCGTGTTCGGTACCATCGGCGGCTTCAAACTGAGACTAACTGTTGCGCTGCAGGTGACGGCAATTGATCTCTACCCAGCCCCAGAGCTGCCAGATGACCAGCCTGACAATCTCGAATGCGAAGTTTGGGACCTCAACGAGCCGCTTGTGCCGAGCTACAAGCCAAACACCTATGACTTGATCCACTCCCGATTCGTGGCCCCTGGGATCAAGAAGCATCGGTGGCCTGGGTACATGAGGGATATGTGTCGTCTTCTCAGGCCTGGCGGATGGGTCCAGACTGTCGAGTTGTACTATATCATCCAGTCGGATAGTGGCCTGTTGACAGACGGCCATGCGCTGATGCACTGGTCCAATGGGTACCGATACAGCATGGACAGCGATCGAGATCCTCGGGCCGGGCGCAACTTGGGCCAGTTGATGCGGAATGCAGGGCTGGCAGACATCCACGAAGTGACATATCGGCTGCCAATTGGGGGATGGCCAACTGGTGAGTTGGTGCAGTCTTCTCAAAGCGCGATTGCCGGAGTCAACGCCTAGATTCTTTTCTTCCTGCCACCCACGAGGCAATTTCTTCCTGCTTGCCGCTGACAATCCATGGCTTAGATCCCAAAATGCGCCACGTCGGCGAGTTGAACCTTGAGAACTTTGGCGCGATGCTCGATTCGCTTGCCGTCTGGCCTTTTGTCGAAAAATTGAAATGGTCCAAGGCGCAAGTTGCGGCTCTCACGTGCAAAGCCCGGGAAGAGGCAAAAGACACTCGCTTGAAGCTGTATATGCCACTGTGAGTTTAAGGATCCCTCCAGATGATTTGAATGTGGTGTCTGACTTGAATCAAAGAACGGTTGTGTGGGGAAGAAGACGGGCCTGACGTTTGCACGGCCATGTGCGGCGTTTTGGGACCTTTTCAGCAGGGCGAATCAATGACCACTTCCGGTTACTGCATTCCTCTTCCATTAATCAGTCATTTCCACGGCTGGCACCATTTTTTAAAAAATATTTTGTAATGCAAGGCATTCTCACCAAAATGCATCAGGAGCATCGCCTCGGCTGCGGCTCAGCTTCCAGGCTCTGCGCAGTCAGCGGGGGTCTGTTTCGGACGGGCGGCGATGGAATCAACAGGCTGATAAAGAGGAGAGACGTTCAAAGAATGAAGAAGTCGGCGGTGGAAGCTGAAGCTGAGAGGCGAGAGTCTGGGCAGTGGTGAGTGGAGTCCTGAGGAACGGATGCAGTGCGGATAAGGTTTGGGGATTTTCTCATAGTGTACCAAGCGGCCGGCGAAGGCGCAAAGACAAAGCCATGTTCTGAAAGGGGAATGAGCCGCAGCGACAGTTGATCCTTCCCTTGCGCTACAGACGACTGCGTTGGCCTTTACCAGGACAATGGCGTGAAGGATGCAAAGCTTTCGCCGCCGCCGCCTCTTCTCAACCACCACACCTCACCACCTCGGCGACGCTCGTTTCTCGGCTGCTCTCAACACCACGCGCAGCCATCGTCATCAGGGGCGCCGCTGTACACGCTTTTCCCGCATCAGACTTGCCCGAGTCCAGCATTGCTTGAACTGGAACCGCCTGCAGCCACGTGATGGCCACCTCTCTTCCCGACCGACCGTGCTGTCTGCCTCAGAGCATGTCATCAAGACTGCGTGCCGCCGTGCGTAAACAGCATGCCATTTGTTTCACAACAGGATTGCCCGCGTCGCTGCTGTCCACCTCACCGGAGGCGATTGTGGGTTTCACAATGTCCAGCGCTGTTCACCCAGCTCACCAACGCAGTCCATGTCGTCAGAGCCACGCCTGAAAAGAAGCTTCTTCAACTCTACCGTACTCTTTTTTCCTTCAAAGCCTCAGCCGGAAGCTTATCATAGGGCATGCAGCCTTGCGAACAGGTAGAATCGCCATTACATGATGACCAGCGACGCCAAACGGCCCTGCGTGAACAAACAACTGACCCAAGACCGACGCATGGCGATGGGAGGCCCCGCTCTGCCCGTCGTCACCGCTTCTTGGGCACAATTGATGGCCACGTTGAGGCCAAACACGCGCCCAAAGCTGTCTGTCGAAGCTGTAGAACGTTCCCTGCAGATTCCCTCTCCACGAGTTCGGCAACCGAATCAAGCTTTTTTATTGTGTTAGCCGTATCGGGTGAGCCGAGCCAGCGCCACAACAGTCGCTGCTTGCCCGGGATCTGGCGCAGCCGCCTCGTCACGGACAATGCTCTGTCGACAAGGTCATTTTCTCCGCCTCGACATGGCAAACAAGCCTTTCGGGCTGCTACTACAGGGACGCTAAGGCGCCTGCTCCGCACTTGTTTAGCCTGTGTTGGGAAACATGGCACTGGTTTGCTCCCTCTCCCCAAATGCTTCGTGCGCCTGATTACGAACACCGCCCCGCGCCTAAACACCTGCCTACAGCAGCTCACCTACACAGCATCACCGGATCAATAGCTCGCTCACCGGACTTGCATATGACCCGAGGGTAGCATTTCGCTGCAGACTCGCAAGTGCCGGATGCAAGTCAGGTAAGTCAGAGTTGCGGGGGCATTCCCAGCTATAAGCACGGCACGACGCGGGAAGCCATGATACTTTTTAAAGTTCTTGTGAATGGACCCAGTGCTGTCAAGTACAGCTAGCCACCTACTTTTCTTATAGCACAGAGTATTTGAGCTCTTCTGCCCCTTTGTACTGCTTCTGCAGAGGCGGGCTCCTTTGTCATACCCCACATCCCTCTTTCCCATCTCTCAGAATGCTGGTGCCTCTCATTGGCCCGTTGTTTGGCACCCTCCTGGTCTCCTCCGTCCAGGCACAAACATTTCCACCTCCTGCATTGCCAGGCACGACGTCATGGGACCTCAAGAACTTCAAGACATTGGTTTCTTTTGGTAACAGTTACACGGACGAAGGCCGTCTGAGGTACTTGGAAGAGCATGATGGACAAGTGCCGCCAGTCGGATGGATTGGGCCAGTGGTATGGTCGTCTTTTCCTTGAACAGGACTACTCCAAACTGATGCAACCGCAGAGAAGTGATACCTACTCAGGAGGACAGACCTGGCCGCGCTATGTGAATTATTACACTGGCGCCAAATCCTACAACTACGCCGTCGGTGGTGCTGTCTGCTCCAACAAACAGGTGACACGCTTCTACGACAAAATCAATGGATCCTACCCGGACGTCGAAGGCTATGAGATTCCAGCATTCATTGCCGACAAGAACTTCAAAGACCCGGCTAATGGAGCCCCTGTGCTCGACATTCCCGCCGAAGAAACCGTCTACTCCATGTGGGTCGGCACCAACGATGTGGGCGCCAATGCGTTCTTGACCGATTCGCAGGCGCCTGACCTGACGCTCGTCGACTATCTCCAGTGCGTGTACAACCAGTTCGACAGGTTGTATGCCGAGGGTGGCCGCTACTTTGTTCTGATGAATCTTATTCCGCTGCAACTGGCGCCCATCTATGCGCTGCCCAACAAGGGCGGCATTGGCAAGTCGCAGAACATGACGGAGACCAGCTACCGCATGAAGGAGCAGGTCAACTTGTTGAACAACAATGCTAAGTTCCAAACGCCGTACGAGTCGCTGCTCGCAAGAAGATACCCGGGGGCCAGGTGGGCACTCTTCGACATGTACAGTCTGGTACGTCACGTTCTCCTGAATGTTGCATCATTTTCCCGGGTGTTCTTGACGCTGCTTCAATTCTGTTTCAAGACCAATTCCTCGCACTCTACCAAACTTTTTGTCATACCCGACTCTTGCCAAGAGACTTCCCCCTCACCCGTTCCTACATTTCCCGATTCGAACGGAATTTTGTCATGCGTCCAACATGGTTCTCCTTTTACCCTTTCCCAAACTGATTCCTTCTCAGATCACCGATATCTACGTCAACCCGGCCTCCTATCTCAACGGCACAGCGCCCCTAAACGTTGAAGGCTACATCACTGCCAACGTATCTATGTCGCCTTCGGATAAGGACTCCTATCTCTGGTACGACAGCCTGCACCCGTCGGAGCAAACGGCCCGCATCATCGCACGCGAGTTTGTTGGTGTCGTGCGGGGCGGCAGCAGATGGGCCACCTACTGGTAATCAGACATGGAATGGGGATGTGGAGGTTTGAAGCGAGGAGTTTTTCCACCAACGACGCCCACGAAGATCCGGGGGAAAGAGGGGAAAGAATTGGAGAGAGCAAAAGGAGGGCGAACGACGCTCGCCTTGCCGTGCATATGACAGTCGCAGACCATGCCCAAAAGGGCAGGTAGCAAGGCAGTCCCACACGACCGAAACAAAAAAAAAAATCTACCGGCATAAGTGCTGGAGAAGAGCTAGCTAGGTAGGCTGGCTGGCTGGTTAGGTCGGCGCCTGTTGTTCTTGGGACGCAGGACCAAAACAAAGCAGCGGGCGCTACCACACAGCGCATCTGTCTACCAAGCAGCCTCCGTAGGTTGTAGCTAGCATGCATATACAGCTAGAGCAGCATGTAATGTTTTACCACCCATCCACCGCGTGATTCTCATCACGCTCACCGCCCTCTCTATCTTCCCCTTTACATTGTCTCGGACATCTTCTTTCCTCGCTGCGCTTGCATGGCATGGCGTGGCACTGCAACGCTTATGCGATTCATAACACTTTCGTTTCTCTTACCATCACTCTCTCACGACGCACGCGCGTATGTACGCTCTCTTACGTCCCCTTACGACTTGCATGCACGCATAGCTTCATTGTTCTTCCATAGACTCTAGCTTAGGCGAAGCCTGGTTTGGCCTGGCCTGGCCTGGCCTGGCCAGACCAATCGATCCAACTCAAAACCTCAGTCCGCTCCACGCACGCGATCTACATCTCTTTACACGCCCACCCCACCAGTCAGGTCATATTTCGATGCCTCTGCCTCCGCTCTACCTGCTCTAACCTCTTCCTCGATTGATCTGGCTGGGGCGGGCACGTGGCGGGTTGGCAGGTACGCATGCATGCGGGCACGCACTCTACGTGACACCAAACAGCGCGTAAGCCGGCTTGCTGGCCAGCCAGCCAGCCAGCAAGACGCGGAACGACCGCGCAGTCGGGCGGCGGCGGCGGGGCCGGCAGGTACGATACGCAGAGGGCAACACTGTACTGTACACACAGCACTCCACGTACCCTACCTTCTGCCATTGGCACGAGGCCAGAGCGCGGCATGTTGGACAGTAAAGTCGATGATGTGATGGGCCGTTGTCAGCAATTGATGGGTGCAAGACGCGAGACAATGACTGGTGTCGGCATTCAACTGGCGCCGAAGGACGAGGGGGCTGCATTGGAGCAATGGAGTCAACACCAACCACCGAGCCCCGACAACGCCGACGCCGACGCCAACGACGATGCCTCTGCCCAATCAAGAGCGTGTTTGAATTGCGGCTGCTGCTGCTGCTGGACCAGTTCCACCAGCAGCAGCACATCGCGGCAACCAAGCAACACCGCGGGCCACAGCAACACAGCGCGGGAGGAGCGACTGAGGTGGTCCGTCTGTCAGTCACCCAGCCGATCCAGGATACGCCTGTATAAGACCACGCCGTAACGAGACAGGATTGGACAGACCAGGGCGGGCCGCGGCGGCAAGGTTGGCTGGGGCGGGTTTTATTTTGGCTTCGAGCGCTTGACGGGGCCGTTTGCTGGTAGGGACCGTGCCTGACCACAGCAGACAGACTGCAGCTCTGCTTGGCCGCGCAATGACTTCATGGTGCGACGGGCATGGAAGCCATCCCTGCCTGTCGCGGACGGAAGGCGTGGTTGTGTGGATGTCTTGCTGACTGGCTGACTTGCCGGGCATACATGGCGGAGCTGGAAGCGTTGTGTTGATGAGAGCAAACGAGTCCACGCGATCCGAGCGTCGACAGCTGAATCCAACACAGTGTCTCTGTCAAAACCATGGTTGGTGCTGCATAGACTGCCTCGTGGGTGGTTAGGGTTAAGTTCGCAGAGGTTGGCTGGGCGATGGGATGGGCGGAGGCTGCTGAGTTTATTCGACACCGATACCCCCCTCTGGCTGCGTGTATCAGCATGCGTCAGCACATCCAAGGAGCGTGGGTATCCGTCTTCGGGCCTAGAGGATACAGCGAGTGCCATTTCTTTCAATGACGAATCCGCCTGCCCAAAGCCGCATTGCCAAGCTGACTGCCACTGCCACTGCGTCATCGTCGGTCCAGTTTCATGTCCAAGCAGATGGAGTCGACGCCCGAACCACTCTGTTCTCCCCTTGTTTCGCAGCCGACAGAGTTGTGGCAGCCGGCCATGGCAGTTTTTGGTCGGTCTGGAAAGGGTATTTTTAAGCCTATTCCGCGCGCCCACGAACCGGGACCAGGGGCTCCGTGGCAAGCGCCAACGTCCGCCCGCCGCCGACGAGCAGTGACATCGAAATAAGCTTTGCAGAGCATGTGGACTCGGCAACTCTGCTTCGGGTGCTTGTTGCGAACAAGCCGAGCAAGTGGAGCTGTTTGTCGTTCTCTGAGCGGTCTTTGTGCTGGCTGTTGCTTTTTGCATCAAGTTGGATCGGGAAAGCCGCTAGGCGCGGGTGTTCCGCGCAAAATTGTTTTTGGTTCGCGTGGTTGGGATCTCCCCAGCGAGAGGGCGTTCGCATGGGAGTGGCTTCGTTGGACAAGGATGCGAGCTGTGGGCTGGCCGATCACCCGCGGCCGGGGTGAGCTTGTTCCTGCGGTGGCTGACGGATGGCGCAGGCTTTCGTCCACCAGATGCAAAGTCCGCGCTGCCTGCGCAGAGGCTGGTGGCGAGAAAATGTGGGAGGCTTTGGTAAAAACCGGGGAAAGCACTGATGCGTGTTGACATGCTGAGTTGCCGACTTGTTCGCGGCAAAGTAAGATAGAGCAGTTGAGCCGTGGTAGCAATGCCCAACTGGTGTACTGCACATGAAGGACCGCCACCCGACCGCCCGTCTGATGGACAGGTTAGATTGAGCGATGACTTCATCTCTGCGAGAGATGCAGCTTTACCGGGTCGATGGGATAGACGTGAGGGATTGATCACCGAACTCGTATTGTGCTGCACGCTTTCATCATTGGTGTCATTAAGCGGTCCAACTTGGACGACTAGAAATATCTATGTCAACATGCAAGAAGAGCTCCGGTCTGGTGTTGCTGCCAATGTGTATGCTTGTAAACTCCAAGAGAATGAGAGAGTTGATGCATGGACAGACCTCGTTGATGTTCTAATGCTGCAGTGTTCTTCTGGAGTTGCTTCATTTATCTTGGGCTCCGTCGGGTATGGTATCGAGCCATGCCCAAGTGACGTCGACTCGGCCGTCTCCCGAGTAGGCGATCTCATCAAACGCGCCAGGACTCATGTCAAGATCGGTCTTTTCACATCCCACACCTGCTCAGGGGCATCACAGGTCAGCGTGACATGCCCATGACCAAAGCGGCATGTGTGTGGAAAGGCCGGGGGTGGGATACACGGGTCATGAAATTGGTGGGATCGAAGACGCGGTATTATGACCAGGATTGAAGTGATCAAGGGGCTCGACTTACATCTATCAACCACCGTTACGTCTACACTCCGCTCCCCGCTCTCTTGTGCGTAGAATCGTCGCGCGCGAATCTTCAGACCGCAGAGCGGATTCTCGTTTGGATTCGTGATTCCATATTTTTTGGCAACCTGGTCCCAGATTTTGAGAGATACCGCCACCACTTTATCGTTGTCTGAACTTGGTATGCCGCATGATCCCGTTGACGGATTGTAAAAGGTGAGCTCGCCAGACCAAGTCTGGTTGTTGGTAGGAAGAGGTAGGTTTTTGGCTTCATTCCCACTGAAAGACGAAAACGTCAGCTAATTGCAATTCGGCAGCGCTTTGGGAACATTGCTTTAGGGATATATTCCGCCACATGACGGTCGTCTTGTGGATTGTCGCAGGCCCACTTACCCTGCGCCAGCTGTCAATCCTACACTTAAGCCCACGATGAGGGCAATCAGGGAGAGGACGACCGCAATCAAGGCCAAGAGAAAGATGCGACGTCGCATGCCCAAATGCTTGCGATCCGGCGGTACCACGGTATCCAGCTTGCTGCGCAGCATCTCGCCGATGGGTCGTTTGACGGCACCATTGGCGCCCGCCGCCGCAGGCTCCCAGTCGGGGACCTGGTGACGCGTGGTCGGAAGGACTGGCTCGTCCTGTTTCTCGTTCATGCTGGCGGTGTTCAAGCGGTGGACGGGGCGCGTCGGGACGAGCTGGGAGCGCGGAAATGAGAGCGCAACGTGCCCAAGACCTGGCGCATGAAGGGCGAGGCTCGGCGACGGTTTAAGAGGTCAGTTGGAAGCGGCAGACGGCAAAAGAGGGGGTTGTGGAGGAGTTGGAGCGCATAGTGTGTGTCGAGCGCAGCGCGTGGTCGAGAGCTAGCAGTCGTAGGCGCCCGAGCGAACCGAACAGGATCGCCAACTTTAATGAACAGGCTTTTCCTGTAACGGTTAGAGACCGTTCCCCGCCCGCACGGTTCCCTCCCGTCAAACATGAAGGAGATCTTGACGTCTGCAGCTCTTTTTCTATATGTACAACTGAACGGCTTTTGAATTGAAAGAGAATCGGACATGTTGGTACAGCAAATTGCAAGCCCTAAAGCAAGCAGGCGCTACAGAAAGAGAGCATCAACTCTGCTTGATGTAGAAATGCTCTCCAACCTCTTCCACAACAACCTCGTCTCCCACCTTGATCTCTTGCACATCGTTGCTGAATGGCACCATCTGCATGCCCAAGCAAGCGTGAGGATTAGCTCCCTCGTCAATCACCCGGTACGCCTTCATAGTCTTGTTCGGCTCTGCGGGGTGGCGCTCTGCCGTCTCCGGGTTTACGTTGGGGAGCATACATCGCGCGGTACGGCAGCTGACGTGGAACCTGGCCTTGCCGATGCAAATCACCTTCCAGTGGTCCTCGGAGAACGCTGGGGCGCCAGTCACGTAGATATTTGCGCGGAAGCGGCGTGCGTCCAGTTTGTCGATTGCGTTGCCCACGCGCCCCGCGAGATCTTGCACCGAAGCAAAGTTCATAATGTGGAGCGGGTAAGCATCTTGCATGCCAACAATGGGTTGGTAAGATACTCCTTCGCCCTTGCGTGGGGCACAGCGAAAGACTTCACGGTGGCGGTTGGGGTCGATTCGCATCAGGGTGACGGGGTTGGACATTCCGAGTGCGTAGCGCAGTTTCTCGAGGATTTCCGGATCAATCTCGATGCCCATATTGAGGGCAACGGGGCAGTCGGTCCAGATTTTGAGGCTCTCAAAGGTGTGTCCTTTTTCCTTGATTCTTTCCACGGAAGGATGGAATGGAACCCGAAAGTAAATTCTTGGACCGTGGCAGTCCAGACCGCGCTGTCGAAGGAGATTTCTACGAATGTAGTTGCCCATTTGCTCCAGTTTGAAGATGAGCGAAGACTTGTCGTCCTCGACATATGGGAATGAGACGACAATGCAGCCGTCATTCTTGACCCACTCTCCGTCCGGAGAATATGTCGGAGAGGACGGGTCTGGCACCCACATCTCGGTTTTGATTTTGGCCATGTTGCGATTCGCGCGCTGCGTCATGAACGTCCATTGATGGCTGACTTTCGGGTCCTCAGCCTTTGGGAGCGAGCTTATCAGCTGAGCAAAAGTAAGCTGGCGATCGTATCTCATGCCCTCTCCGACGACTTCGCCATGGCTGAGCTCGACTGGATAGCAGCTCTTGATGGGGTGGATGGTAAGAGCCTTGACTCTGCAGGTTGCACCATCGCCTTGTGCGAGGTTTTTGCCATATTTCGAGTCGAATTGGTCCCGGAAGTTTGATCGTTCTGGGTCGATGCCTAACCGGCGGCAGCCCGCAGGAGGTGGAGGTTTATTACTCCCCCGGCGAATGTCCAGGTAGACAGCGGTTAGGGCCAGAGCGAGGAGAGAGAACACAAGACTGAGCAATAGAGTACGCCAATCTTTGACTTCACGAGTGGCTGCCAAGGAAGAAATTTTCGCCATAAAATGGTCGACCTGTTGAGAAGACATGCTTCCGACTGAAAAGAGGGAATCTGGACGATTGCGGATGGAAGGTGGGAGCTGTTCTAAGCTCTCATTCAGGAACCAGGCTTCGTTCGCGATTCTACGAGGTGTCAATGATCAAGAACGCAAGCTGTGGTCGAGAGGAATACAATGTCGCGCAGACTGACCAATGCGTTGGGCCTTGACTTGGATCGAATTTAGGCGCGACCGACGGCAACGTTTCGGCAGCAGGTGATGATTGAATGCAATGAAAAGACAGACAGCAGAGTGGGATGAATTGGACGCATCGTGAAGGGAGGAGTCAGACCGACCTCGGCCCCAACAACGTGCGCCCAGAATTCCGCCGTCGACGTCACTCCCGACGCGCTTCCCTCTCTCTCGGCTTCTGTTTGCTTCACGCGTCGCCCGCAATGCGCCATCAACAACTCCGTCCTCTCTAGTCGCATTTCCTGGTGCGATCCTGCCATCTCTGTCATGGCCATCTGACCATGTCTACGTCGCGTCCCTCGTCGCAGTCTCGTGAGTCTCCTCATTTTTCTTGCTAGCCAGCTACTGACAGGTGCATAGACAGACTGCCCACCGTCTCTGCGTCGCAAGCCTTCAACGCGCTAAAGAACAAGGTCCCTCGCTCTCTCTCGACCGGCCTCACTCACCTTGACGCTCTACTCAGCCCTCGATCCCTCGGCGTCCAGCATAATGCCTCGAGCCAAACAGGAGGTCTTCCGCGCGGCCAGGTGACGGAGATATACGGCCCACCAGGTGCTGGCAAGACGGCCTTTGGGTATGTAGATGAGGGCATTGGGCGCGATGCTGGTGGATCTCATGCTGAGTGCGTGGGCAAGACTGCAGGTATCCAAATCTGCTCTGGCGTCAGGAGGATCTGTCGTCTGGATAGGCAAGTTGGACACCGCCACACCCCCGACGGCGTTTACAGCTTCTCTAACGTCCATATCAGACGCTGCCACGCTGTTGGCGAGGCCTCGTGTCGAGGATGTTCTCTGTGCGCCACCAGTCCCGACAGCAAAACCATCTCGCCTGTCTGTGCCTGAGAATGGCTTGAGCTCATCTGCTAAAGACGAGCGCGCACCCCAGGATGATCTTGCTGGTCGCTTCCACCACATATTCGCCCCCACACTCGCCCACCTGCTTGCGCTGTTTGTGCGCCCCGCCTCCTCCTTTCCCCCTGACGGCACTGCCTTGGTCGTAATCGACTCCCTGTCCACCCTCTTCGATTACGCGTATCCGCGCACCGGCTCAAGGACGGGCAACAAGAACGACGACTCCAAATGGGCTGCCGGCCGTAGATATGCCGTGATGAACGACCTCGTATCCACACTCGGAAAGACGGCAACTCTGAAAGACATTCCCGTGCTCTTGACCAACCAAACCGTGACCAAGATGAGGCCCGGCGAGGGGGCGCTTTTGATGCCCGCCATGGCGGGCATAGAATGGGACAGCGGCATCGCGACGCGCCTGGTGCTATTCAGAGACTGGCGGCCAGAGCCGAGTAAGCTGACGAATCTCGAAGAGCATCGGAGGAGCCAGGTGCGGTTTGTCGGAGTCGTCAAGATGAACGGGACCGCCCTAGGTGAAGCGAATGGCTTAGGAGCCGTTGTCCCTTTTACAATCGAGAAGGTGTGCCATCATTTCCCACCCATTGACCAGCTTCCCGTTGACCGAAATCAGTCAGGATTATTCGACGTGGAACTCAAATCAGTAGAGGTACCAATGCAGCCGCTGACGTCGCCCGCTCGCTCAACGACCAAGAGAAGGTATGCCGAAGTGGCAGACTCGGATGACGAGCTGAATTCGGACGAACTCTACGGCTGGGGAAACGAGGACGACATTGCTGCGGAAGGACTGATAGACGAATCTGACCTTGCCATTGGCCTCGCTCGCGAATCGTCCTCGCATCCTCCCCAACAAAAAAAGCAGGCTACCGACCAGGATTGAATTCTAAATCGATTGGAAACTGCCAATATCTTTCCTCCTGGCATCCAGTAGAATGCGGCCATCCAAGCGGGTTTGGACAACACTTTCATGGTGCTGAACGGTCGATCGCAGCGTTGCTAGACATGTCCTCCTTCGCGAAGGTCAGCATGGGAGCTCGTATCAGACTGTCGCGAGTAAGACAACTATCCGAAGACCTCATCACTCGCGTCGAACCGCGATTGCAAACGCACAGTTCTGGCCATCCACAATGACCGTAAGCCGGAGATTTCCGAGGGCCTGCTGTCAAACGACTGCTCTTTTCCAGGGCCGTTGCTGACGATGCAGGTACCCCTTGGCCATGCGCCACAGCATTCTCAGTGCCAGGCAAAGCCATACGGGCAATACATCTATTTTGTGGAAAGCGCGGAAACAGATCCAGGGGAGTTATGACGCCTTCACCGCAACAACCCGGCAGAGCGGCCAGCATCTGCAATTCTTCTGCGCGGGATGTGTGCCTTGGAAAGACACAACCGTTGGTAAAAACACCGGCGCGCTGCGCATTGGTTACATGGCGAAGCGGATCGCCGATTCGATTGGTTGGAGAGCTGTCGAATATGGGACGTGGAAAGGAGGTGCAGGACACGGCAGCTGGAAAGAAATAGACGATAGTCGTGCAGGCAGCCATCCAACACTGTTTTGATCAAAATGATGATGGACTGTGGCAGTGCGCTAAATTCTAGATCACAGATCGCCATGTCTTCTCATCAATTTTGACCTCGAGTACACTTGTAGTTTGCCGCTTTTCGTCCAGTCAAATCGAAGGAGAAGCCTCAGTAGAACAAGAGACGGGAGTGACAATGCAGAGGTGGTGGATTTGTTGAACAAAATAAGGTTGCAAGAAGAGCGATGCTTAGCAAGGCCAGGGGGTGCAGATGGCCCACACATACACACCCTCGTTCCTCTTCCTCCGTCTCCCTCCTTCTGATGACTGCATGTAGCGTTGGCGACACCTCCACCCAATATTTCCCAGACCAGTGAGCATCAAACCAGCAAAGCGGCCAGCAGCATCCCCGGAGGTCAAGTCAATCACCAACTGCGCCGACTCACGCTGACCAAAGCTTGAGTAGGACCGCATATGCATGTACGTATTATTTGGGCGACTGAAAGACTGAAGAATAATTTGAAAGAAGCGCTGGGAATATGGTGAGGAGGAGACGACGCAACTTTTTGGTCCTGCCTACCTGCTGCGACTTGACAGCCATCAGGACAATGGCAGCCTTCTTTTCAACGTCCAGCATGATTATTTTTGTGGGCACAGGTGGCAGCGAATCACTGTTTGTGTACATTAGCCTGTAGGCAGATATCTACGCACGCAGCAGTCAGTGAGTACCGGTATAGCTGCGCAGAATAGGGGCCCTGTAAAACGGCACCAGACGCCAAAGACAGTCAAAGACAGAGCAGCGTAGACAAGTCAATCCTCAGACTCGTCCTTGATCACAACCGGCCCGTCGGCATCGCTTTCCGATCCCTCGCTCTCCACACCAGCCGCAGTCTCAACAACGACCCTCTCTTTGCCGCCGCCCTCCCTCTTGATCTCGACCACCTCCACCCTCTTGCCCCTGGCCGGCCGCACCTCCGTCGCCGGCACGACCGTCTCAATGCCCATCGGCGCGCCCTCCTCAGGCCCCATGGGCAGCGCCTCGACGTCAATGTCCCAGTTGAGCAGGCAGCGCAGAATGACCTCGGCGCCCGCCTTGCTCATGACGGCATTGGCCTCCTTGCAGCGCTCGCTGCAGCAGCACTCGAGGCAGCCCTCGGTGCAGCAGCACGCCGCCAGCCGCTCGGCCGCCTGCCTTAGCAGCAAGTCGACAAAGTCGAACGCCTTTGTGCTGATGCCCGCGCCCGTGCTGCCGCCCTTTGCGTCGTAGAACGTCAGCCGCGCCGGCCGCTTGCGCGAGCTCTCGCGCGCCGCGAACTCCTTGAGCGCGTTCTTGCACTCGGTCCGCACGTCGTCCGGCAGGCTGATGACGAAGTTGGGCATCAGCGACAGCACCGCGTGCTCCGCCGCGTGTATCCCCGCCGCCACGTTGAGCCGCCGCGCCTGCAGTATCTCCAGCGCCCGCTTGGGTACGTCGAGCCACATCCCGCGCGAGTGCAGCACGATGGGTGGGTTGTCCACCGACACGGCGTCCAGCACCCGCCGCCGCTTGTCCACCTTGAAGAAGCCAAACACGACCTGCTTGATGCGGATGGGCCCGTAAAAGGCGCGTGACGGCGAGCCCGGGATGCGGCGGATGGCTTCCGTCTCGATGGGGTCGACGTCCGTGTAGTCGCGCTGCTGCGTCGTCCAGTCGACCTTGACGTGCTCGACCTTGGCAATCATCTGCTCCTGCGAGAACTCCTTGACCAGGTACGTGTTGCCCTGGTGCAAGAAGATGCCGCCTTCGTAGATGGTGAAGAAGGCGCGCGACGCCTCGAGGTCTTCGAGGACCACGTTGCGATTGTTGGTCGTGTCGATGATGGCAAAGTGCTCCTCTTCCGTGTCTCGTATCGTTACGTGCTGAGATGGCCGTGGGAGGAACCGCTCGTTCGTGTGGTAAAAGCCGAGGGGATCTTTGCGCAGTCGTTCGGCAGCGATGTTGGCAAGGCGTGGGCCAAAGTATAGTTCGTCTTCTTCCGGGCGGATCGGCATTTCGTGCGCAGCGCATTGGACATGTCCTTCCAGACACAGCATGTTGTCGAGGTCGACCTGAAGCTCGGCGTTTGGCTTGGTAAAGATTTCGTCCGGATTCTGCATAAAGTACTGATCGGTTGGAAAGCTATCACCCACCAATACTGATAATGAGTCCTTGTTTCGGCGTCCGGCGCGACCACTCTGTTGGCGCAGGTTGGCAATGGTATAGGGGAAACCGACGGTGAGGACGGCGTCTAGGGATCCAATGTCCACTCCAAGTTCGAGAGCATTTGTCGCAACGATTCCTACGAGCTTCCCGTCAAACATTTCCTTTTCGATTTGCCTTCGATCTTGAGGCGTGTAGCCTCCTCGGTACGCCATGACTCTGTTCATGACTTCTGGCTTTTCGAGCTTGTTGAGCTCTGTCTTGACGGAGCTGATCAAGGCTTCGCACTGCTTTCGGACCCGACAAAAAGCAATCACTCTCACGCCTCTCAGGATGAGTTGGCAGAACAGCTTGGCTGCCTCTGCAAAGGTGTCTCCTCGACCAGATGTTGGATCTCCGGGGTCTTTGTATGGCGTGTTCCAGCACAAAAATTCCTTTCGTCCAGAGGGCGAGCCGTCAAAGTCGGTGAGCTTGACCTGGTCCACCCCGAAAATTGTCTTCATGTGCTCTTCGGGGTTGGAAACTGTCGCTGAGCAGGAAACAAACTTGACGTGCCGATTGCCCACCGCGGCACAAATCCTTCGAAGTCGTCTCATGATGAAGGCGACGTGTGATCCGAACAGGCCGTTGTATACATGAAGTTCATCCACCACGACGTACTTCAAATTCTTCAAGAATGTCCTCCAAGATTCTTCCTGGGGAAGGATGGTTATGTGCAGCATATCGGGGTTGGTAAAGATGATGCGGGCTGCGTCGCGTATGTAGTTACGATCCGCAAAGGCCGTGTCGCCGTCAAAGGTTTCGACAAGAACATCCTGTAGTCCAGGCATATATCGGAGCATCTCCTTCAGGCTTCGGCGTTGATCCTGAGCCAATGCTTTGGTGGGGAATATGTACATGGCTCGTGTGTCTGGTTCCTTTTCCAATTCATGCAAGACCGGAATTTGATAAATGAGAGACTTTCCGGAAGAGGTCGAAGTGGACACTATGACGTTGTGGCCATCGTGCAAGTTGTTGATGGCTTCTGCTTGGTGAGCGTACAACTGGGTGATGTTTCGGGTGTTGTACAAAGCGTTCACCAAGTTTTGAGAGAGTTCAAACTTCAGGTCCCCATAGATTGGATGCTGTGGATCAAAGACACGGTGACCGTCGGGTACAATCTGACTGGTATACCACTCGAGCGATTTGATCTCTGTTACAATTTCTGGAATCGTCTTGCGCTCCGACGGGATGATTGCTGGTAGCTTTGACCTGTCATTAGGGCCTGGAGTTGCACTTCGGCTCTCGGATGGGATGGGGAGGTAGGAGAGGTATTCGTCCTGTAGCTTGGAGACGGGATCAACTTCTTGCTCCGCGCAGTCGTTAAGAAACTGGTTGACTGCGGATTTGAACTTTGCATTGCGTTTCTCGATCCAATTCATCATCTGTTTTTGGCTGAAGACGGGCATCTTCAAGTCCTCTCCCCTGAGGGTCCGGGTGACCTTTGTTGGCTCGCCAGTCTTTTTGCTCTGGACTTGGCGCTTCATGTCGCCGTCCACAAACTCGAAAAGCAATACCTCACGGCCCTCTGTCTTTTCTCTCTCCGACGGATCCTCAATCCGAAATTCATTTGCCCTCCGCCCAGCCATGTTGTCCTCCGATCCCATCAGGTTGACCTGCAGCATTGCCTCGTCGACGTAGCCAAAGTTGATGGCACGTGGCACCAAAGCCTTGATTTGCGCAACATCATCGATGAGCAACTCCCGCTTGATGTGTCCCTCGACCGTACTCTTGATGTTGTCCAATGTTGTGGCGAATTGCTTGCGCGTGCAGCAAAAAGTATAGACGAGGTTCAAGGCGCGGTAAACTTGTTGCAGCTTCGTAAAGTGCTCTGGCCATGGTACCGTCGATTCGACAAAGCTCGAGGACTCGTTTCGGAGATTGGGATTCGAGGAGTTTCCATCGCCCTTTGTGGAGCGTCGCGGTTTCTTGCCACCATCGTCCGTCTTTGTGGGGACTGTCGTCGAAGTAGAGCTCGAGGCTGCGTCGGGCGCGTTGGTTTCCCCAGCCTGTACCTGTTCCTCTGTAGTCGTGTCCGGTTGCACCTTGCGCTTGCGCTTCCTCGGAGTGATGGTTTTGTTGGTGAGGCTTGCAGCTTGTAGCCTCACCATGATCAGGACGTGATCAGGATGTGTGGTGTTGAAGGACGGAGCGTCGGCTGGGATGATGTAGCTTTGGAGCTAACAACCCCAGTTGGTGGCAAAGTTTGCGAGTCGGTTTGACTTTTGCCGCATCGAAAATTCGTGATGCTGACTGCTCCGCGGATACTGATGAAGTACTTGCAAGGTGGAAAGTCAGTCCGAGAAGGGCAGCCGGACAGCAGTCGCGGTCGCGCGTCCTCACGTGGAGAAACACAGGGATTCCCGTCGCGCAGCAGATCTGCCGCGAGCTGCGTTCAGTTGCCTCGAGAGCTCTCCCAGACCGCAATCAAAACACACACTTTGGACCGACAATCTTCTTCACCAACGCCTTCCCACCTCCACACGTCCAGAAACATGATCGCATAAGGCAAACGCATCCTTTTCGCACGACCCCTCGCCGCAGCTGTTGCCGCCGCCGGTCCACACGACAATGGTCAACTCGCGATACTCGAAGCGCAGAAAGTTGAGCCCGCCTGAAGAGGACCCTGCTGCCACCACCAATGGCGCTTCTCCGACTACCAGCACGCCAGGCACTGGAAAATTGAAGCGACCGACAAAGCGCAGCGGATTGTTGTCCAGGGAGGAAGAGAAAGAGAACGGAACAGCAAGCGCCTCGACGCCTAGGAGAAGATCTGGCAGACATTTGAACGATCCCGACATCTACGATGACATTGATGGCGCGTTCGGAGAGTCTCCTACTCAACAATTGTTGAGCGAAGCCAAAAGCTCTGCTTCGAAAAAAACTCCTACGTACACCAGAGCGCGCACCCGGACAACTCGCGCCAACACGAAGGGCTCGCATGGCACTCCAAATGGCGACATTCTGGGAGAGGACATTGAGAGAAAGGACCAAGAAACTCCATCTAAAACGCGATCGGGACCACAAAATGGCGAGCCTGGAAACTCGGAGGCTGGAGCGGATAATCTCGACAAGCAACTTGAAGAAGCACCATCTGGGGGCAGACGTAGTGCACAGAGGTCTTCAGTGCGGAAATCGGCCAAGGAAACCCCAAGCTCCAAATCACAAAAGACACCTTCGAAAGGCGACACGTCGGTCAGGTCTACACGTTCAACCAAGGAAGAGCCTCATACAAATGGAATCAGCTTGGGATCTTCTGACGAATTAGACGGGCCCCTCACAAGCCCCAAGGCGACGCCGAAGAAGCAAACACCAAGGGTGAAGCCAAGCCCGTCGAGAACTACATCCACCAGAAGAAGTTCAACAAGGAAGGGGTCACCTCTTTTGGGGCTTGTTGAAGATTCGGACAATGAGGTATCTACCGCCACACCACGGGCCAACAGGGTGTCGACCACTCCAAAGAGAAAGAGTTCAGTGAAAAAGACTCCTGCTCGCGACTCGGGCAAATTGCCCTCCTTGGAAGACCTGACCGCTTTGAAGTGCCTCGTTTTGGACAGGATATCAGGGAGAAACCCTATCCCATTGGTCGGTCTTGAGGAGGAATACAAGAAAGTGTACTCCCTTGTGGAGCAAACCATCAACTCCGGCGAGGGCAACTCGATGCTCGTCATTGGTGCTCGAGGAAGCGGCAAAACAGCACTGGTCAACAAAGTGCTGGGAGAGATATCAAAAGAGCAGAGGCAAGACTTTTACGTCATTCGGCTGAGTGGATTCGTCCACACAGACGACAAACTTGCGCTTCGGGAAATCTGGAGGCAGCTGGGCAAAGACATGGACGTTGAGGATGACAGCATGGGCAAGAATTACGCCGACACGCTGGCCACGTTGCTCGCGCTGCTGTCCCATCCCTCTGAACTGGCAGGCGAAGAGTCAAATGAGATTGCCAAGGCCGTCGTCTTTGTCATGGACGAGTTCGACTTGTTTGCGTCGCATCCCCGGCAGACGCTCCTCTACAACCTGTTTGACATTGCACAGTCGAGAAAGGCGCCCATTGCCGTTCTCGGTCTCACTACCAGGATCGGGGTTTCTGAGAACCTGGAGAAGCGCGTCAAGAGCAGATTCAGCCACCGCTACGTGCACCTTTCGCTGGCCAAGAGCTTCACGTCGTTCCAGGAGATTTGCAAGGCGGCCTTGACGGTTGACGTCGAGGAGCTTGATGGGTCCGACAGTGCGATTTCCGGCCGCTGGAACAAGTCAATCGAGGTAAAACCACCCTCTCTTTCTTCTACGAGATCTGCAGCTGACGAGCCCCAGACGCTCTTCTCGACCCCCGACTTTCTCACTTCGCAGCTGCTGCCGCACTACCAGCTCAACAAGTCGGTCCCCTCAGCCCTCTCCGCTTTCTACCTGCCCACCGCGTCCCTGACGCCGACGACATTCCCCCTGCGACCCTCACACTTTGCATCCAGCGCCAGCCTCACCAACACGCTGCTCCTACACGCGCCAGACTCAAAGCTCGCGCTGCTGCCCTCGCTCTCAGAGCTGCAACTGGCCCTGCTCATCGCGGCAGCGCGCCTCGACGTCATCCACGACACGGACACATGCAACTTCAACATGGCGTACGCCGAGTACGCGGCGCTGGCTTCGTCAGCCAAGGTCGCGTCGGCGGCGGGCGGCGCGCTGGCCAGCGGCATCAAGGTGTGGGGCCGCGAGGTGGCGCGCGCCGAGTGGGAGCGGCTGGTGCAGTGGGAGCTGCTGCTTCCCGTCGTCGCCAACGTGGTCGGGGGAGGCGGCGCGGCGGCCAGGGGGGGCGGCGTCGGCGATACGGCCATGGTTAGGTGCGACGTTGCGATGGAGGAGATTGCGCCCAGTGTGCCGGGGATTGAGCGCGTTATGGAGAGGTGGTGTCGGCAGATTTAGACGGTGGAGTTGGGGGGGACGAGGGATTGTTGCGTGCACATATTTTGGCATGGTTGGAGCATTGGCGGCGTTGGAACCAAGCATTGGTGCAGCATACCTAGATATCCGGGCAGGCACGCAGGCAAGCATTAAAGCATCATAGAATTACACAAGAAAATAATCCATTCCAAGACATCACTTCATCCCCTCCCTCCCCTGACAAGCACAACACATACGCCCCTCCCCCTCTCCCTTTTCCTCCCTCCAAACACAAACACTCGCTACGCCACTCAAATTTTGCTAACAGCGACGTTGCCGCCAACGCCCTCGCCAATCAAAAAAGTCGGCTCCTTGTTGGAGAAGTTGGCGACGTCGGCCATGACGGGGCCGGCGGCCTGCGTCAAGGCGTTGTCCCAGGCGGCGCGGTCCGGGAACTCGAGCAGGCACATGACGCTGTAGGGCGCGGGGTCGCCGGTGGCGGTGGAGAGGAGTCTGCGGTGTGGTGAGTTGAGTGACACGAGGGTGGGAAGGTTGGGTCTTGTGGTGCTGAGAGATGGACGGGAGAGGGAGAAGGTTGACTCTTGTGGTGATTGGGGAGGGGGGGGGGGAGACGGTACTTTTGCACGCGGTAGCCGATCAGGCCGTGCGGGCCAAAGTGCTGCTGCACCAGCGGCATGTGCGTCTGCAGGTAGTATTCCAGGTTGAAGGTTGCGTCTTGGACGTTGGGGTAGAGGACGGTGATGGTGACGGGCGCCATGGTGTTGATGGTGTTGATGCCGAGTGGCGTCGATTGGTTCTGCTCAATGTTGATTCTTTGACCACGACGATTTATTTGAGCGAGCTTGTCAGTTTGTTTGCGAGCCTGGCTGCGGGTTGGGCTGAAGATTGAGATGGCAGGTCGTGGGTAGCGGCGGAGGACGAGTGGGTGGGTCGCGACGGAGAGGAGGGGATATGGGGATGACCTCACGGTGTCAGCCAATGTCAGTCGGTCGATCGATCAATCAATCAGTCAAGGGTCCATCTACAGAAGCTTCCGTCTTCCGTCCAACGGTTCGAGATGCGATCCGGATGGGCGAGCTTCTCCTCACGACGCGGTTTGCTCTTTGGCGGGCACAGCCGCGGCAAGACGAGGCTTCAGGTGGGGCAGCAGCAGCAGCTCGACAGCTCCCCTCGTCGTCGGCGCTGCGGGGTAGCTTGCTTGCTTGCTTGCTCGCTCGAGACGGGTTCAACCTTTCTCGCGGGCTGCTGGCGATCAAGGGTCTTGGTTTTGACTTGTAAGGTTTCATGGCGGGCGGTGGATGCCTCTAGCGTTGGGTCGATGCAATTGTCAACACCATTGGTGAAGCGGCTAAGTTGGCTCGAGGGGGATTCGGTCAGTCCCTCGACAACGTTATTGAATCACGTGGATGATGAATGTGGGTGTAGAGACGAGACTTCAAGGTGTTTTACGGATAAATACAAGCGCGCAAACTTTGACGCCTCCATCTATCTCGCGATGGCTCATTTCCACCCGCGATCAATCCCAGACGCTTCAGCTTCAGCTTCAGCTTCAGCTTCAGCTTCAAGGCGGGCGGACGCCAAGCAACTGCAGTTCCCCACCCGCCCTTGGCATCCGCTGCCCGCTCCGCCAGCCACCACATCATCCATCAGACACAGTGCCGCAAGCCACGACAGGTCACAGCATGCATGCATGAGACGACGATGACGATGACGACGACCTAATGTGCAGTACCCACACGGCGAGCTGAACAGAAAACCGCCGCCGCAGCACCAACCCAACATGTCAAACACGCCCTTTGTTCGGCCGAGTCTGTGTCGGCGACCGCCATGCCATGGCATCTTGGAACCTCGTAGCCAGCAGCAGCATTGCCGGCACCCAGGGCACGACGGCGCGCAAGACACGGACCGAGGAGCAGCGAGACGAGGCAGAGACACTGCCAACACCTCAGCAGCATCACATCAGCATCAACATTAGGCAGACGGCTAAACTGATCAATCATCAATCAATCAATCACCACCTCAGGCCCTTCACTTACCACGCCCCATTCGCGTCGTAGTTCCGATGGATGGCTTTGGTCGTTGCATTTGCGTTCCTCGGTCATGCATGCGCCTCCTTCGGTGCCACTTTAGCCACCACCACCACCACCACGCGCGCGCGTTGATTACCCTACCCAGATTGCTGGGGGCTGAAATCTCCGTGTCGTGGTGGCTGCAACGCTGCACCCGCCGCCGTCCGCTCCAGACGATGAATGTTTGCGAACAACAAGGCGCGATTCTGGCTGGTTACAAAGAGCTAGGAGAAAATGTCTTGACAGAACTGCGTACCGTCTTCTCTCTCGTCCAATCAGTTTCTTTCAGAGCAAATTCTCGACACCCCTTTTTTTCTTCTTTCTCTCTTCCTTCGCTCTACTCTCGTTACCCCATTCCTGCACGCGACCACCCACCTTGTTTTCCCCCGTCCGTCCATCCATCCATTCATCGACACGGGCAAGCGGTGCTCCCGTACCCCGCGGGATCTGACAGGACAAACAGCCCCAGTACCCCCTCCACTGTCCTTCCCATCCCCACCCATAAACATCCATCTCACAGCGTGTTGTGATGGTCCCGGATACTCGGGGGGAGGGGGGGGGGGGGGGGGGGGGGGCCAAAATACCTCCATGCCCCCTCCCCTCCCCTTTCTCCCTCCCTGCCGGCCGCCCTGCCTCCCATCCCTCCACAGCACCCCACACACAACCCATGTGTGTGTACCCACCACAGGATCACAATCGACGTCACAACGGCTCTGGCGCTCGCTCTCAACTGCCTGCCCTCCGCCTGCGCCGCCAACGCCAAGCGACGCATAAGAGCACGCACGCACGCACGCACGCACGGGAGCCAAGAATGCTTGCGCGCATGAACCGCACTGAGAGACGATACGTAAGTCGCACCGAACCGCTTGCTTGCGCGCGTGTGCCACACATGCAATCAGTGTGAGTGAGTGAGTGAGTGAGTGAGTGAGTGAGTACGTACACTGGGCTCGGCCAAGAGCCACGCCGAGAGTGTGGCTGCCTGGCTGGCTGAGGGCTGGCTGAAGGGCTGGCTGAAGGGCTGACTGGCTGGCTGGCTGCCACGGACGGCACTGCCGCTGCCGCTGCCGCTGCCGCCCTGCGTGCATGCATACGTACATGCATTCATGACCACATGCATGTTTTGCTCGTTTCTTCGTTGACCTACCCCATCTCCACCAGCCCCCACCATCTGTCAGCCTATCCCCACCTCACCCGGTGCCAGCTCCGCTTGCCTGCTCATTGACCCACCCATCTTACCCAACGTACCTGCCTATCTACCTGCCTGTCTACCTACTTACCCATCTACCTGTCTGCCTGTCTGCCTGTCTGTCGCCACAACCACAACACACAACACACACCACCAAGACGACGATTCACAGTAGATGGTCACCATGATAACAAGCGTATGTAGTATATACACATGGCGATCATTCCCATGTTCTACTACCACCACTACCACCACTACCACCACTACTGCCAGTTCCGCCTATGCTATCCCATCCCATCTAACCCCAGTCCAATCGAAACCAATGATGACAATGATGACGATGATGATGATGATTATGTACAAATACAAGTAAAACAGACAGCAGGCGATGATGACAACCACGGGATGCTGCTGCTGCTGCTGCTGATGATGATGAGGATGATGAAGCGGGGGTATCTTGACAATCGACAACTGACTGACTGACTGACCGACTGACTAACAACTCAAAAAGGAATTCAAAGAAAAAAAAACCACCAACGCGCGCACGCTATACTGTACAACTGCTGACTATACCATACGCTCCAAAGAAGAAGAAGAAGAAGAAACGAAAAAAGGGAAAAGAAAACGCCCGCGTCGCCGTCTGCGTCAAGCACGCAAGCAAGTAAGCACGCAAGCCCGGAAAAAACAGCCAACAAGGATACTATGTCTTGCGTGTTTCAAGTGATCAGCAGCACGCGGCAGGCAGGCATGCAGGCAGGTACGCAGGCAGCGGCGGCGGCGCAACGCGCATGGGACGACCGACGGAGAAATGTGGCTGTTGATTACTACTGCGCGGCCTGGCCTGCCATGCCCTGCTCTGCCCTGTTGGCGCAATCAAGGGCGATCAATGTGGTGTGGCGTGGCGCAGCGTGGCGCCGTCGACGATGGATGGGTACGGTAATAATTGCGAGCAAGCAGGGAGCCAGCCAGCCAGCCAGGACAGCCGCGTGGTGGCGCCTCGCAGCAGCAGCAGCTCGCTTCAGGTACGCTTGCTGACCAAAAAGGCGGCGGATAAGGCTGGCAGGCTGGCTGGCAGGCAGGCTGGTTGGTCGTGTGTGTGGTGGGGATGAGAGGAGTACCAAGGAGCAACCTCAGCAGCAAGCCAGGGTAAGCGAGAAACGCCAAAGGCAAAAAATACACAATCAAGCACCAAAGCCAAAACGGCCTGGCCCGTTGCAATCTTGCTCGATCTCGTCACCCTTTTGATTTCCGAAAGATGTGACGCGGCCACCAGATTTCCTGCGAGACCAGTTGGCCGGGCCTTTTGGCTTGCGGGCTTTTTTGCTTTTATGCTCTCGATGCCTGTGCCGCTGTGTGCCGCGTCCACATCCCGTGCTATAGGCAGCTCGCTCCCGCGTCGAGTGAGGATTGAGACCAGCCAAAGGATTAGCGTGCCATTTTTCAAGGAGCTTGGTATTTGCGCGTGAGGCTCTTTTTTTTTTTTTTTTTTTCCCCGCTGTGCAGGAAAATCAAAACAAAAGTACAAACGCCCCACGCTGTTTTTCTTCAGCCGGGGATGCTCGCTCGCTCGCTGAATCCATGCAATGCGGGTTGTGAAAACACCAGGCCGGAAAGTTCCGTAGCGAAACGCCTCAAAACTCCAGTGGTATGCAGAAATGATGTGGTCGGTGATGTCGCTCGAGGGATGCGGATGGTCTAGTTTGGAATGGAAGCGGATGTGCGTGGGCCGTGCGAGTCAAACACGACATGGCGTGCACTCGAGTGTCCTCTGCGGTGTCCGGAATTCGGGAGTGCTCTGCCATGTCCGTCTAGTCAGACGAGCGGCAGGCCCTTTTCTTCGCCGTCTTCAAAGACCTGCTTCTCCAGGCGTTGCGTCAGCTTGGCGCAATAGCTGTCAACGTAGGTGGTCCACAGGTGAGCCACAGTATAGACTACGGCCAGCCAGATGGTAATCGCAATCGAAAAGGTCAGGGCGCCGGGGCCCGGAAGCCAGTTGCCGATGACTTCGCCCTCCTCGTTGCGCACCTCTTCAAACGGCTCGCCGGAAATGCCGTACAGCATCCAAACGAGAATGGTACGGAGAAGGGTACCATGAGTCAGGTACACGGCGAAACTATTCTTGCCCAACCACATGAAGTACTTGTTGCTGAGGATATCTTTGGCGCCCGAAGAGAGGAAGAGGCCGAGGACGGCGATGTCGAGGCCTAGAGCGGTGTAGCGGCGCGGCACGTCGCTGCCTTCTGGGAAGAGGGAGTGGGAGAATTCGAGAAGCTGGCGAGACCAGGTGAGCCATTCGGGACCATCGACGGGGTACGAGGCAAAGTAGAGGCCCAGGACGACGAGAAACGGGGCCATGATGTTGAGCGGGGTCCTGTGTTTGGCCATGAAGGCCTGGCCGGCGGGGTGGAGGGAGAAGTCGCAAAGGATCATGGCAAAGTAGAGTTGTTGGTAAAAGGTTTCTGTCCTGTTAGCTGTGTTTGAAGGGCAAGGCGCTGTTGATACTCACCGACTAGCTCATGGCTGTCCTGGAAAAAGTAGCAAAACATGAGGACGTATGCGATAAGGCGGTACTTGTACTTGAGGAAAATGGTTGCGCTCAGCCCGACGTAGGCCAGCATCGACTCCTTGAGCAGAGGCAGCATGGCCCACTGGTGGTCGTCGTAGGGCATGAAGCCGTTGGTCCAGACGGAGCGGAAGGCTTCCCAGAGATCGTACACGGCGCCCCACAGAGACTCGGCGGCGCGCGGGCTGGCCTCTCTGATCCAGACCTGATCGGTGCGGTGGGCGACGTTGAAGGCGCCGATTTGGGCCAGGAACCAGGCGATTGCCATGGCTATGGTGGAGGGCAGGATGAGCCTAGGCAGGCGGCGAAAGGCCGACTTTGCAATGGCGGACAGGGCCTCGTCATACTGGCCGCCGCGAGCCAGACGCAGGGGTTTCAGGGCGCAGACGAATCCGGTCAGGAATCCGAAGATGGTGACACCGATGCGGCCTTGCGGCAGGACGCGGAAAAATGGCATCTGGAGCAGTCGCGGGGGTGCGCCCTCGACATCGGCGGCGAGGAAGGCTTCAAAGTACCATGCGCGGCAGAGGTGGGTGATGATGACGCTGAACGAGGCGATTCCGCGCAGGCCCTGGGCGGTGTTAGCGGTGGGGAGGTGGAGGCGGGAGGAACTTGGAGCAAAGTACCTCGACCCATTTGACGTTTTTCTCATTGCCCATGGCTAGGTTGAAGCCTCATCTAGCGAGGACGGATGTTGTGGTGGAGATGTGATGCTGTGGTATGGTATGGTATGTGCGGTGGTCGTCAAGGAGAGTCGCCAATCAGTGAGAGGATGGGCCGATGGTCCTGGGCAGGTAGGGTAGCTGGAGGAGAGGGCCAACGGGGGGGGGGGGAGGGTGGCAGCTGGATAAAGTAGGCAGTGGACGAGGAGAGGTGGAGTGGAACAAGAAGAAGACGGAGACGAAGATGGAGACGGAGACGGAGACGCCAGTGGGGGAGAGCGCCATGGGCAAGGTGTCGGCTTGGCAGGGCCTTGGCGGCGTCTGCCCTGGAACTGGCGACAGAGACAGACGTCTTCTGATGCCCGTCCACCCTGGTCGACGCCCGCTTGGCTGCATTCACCGCCAAAAACCTCTCTCGTCCCTCTCCGCCGCCCATGACATGACGCACTTGTTCGGCGTCGACTTCCGCTCCATCTCATCTGCACGGCCCAGCCCTCGTATACCTCGCTCGTCATCTCCATCATCAACCAACTTCGGCGCTGCCGTCTTGGCCCAATCCCCCTCGTCCCCCTTTCCCTCCCTTGTCCCACTCCTAGGGGGCCCAACGCCATTTCGTGCCATATCTCAGTCAACCGACCCTGTCGCCCGGCGCTGCTCGGGATTGAAATTGAAATCTGATAACTAGACGAATTCCGTGGCGAGCTCGCCATCGCGTCCCCTGGAATGGCTTCGGTTGTGATGGGCTGCAGGACAGGACAGGACAGGACAGGACAGGACATGTCTTTGCCAGACGACCAATGGCCCTCCCCAAGGGCCTGTCCCTCGCACCCGAAACCACTTCAAACCATGGCAAGGCTTGCTGAAACAACCTCTTTGCATCTCGACAGTATGCACACTCGTCGTGACTTTCAATTCCTCGCCCATTCTCCGAGCCAACCATGCAGCTTTTAACCGTAAACGTTACCTTGCGCCATAACCGCTGCTAATCGCGCGACCACCGCCCATCCATTCTCTGTCCCCCAAATCCTCCGTTCCGTCATGACTTCAAACCGACTGCAGAACAAGGCCGCCCTCATCACCGGCGCTTCGTCCGGCCTGGGTCGTGCCATTGCCCTTGCCTATGCCGCCGAGGGCGCCCGCGTCGCCTGCGTCGACCTGTTTCCAAACCCTCGCGATGCCACGCTGAACCAAGCGACGGGCAAAGCCCACATGTACGACCGGCGCGCCGCCGAGGGCATGCACACGCACGAGCTGCTGCGCTCGCGGCACCCGGGCAGCGACGCCATGTTCGTGCAGGCGGACCTGACCAAGGCGGCCGACGTCGAAGCCGCCGTGGCCCGCGTCGTCGCGCGCTTCGGCCGGCTCGACGTGCTGGTCAACAACGCCGGCATCAGCGTCGAGAGCTCCCACGAGCGCGTCACGCGCTGCCACGACACGTCCGAGGCCGACTGGGACAAGACGCTGGCCATCAACACCAAGGGCGTCTTCCTGGGCTGCAAGTACGGCATCGCCCAGATGCTCAAGCAGCAGCCACCGCTAGCGGGCCCCGACGGCCACGCGGACGACCAACAGCCCCCGGACCGGGGCTTCATTGTCAACACGGCGAGCATTCAAGGCTTGGTAGCCTATTACGGCACGCGTGAGTAACCCACCTTTGTCTTTGGCGTGTTCCCAATCCGGGAGCACCAAGTCATCTACATGTACCTAGAGGTGGTGGTGGTGGTGGGTGTCGACGAAACAAAACACGCTGACGCGGAGGCGCGTCTCTCGCGGACGAATGCAGCCGCCTACTGCGCTTCTAAAGGCGCCGTCGTCCAGCTGACCAAGCAGATTGCCCTCGACTACGCCAAAGACCGCATCCACTGCAACGCGCTGTGTCCGGGCTGTGAGTTGAATTGTTTCTTTCTACCTTACCCTGCCTTCTCCTATCGTGTCCATCCTGGTAGTCAGCTAGTTCTTCCATCTGGGCACCCCTTGGGTTTTTGCTTCTTCGACTGCCACCTACCCCTACCTACATACCTTGTGTCAAGCACCCCTCCCCCCGGCGCCGCCTTGATCGCGCCATGAAGCCCAGTCCAGCCCAGGAACCAAGGCACAGCTGGCGAGGCGGACATCTTGTCTTGTCCTGTCTTCCCTTTTCCTGGGCACGCCCGCACGCACGCACGCATGCATGCATGCACATCACGTCCCTTCATCAAACACACACCATCCTTTCCACTCCCACATGGCAGAATCATTTCTCCGTCCGTCCCATCTGCCTACCTCCCCCCTTCTCCCACCCCTCAAAATCACAAGAAAAAAAAAAGAAGAAAAAAAGAAACCAACGCGCAATCTAGTCCTACACACCCCAATGACGCTGAACCACCAAGACGCCGGCCCCGCGCAGGCCGCCGTCGACGCCGCCCACCCGCTCGGCGGCATGGGCTGCGCCGAGGACGTGGCGCGCGTCGCCGTCTTCCTCGCGAGCAGCGATGCGCGGTGGGTTACGGGACACCAGATGGTTGTGGATGGGGGGTATACTATTGTTTAGCGTGAGTTGTTAGGTGGGTGAGGGGGAGGGGTGAGGGGGAAACAGAAGGGGGGAGGTGAGGTTTTTCTGTCCCTCGTGCTTTGTGCTTCGTACTTGTGCTGCATTCCTTATCCCCACACTCCTGCTACTGCTACCACTGCGCAACTCCGTCGTTCAGACACTGCACTGCACTCCTTGAGTTGCGGAAAGGAAGTTCAATTTGATCAGAGCGGTGCGGTCGAGTCGTGTAGATTGCGTATCAACCCGTCTCTTTTTTCACTCCTTCTCCTCCGTCCTCCTTCTCCTTCACCTTCCTCTCGTCACTCGCTTGTTTGGCCATCGCTTGGAGAGGGAGGAGTGGCGTGGGAATTTCTTGTTGTTGTTGTTATTTTAGGTATCTTGCGCTCTTTCTCCCCAATGCCTTCTTTCTTCCGTTGAACAGCACGGGTTCTCTCCGTGTCCATTCGTCCATTCGTCCATCCATCCATCCATCCATCCGTCGTAAAGCCATCATCGACATAGAAGTGAATACTTACTTTAATCAATCGAGCAAGCAAGCAAGCCTCTCTCCCTCCCCCTTCCCTCTCCCCTCCCCCTCTCTCTCTCCTCATCAACCCCTCACACACTCCCCCCACCACCTAAAACCCACCCCACACGCTTCCCCAGCGATCCACCTCGCCATACGCCGCCGACGCACACCACATGTCGTCGCCCGGCACATACCGCGCGAGGGGAAGCGAGTAAGGGAGACGCAGCCCGACGAATACGCTGGCTGGACCCTTGGGCTGTCGCTCTCCTCTCTCCTTTTCCCTTGCTTTTCCTTTTGCCCTTGTTTCATCCTTTTGGTCTTGGTCTTGGTATTGAAGACTGCTTGCGTTGTGCACCGCTGGGGGACGGTCGACGGAAAAGACGGGCGTCATGATGGCTGCGTCATTGTTGTTGTTGTTGTTGTCGCCGTCGTTTTCGCCCGCAGCCGCATCGGCAGAAGTAGTAGCAGCAGCGAAGAGGCCAGGCCACACACACACACCGACCTCCCAGCTGCAGATGCGGACGTCGCTGCCACTCGCACCATCACCATCACCACACCTCGTCGTCTTTTTCTTCCCCCTGCCGGCAGAGGTGGGTTGAGTAGCCAGCGCGCCCCACGCCTGCGTCGACAGATTCGCCGATGTCAGGAGCGCCCACTCGACGCCGACGACATCGTCTGTATTGGCACTGTCGTCGACACTCCGCGAGAAGCGGACGTACGTCTTGACGTGCGGCGCAGCGATGCCGCGCTGTGCGTCGCCCCAGCCGCTCGTTTGACGACATGTCTGCTGGCCCGGAGACGCCGCGGCCGCCGCGGCATTCCAGCGGCACATGTATGGACGAAGATACTCCGCCTGCTTCCTCTGCGTGGCATTGGCCTGCGTCTTCGTATGGATAGATCCGCCCGAGGCGTAGCCGTCGAGGGAGCGGCGGATCTCGGCCGGCGTGGGGAAGACGATGCGGAGGGGCAGTTTGTCGGCGTCTGCTGGCTGCGCAGCAGGACTGCTTGAGTTGGCTGACGAGGCTGGCGTGGAGAGGACGGCGTGAAAGTGCTGCAGCCATTTGTCTGTTGCGCCGAGGCTGGCGATGGACGAGACTTGCGCGACCACCACGCCTTTGCCTTGGTTGTCTTCTTCTGTTTCTGCGCCTGTTGCTCCAGCTGAGTGGCTTTGAGGCCGCGCGGCGAGCACTTCTTGCAGTCCGACCCATCCCCATGCCGTCCTGCGCGCTGAATCGCACTCGTTCAGTTTGACGCGCCCCGGCACGCTCGCCACGAGTGCAGCGCGCACGCCGCGGAAATCATGGTGCGCAATTCGATTAGCCAGCGGTCGCAGCCTAGCCCCATATGCCGAAAGGTAAGCGTTCAGATCAGATCCAAAGCGCGGGCCAGACCCAATGGGATGCCTTTGCTGGGAATGGACGGAATTTGATGGTGTGGTGGTCAATTCGGGGAGGAGTAGAGGTAGCAATGGCGATCGCCAGACCGCTTGTGTCATATTGGTCCAGTCCTGCGGGATCATGTTGGCCGTGTGGATGACGACCTGCGCCGTATCATCGGCGCGAAAGTGTATCAGCATTTTGGAGTGGTGGGTGCCAAAGGGCTCGGGCATGTATGCAGTGACGACTTCGAGATTGGGATACTGCTGCGCCCACGCCTTTTAATGCGTCAGTCAGGTCATAGCTGAGACTGCTTGGGATTCGTGATGCCAAATTTGAAGAAGCGTTGGGCAGTAAATGTTTCTCACCTCCATCCTCATCCTCTGCGGGTCTTCGCGCTTCCAATTGCCGTGCACGACTTTGACTTGCGTCAAGGTGCGCGTGTCTGGATCCAAACAACTCCTAGCCAGAATCAGCAGTTTTACCATTTCAGCGACGAGACTTTCTTCAAGCGTTCGTACATGAGCCAGTCCACATCGAACATGTAGTTAAACACCCACGTCTCGGTGATGAGCGGATCGCGGAGCACGTCTTCAATGCCAACCGCATCGACATTGGCGGACGCAGGCAGGTCGCGGATGCGCGTGAGTTGAAACGGCGAGGGAACAATTTGAGCCGTCTCCGCTGGCTTTCCATTACTTGCTAAAGTAGTAGACGTTGTGTCGATTCTGCTCGGTGCCTGCGCCTCTGTCGCCAGTGGTGATGCCGCTTGCCGTCTTGCGGGCGGACTGACGCTGCGATGCAAGCTCGCAATGCCACGACGCAGGCGCCGCGCTTCAGATGCGGCTGATTCGGCGCCCTGAGGCTCGACGCGACGCCTTTTGGGCGCTGGCGCATCTTGCGGAGATGTAGCGCCGGGATGCGGGGGATTTGAAGACATGGCGGTGATGATGGTGTCGGAGAGTCGACAAGCTGGCTGGCGTTTGACGAGCAGGTAAGGGATGGGAAACTGAGGCGATGGGTCCGTGGAGAGTGACTGGTGACTTTGCTTGGTGGCGACGGGAGTCAGAAAATGAGTGCAGGAAGGAAGGAAGGTCGACAAACGAAGGTGAAGATGAAGCCCAAACAGGACGCCAAAAACGCAACACCGCATAACAACACGAAAACCAAAGCATCTCGAGCAACTCGTCTCTCTTTGTCGTCACGCCCTCTACAGTCCCCTCCCCCTCAATGATGCATCAACACCATCGGCCATCAATCTGACCAACGCGCGACCTTTGTCCTAGCAGAAACAACCCCACCCACCACCTCTTGACGGAGAAACAAAAAACGCGACGGACGACGAGAAAAAGGAAAAGCGGCCAACCCACCATGTGTGCTCGCCTGCTGCTCAATTACCTCTGCGCCCCCCTTCTCTCCCTCTTTCTTGCGGGCACACGACGCGTAGGAAGAGCTACCTACCTACCACCCGGTGCGCGTCGTCAGAGGGCAGAAAGATGGCAGACCACACACACACACACACACACACATATCTGCCTGAGGTGTCCGGCCGTACACGCGCACCTAGCCACGTGCATCGAGCCCTGCCCTACCTAGGCCCTGAAAGTCCCAGGTCTCCCTCTCCCTCTCTCGCCCTCACCCTTACCCTCTAGCCGAACCTTCCAAGACCCAGCCCCGCGCCACACAAGAAAGAGAGAGATAAGAAAAAGGTTGAGAATGACGTACATACGTGCCGTGCGTCCCCTTTGCCGTCGTCGCGTCGTTACCGTTTGCATGCAGGCAGGCGGCGCCTAGGGTAGGTGATCGGTTGGGAAAGCAATCCAGCAGCCAAGCAATAAAGCAGGTAGTTGAGCAAGCCACCGGGAAAAAGAGCCAGCGAATGGGAGAGCCAGACAGCTACATCGGTACGGTACGGTACGTACCTGCCTAGGAATGGATCCAGGTATCGTACGTGTAGTGGTTGGTGGCGGCGGCGGCGGCACAACAAACCGTGGACGAAGGACGAAGGACGAGGGACGAAGGATGCCGTCCGCCCGCCCTCCCGCCCGCCCGCGACCTAAGGTACCTATATTGCCTAACCTTGGTTAGCTGCGGGAGCGAGCCTGTGTGCACTACCTTAATGGCACGTCAGGGACCGACAAAGGGACGGCGGACATGACGGCATGCACGCACCATGGCGCCAACATTTCAAGACACATGGGTCAAGTCCACAATATGTATTCTGGTAAGGTCAAGATACCTGCATTATCGAAGAGGACCTTTTTTGTCATATCGCATACGTCATTCATCAATTGCAATCTGAGCAACAATTTCATGTCCAATTCAGAATAGTGAGAGGAAAAGAGCACTTGTTCTTGTGGTAGCAATCATCACAAAACAGTCGCTGATTCTCGAGTCGTCAACAAGTGAAAGAAAAGAAAAAATATATCAAGAGAGACTTCTTCCCTCGCCCCTTTGTAACGCCTCATGGTGACTCTTGGTCGAGTCCCGCCTGGATTCCTGGAGAAAAAAAAGCAACAACCTCATACCCCGCCCGTGTGATTGATGAGAGAACAATCTATGAATTTGCAAAACCCCACTTTTTTTTTACGGCTTATGCCGCGCCAGCGCTGACCATGGGCCGTGAAATCCGAGTGGGCTGCTCGCCCGCACGGACGATGCGATTGCCATAGTCGTCCTTGATGTACGCGCTGTCCTTGTTTTCGCGGTTGACCCGCTTCCAAATCTCGACCTCGCAACCGCCGCGGATGACGCCGATGCGCATCGTCGACAGCAAGTTGTGGGCCGCGTTGGAGTGATCGTACACACCGCCGTTAAACATGGCGGTGGCGTCCTTGCCGAGACCGGAGCGGATCATGGCTTTGCCACCGGGGTGGTCCTGAATGAAATCGGTAATGTCGTGAACAACGCCGGCGACGGCAATGAGGCCACGGCCATTCTTGGTCTGGTCAACGTAGTCGTCCCACTCCATGACGGGGAGCTGGTCGAGGGGAACGCCCCAGTCGAGCTTGGTGCGCTTCTGGTCAAGCTTCTTCTGAGCCTGCTGGATGCGACCCTTTTCGATTTCGTTGGCACGGAACTGCTTGAGGTCGTAGGCAAGGCCGAGCTGCTTCCAGGACCAGATGCACCACTTGGTGGGGTCGTATTGGAACCACTCAATGGCGTTGCGGTAGTCGCTGGGAAACTCGTGGTGGAAGTTGTGGTATCCCTCGCCAAGGGTGACGAGGGCGGTGATGACGTGGTCACGGGGAGAGTTACGGTCGTCAAAGGGCTGGTCGCCGAGCCAGTGGGCCAGAGAGTTGACGCAGAAGGTGGCCTGCTGGACGAAAAAGGTGCGCAGGATGCCGGCGTAGATGAACCCGCCCCACCAGTCACCCCAGCCAAGACCAGAGACCAGAGTGGGAAAGATGAGACTCATGAAGATGACGACCTTGATGTAGTGGCGGTGCTGCCAGACAACGACGGGGTCATCGTTCAAGTCGGAGATGTCGGTCCTGCCAATACGCTTGGGGTTTTGCTTCATGACCATCCAACCAAGGTGAGAGTACAACAGACCCCTGGAGCCGTTAGCTTCATGGTGCAACGCTGGTGATGTGGGAGAAAACATACTTGCGGACGGAGTAGGGGTCCTTGTCGGTGTCGGTGTAACGGTGGTGAGCACGGTGGTCCCTGGACCACCATCTGATGGAGCCCTCGACGGCGCCGCCGCCAACGGCAGCGAGGAAAATCTTGAGGGGGAGCGAGGCCTTGTAGGAGCTGTGGGCCCAGAGACGGTGGTAGCCAGCAGTGATGCCAAGACCGGTCCAGTAGTAGAAGATAATGGACCAAACGAGCGTCTTGAGGCAGAGAGGAGTCCAGAGGGCGACCAAGAGACCGGTCAAGGGAACACCGCCGATGAAGGTGACATTGAGCCAGTTGACGTGCTGATACCAGTTTTCCCAGGTGATGGGGTAGTCGGTGATGTGCTTTTTGGTCGGGTCGTACTTGGGGTTGCGGTTTGGCTCCGAGGTCTTGGCCATGGGCGAGGACTGGGTGAAGGAGAATTCAGGCTTGATAGCCTGCTCGCCGGCGACGGCCTGGTGGGAGGGCATGGTGTGGTGAAGCAGCTGTCGAAGCTGGCGGGGGCGATAAAGTGAGGACGGGCCCAGGTAGAGGAGTGTTGTTGAAAGGCGGCGGGCGACGGGGAGAGAAAAAGGGTCGCTGGGGAGAGGATGGGAAGGGAGGGCGAGCAAGTGCTTTTGAGCGGCATCAGTGACCAGAGAGTGGTGTGTTTGCAGTTCCCCGGTTTGGTTTGCCCCAACCCCAACCGCCGAGACGAAGCCGGGATGCAACTTCTCAACGGAATTGGCGCACGGACCACTGCTCGTCCATTCGTTTGCATCTGTCCCGGCCATCACCTCTCCGCCACCCTCACCACCACCACCACCACCACCACTACTACCACGACCACTCCCGATATGCGCCGACATCTACTTCATTCTCCTCACTCGGCCGATATCCACCCATCTTCCAGCCATCCACCGGCGCCCATTGGATTCCTCCCCGCCCGCCACGGCACCTCAGCGCCCTCAGCCCTCAGCCCTACGCCCGGCCATATCATATGCACATGTCCCCGTCACTCGTACCCGACCTCGGCTGACGCTGCAAATGTACAAGATGTTGTTGAGATCCATACGCCGTAGCACTGGTGCGCCCCATCTCACTTCTCTACTTCACATGGCTTGCAACACACGTCTTCCGACTGGTCCGCTACACTTTCCAACGGCCGAATGCGCCACACCCACGACTCTCGACCACTTCTCAACCACATGCAACCTTGCCCATGATCTACCCGCGACCTGATACGGACGACCACTTGGTTGGAACTTTGTGTGTGTAGGCAAAGTCACAGCGACTCTACCCCGTCCCAAACTGCCGGGTCCTGTCCGAAGCCCCCCGACTCCAAAACGGTTGAACTGGAGGCTGGCTTGGCTGCTCCAGCTTGACCTCGTGTGCTACCATCGACACTCTACATGACCACCTGTCCCCACCTGTAAACATTTTTGCTGCGACAACATCACGTTCAAACTCTTGCAATGCTCGTGCCCTCGACCCCTTGCGCCGTCGCGCCATCGTGGCAATGGTCACGGCGGCGGCAACGGCACGGGACGCCCCAGCCAGCCTGCGGTCCGTCACGCTGTCGCCCCCTTCGACCGAAGCAAAATTCGACGGCCCAACGGCAACAAGAAACGTAGCCTTGACCACTCTATTCCAACCTCTGGCCGAGAGTGAGACTTGTCAAAACCATCCATGACGCCTTTTATCAACAAAAACAGCATCTTGATCCGTTGACATGACCACTTTGTTCATTTCCGTCAGGGCATGAACCAGGCCACTCTGACTCTGACGCTCTTCCAGCAACCGCCGCAGACTCATACACGTCCATACATGTGGCAGATTGATACAGTCGAACCCATCTTCTTTGTTCAAAACCAAATCCACCGCCTCAAACTGAGGGGTGGTTGCCCAGGCATGAAGCATGGCGTGACTTTTGGAGTCGCCTTTGCGATTGTCGAGCCCACGGTGATCAAGTCTCCACTCTAGACAGATCTTGGGAGTAGCATCTCGTACCCAGCCACAGGTGGCTTGTGAGAAATTCAGACGCAGAGCCGCACCGCCTGCTCTCTTGAGGAGAAGCTGTTGCTTGGTTCAAGCTAAGCTGAAAATACATGGCGCGCCAGACTTTGTTCTCTCCCGCAAGGAACGCACTGTACGGACGTAGGGTATCCGGATGGCGTGATGAAGAAAGAGGCAGAGAACCTGGAATGCTTCACGGCCCCAGTTCTCGGCCAATGTCCCCCGACGTGCAAAAGAGGTCCAAGGAAGACAAATTCCAAGCTGCCTGGGGGCTCCAGCACGTGCCGGCGGAGCAAGACAAGGCACTGAACGTCTCGCGACAATGACGATGGGTAACCCATTTCGTCTCCGCAGTCTGCAACCCGCAGTCTGGCCCGCGGCGAGGGAGCTGCAGACCCGACCCGACCCCGGCTACCACTCTGACCAATGGCCGCTCGCTCTCCTTATCAGCACATCCCACCACCACGACCGCACACAGCACTTTTTTACCAAATGCTCTGCGTCTTTACCTCCTTTCAGCACCACTCAACCCTGGGTGGCTTCGAAGGGTCGTCTTCCAGTCCAAGGCTCCGAGGCAGTCTTCGAAGTCTACCTGCTAGCACAAGACTGGCGCAGTCTTTGATATTTATCACGCGCCTCCACCGCTCAACCAACAAATGCTGATGGCTCAGGTTAATCGAGGTCTTGTTGCAATCGTCGGCCACCAAGCAGCAAAGTGCACGGCCGCGTCCGAGCCGCACTGTCTGCCGGTACGCGACAGCTTGGGGCGACGCTGGCGCTGATATCAATGTCTGACTCGGCAATCCAATCATTTCCGACGCCATATCGATAGCATTCACCATCCCAGATGATATTTGGGACCGGGGCCACGGACATGGGTCAGCAGAAAAAGTACATCGACTGCCAGTTGAATTGTCTACTTTCACACTGGGCCTTGAGTTTCGCCGTTGTTTGACACTTGTCGGCGCACAACTCCAAATTCGACGTGCCAGCAAGCTACGCCTCGCTTTGCCTCGTCTCGAGTAAGCCGGCATTGCCAGAGGAAGCGCGACGCCTCGCCACGCGCCACGAGATCTTTGCACCACGACGGCTTACCCCACGGCAAACCTACCTGCTGACAAGCAGTCTTTGACAACACGCGCGGCCGCAACCTCGCCTCGCCGCAAAAGCGTTGGTCATTGAATCCGGACCTTTGGTGACATTCTTTCTGCGGTTCAAGAGCAGTGTAATTGGACTGGTCAGCCGAAGAGGTTGAAAGAGCACGGGTTCGACGTAACCCCGTTTCAAAAGTCGAAAAGTCATAAAGTGGGATCACGCTGTAAGATGGGTGTCCTTGGCTCCGGCAGAAAAGGATGGAGGAGCGTGGTAGAAGGTATGAAGCGGACGTTTTTGACCAGGTGAGTTTATTTTGCCATTGAGCTTGAATACTCAACTGCCAGCTTCTAGACTGTACCGTCTTTACAAGTCCACTGACACTGTCTAGAGAAGGACTTCTCGGGAGCTACGACTATGGCTTTCTCTTCCGTCCAAACCTACCCTTCATGCGACGGGTCCGCCGAGCGGCCCCCTTTTTTGGTCTCAACGACAGCATGCCTGTATTCCTGGCAATCCTGCTCGGCTTCCAGCACGCCCTGGCAATGCTGGCCGGAGTCATTACGCCCCCCATCATCCTTGCGTCGTCGGCCAACTTTACTACTGAGCAACAGCGCTACCTCGTGTCGACTTCTCTGATTGTTTCTGGCATCCTGTCGGCCGTGCAAATCACGCGCTTCCACATTTACATGACGCCCTACTATCTAGGAACGGGCCTCCTCTCCGTCGTGGGTACGTCCTTTTCCACCATCACCGTCGCCTCGGGTGCCCTGTCTCAAATGTACAACTCTGGCTTTTGCCCCACGGACGACAGCGGCACCAAGCTGCCTTGCCCCGAGGGCTACGGCGCCATCATCGGCACCGCCGCGCTCTGCGGGCTGCTCGAAGTCTTCATGTCCTTCCTGCCACCGCGGACGCTGAAGCGGCTCTTCCCGCCCATCGTGACGGGGCCGACAGTCATGCTCATCGGCGTGTCGCTGATCCAGACGGGCTTCGAGGACTGGGCGGGCGGCAGCGGTGACTGCTTCAGCAACCCGGTGGGCACATCAGCACTCTGCCCGTCGACGTCTGCGCCGCGGCCGCTCCCCTGGGGATCGCCCGAGTTTATCGGGCTCGGTTTCCTCGTCTTCGTGACGATTATCCTGTGCGAGCGGTTCGGATCGCCCATCATGAAGAGCACGGCCGTCGTCATCGGGCTGCTGACGGGCTGCATCGTCGCGGCGGCGTGCGGCTACTTCGACCGCTCCAGCATAGACGCATCGCCCGCGGCCTCGTTCATCTGGACGCACACGTTCCCGTTGAGCATCCACGGGCCGCTGGTGCTCCCGCTCCTCGCCGTCTTCATCGTCTGCGCCATGGAGGCCATCGGCGACATCACAGCGACCTGCGACGTATCGCGGCTCCCCGTGCACGGCGCGACCTTCGACAGCCGCATCCAAGGCGGCGTGCTGGCAGACGGGCTCAACAGCATCATCGCCGCCCTCGCCACCATAACGCCCCTCTCCGTCTTCGCGCAGAACAACGGCGTCATCGCGCTGACGCGCTGCGCCAATCGCGGCGCGGGCCTCGCCGCCGCCGCCTGGCTCGTCGTCATGGGCGTCTTCGCCAAATTCGCCGCCGCCCTCGTCGCCATCCCGAGCCCCGTCCTCGGCGGCATGACGACGTTCCTGTTCGCCAGCGTCGCCGTCTCCGGCATGCGCATCGTGGCCACCGTCCCGTTTACGCGGCGCAACCGCTTCATCCTGGCCGCTGGCCTCGCCCTCGGCTTCGGCGCTACGCTCGTCCCGGCGTGGTTTGATCGCGTCTTCCCCGACCGCTCGGGCAATCAGGGGTTGCAGGGCTTCTTCGACGCGATCGTGCTGGTGCTCGAGACGGGGTTTGCTGTCACGGCGTTTGCGACGCTGCTGCTCAATCTGATCATTCCGGAGGAGGAGCCCGAGGCCGATGAGGAGGTCGTCGTCCCGGTTGAGAGCGAGCTTGTTGCGGATGAGCGTGAGGATGGCGAGAGGAGGGTTGTTGATGTCGAGAAGGCGGGGAGTGTTGCGAAGGGTGCTGGTGGGGAGGTGGTGCAGACGGCGGCGGGGGGCGCTGCGGGGAGTGGGGATAGGTAGTGAGGTTGAATGAAGATAGGAGAAAAAGAAGAAGAGGAAGAGGAAGAGGAAGACTGTTCGTAGATATAGATACACAGAGGATGTGGCATGTATAGACTGGTACATACACGCATACACACATGCAATGCAGCCCAGCAGCCCACACCAAACACGTCAAATTTGCATTCATCTCTTTCTATCATCTCTGCTCTCCCAACACCACCCACCACACAGCATGACGCACAAGCAGACAGCATAGAAGCGGCTTCAAAGCGCTGCAACTTACACAGTTCGGTTGAACTCAAGATGCTTTCATTGTGCTGCTCTTTCGCAATGCATACGTAGCGTGGTCCTAGTACTCCTACCTACTCCTCCCATCACCACCACTGCCCACTCACTGATACTACTACCACCAACACTACCATCACCACCGCAGAAACGACGACGACGACGACGGCAGCGGCAGCGGCTTGGAACCATCTTCTCTGCTGATTGACAGACACTGCTACCACCCCGTTCGCTCCCCATCCATCACTACCTACCTGGACCCGTACGTGCCTCCTCCGCGCTGCTGCGCCTTGTGCGCGCCAGCTACTCTGCTTGCCAGCTGGCTGGCCGGCGCAAAAAGCGGGCGAGCTTGTCTGTCTGCCTGTCTGCCTGCCCTCCTGCCTGCCCTCCTGCCTGCTCCTTAGCACAAGCGTGGGCACTAGCACAACAACAACAACAACAACGGGCCCGAAGCAAAAGGACAGAACGACGCCGCCGCCAAAAAAAAAAAAAAAACAGAAAAGAAAAGAAAAGAAAAGAAAAGAAAAGAAAGGGACGGGCGGGGCCTTTTAGATCATCCGGTTGCAGGTTTCAAAACAAACCGAGCCCCAGAGCTCAGAGACAGAGAGACACGGCAGCATTCAGCAAAGAAAAAGGAGAAGAGGATGGCTTGGGAAGAGTTACTACTGCAATGCTACTACCACCACTACTACCAGTGCTACGACTACTACTACTACTACTACATCCACCACTACCACACCACACCATAGTCAGAAAAAGTACCCCAAAATACTGACTGGCACGCGCCACAACGACAACAACAAGAAACAAGCTGTTGATTGGCCCAAGGAAGCAGACGAAGTCGAAGGGGAAAAAACGAAGAGGGATTTTGAGAAGGAAAAGAAGAAGAAGAGAAGTGGGAATAAGACGAAGAACTACTACTGCTACTGCCGCACTGCTGTCGCCGCCGCAAACAACAACGGGAGAAAAGAGCCACTGGAAAAGAGCCGTTGACTAAACAAAGCCCCCCCTATCCGTCCGATCGTTTCGTTCGTGAGTGACATGTGTAAAGGTAAGAGAGAAGAAGAAGAAGAAGAAGAAGAAGAAGAAGAAGAAGAAGAAGAAGAAGAAGAAGAAGCAAAAAAGGGGGGATAGAAGAAGAAGAAGAAGAAGAAAAAAAGGAGGAAGAGCCGCCTCATCTCATCGCATCACCCGACAACGACATCGACGACGAAGAAAAAGAAGAAGAAAAAGAGTAAAACGCAAACCCGACAAAAAACCTTGCCCGCCAACCCCTCTCTCCACCAACGATCGCGATGATGCCTCCCTCCCGCTCCTTCTCCTCCTCGAAAAAAAAAAAAAAAAAAAAACCGCAAAACGTAAGAAGAAGAAAAGCCGCAAAGCGGAGGAAGAAGAAAAGCCGCAAAACGGAAGAAGAAGAAAAGAACAAAGCAATAACAAAGATAAGAAAAAAAGAAAAAAATGTCGTTGAAACAATGATTGCTTGCTCGCCGCACCGCGCCCTGCAATACAACAGATTTCCGTCCGTTCGTTTGGTGATATGGTCTGGTCACACCGAAAAAGACGTCGTTTGCGTCCATCCGATCCCTTCTTAACGCCGCTTTTTGCGTCGTGATTATAAATATGCCTGCCGCTCTTTTCTTTGTTTCCCCACCACACCCTCCCGCGCCTGTCGTGTTCTTGGATGCGTTTTGCTTGCTTGCAGAGAAGATGCCCAGCTTTTGTTGAACATCAAAAATAAACATCGCGCCCGATCTCCGTACTTTATTGCGTGGGCGATACCCACAAGACGAGCTTCGGACAGCGCGCAATGGCATCCTCCAACGTGACGTCGTTTTCGATGGGATAGTAAATGCCATCAGCCTCGTCGCGGTACTCGATGAGCAATTCTTCTCTTAACGCATCCTTGCCTCCGTTTTCCAGCGCGCGGCGCTCCTGCAATTTCTTGTACAAGTCGCCGAATCGGAAGTATGCGGGCATGCGGATCACGACGCAGTTGTCCTCTTCTAGCCAGACCTTGATCTTGTGCGCTCCGACGCCGGTGCCGCCTTGGTTGGAGCCCATGGAGGATTGGGTGATGGCGCTGTTGTTTCGCTTCATGGGCGGTTGGGATTGGTGTGAGGGGTGTGACCCGTGCGACGCGTGCGATTGGTGAGGGTGGAGGGATTGCGCTTTGGATACCTGGCGCGTGTGATTGCTGCCTCGCAGGTTTCCAGTCGAGGACTGCCGCGAAGCGCCGGCCGAGTGATCTGTCGCCGACTGCTGAGACGCCCCCGAGAGCCTGTAGCCGTCGGCGCTTACAGTCGGGTCGATTTCGTAGTCGTCGTTTCGCGGTCTGAAAAACTGGCACACCAAATCTGAGCGTGTGACATGGGGGCCGAGCTTGAGCAGATTCTTGATGTAGTCGTCCAGATTTGCGCGCCGACCATTCGTAATGTTGTCGGTGACGTACGTGACCGGCCCCGGCATGTACGGCAGCGTCCGTTCCACCCCTTCTACCTGGCCAGCCTCGAGGGGGAACGCGTTGATGAGCTTGATTTGCAAGTCGTAAAAGTCTTGGTATAATCGCGAGAGCTCCCAGCATGTGCCATCTTCCATTTGACATTCGACGATGAACCAGAAAATGTCGTTCGCAAAGCAGTACCGCGGCACGCTGGCGCTGACGGGCGCCGCGAGTTTGGGTTGAGGCTCGGGCTCGTGCGACTTGCGGTAGCCGTAGTTCTGCGCGGCGCTTCCGGCGCGAGAGTGAGACTGTGAACTGCGGTCAGCACACCATTGGCCATTTCTCCGAATAGCACCTACATTGCCGTTGTACCCGTTGGCGCCATTGCTGCGGGTGCTCGTCCTATCGGCGCCCTGCTGCGCCTGCGGCGTATTCGCATCGAGCTTACCAAGAGGGATGCTACCATTCTTGTATTCTGCCGCCATCTTCTTCCACTCCTCGACGCGGGGCACGCCGGCGGCGCGCACAGCTTCATGCGGGTCGGGCACTGCCTGGCCGGTCGTCATGTCGCGAATTTCGATAAAGGAGACGGGAATGAGACCGGGGCCGCCCAGGCGCGTGATGGGTTTTGCGACGAACCATTCCGGGTTGGATTGGGCGATGACGATGATGGCCTCGCCCTCCTTGGCTTCGAGCTCGTCGGGGCGCTCGGCCTTGAAGTCGTACATGACGACGCCGTATACCATGGCGCCGGTTCCCTTCATAGATTTGGAGATGCGCAGTGGTTTCGCGTCGTGCTCAGCCGAAGTCTTTTCTGCGTAGCCAGAGTCGTGGCCGGCGCTCGGTAGGTTGCCGATCTCAGCGACGGATCCGCCGCTGTCCCTGACGGTTTTGCCGACAATGTCAAAGTACTTTACTGGAACGAGGCCGCGAGTGCCGTGCAGCGGGTTGCATGCCTCGTACCAATCGGGATCGTTTTCGCGGCCGACGACGTGCAAAAAGTCGCCTTGGGTGAAGCTGAGATAATGGTCTTGTTCGGGGGCCTGGTAATCGTAGAGAGCTTTAATAACCTGGGCGTCGCGACGGGTTAGCGAGAGTGGCAACAATTTCGGAATTACGGTGCAAATCCCAGGGATGGTGGTAAGGCTGGGCTGGGCTGGGCTGGGGGGGGGGGGGGGGGGGGGGGGGGTGGATTGCTTTGGCTCGCAGGCAGTCGGCGGCGCGGCGGGCGGGCAGACAGGCATTGGCGAGGCTCTGGGAAGGTATCCGTACCTTTTTCGGTGGCACGATGGCTATGGCATCTTTTGGAGGAATGGAGATGTGCTGCGGCTTGAGGTCCGCTTTGTTGTCGCTGCTCTTGATGGATCTCCGGAACTAGGACTCGTGTCAGCTGGCGCACAGGGTCCACAGACGACCCCTCGGCGGTGGGTGGGCGCGCAGAGCGGACTGACCTTCACCATGGCGATTCGGCGTGGGAGGAGTGCTCTAGCGGGGACAAGCAGCGATGAGGGCGACGGGCTGACGGGCGTGCAACGGTGAGAAGTATGATGCGATGGGGCCGGACTGGTCGAGTACGTAGTCTGTCTGTGGGCGAGGGAGGTGGTGGTTGGAGAGGTGGTGAGGGCGAGGAGGAGTAGACCTGACCAGACTGGACTGGCTGCTGGCCGCTGGCTTCTGGCTGGGTGTGGCTGGCTGGACCGATGGGGCTTTGGCTCTCGGTGCCGGTGCAAGGTTGAGGGCGCGGGGCGGCGGCGCAGGCGGGCTCAGGAATGGGTGGCCGGGGATGGATGATGACACGAAGGAAGACGAGAGAGAAGTCCAGTCTCTTTCTCGCCGTCGTCTTGGGATTGGGCTCGAAGACTCTCTCGCTCTGGCTGGGCGCGGCAACTGAGTGAACAAAGGCGGCACACTCGCGCCTCGTGCTCCAAGCCACGGCGACACGCAACAAGGCCCTTGGTCGACCAAATAAATGTATACGCAGTCTGTGCGGCGATGGACCCAGCTCCCCCGTCGAGCGACTCTCTTCCTACGCGCCCAACTGCACATGCATCCGACGTCATGGCTGGGGTGCTCCTCGCAACTCCTGACTTCAGACAACCCGAGCCTGTCATTACTACTGCCTCTAACGTCGGGCTACCCCTCTCCATTTGTCACCTCTCCTCAGGTCCCTCGTCCGCGCATGACGCTCGGCTGTGTCGGCTCATGGCAGCGGAAGCCCTCAGTTTCGGACAAAGCGACCCTTGTTCGATACTCTACATGTTGACTCTCGACCGACATGCGCCAAGTCGGCCCAACCATCAAACTGATTGCGGCCCTTGACATCCGACGCACGCCTCACGCTCCGTCGCCCGCCTGTCGTGGCTCCTACCCATGGGCCAAGCCACCAAGGAACGCCCTGCCGCTGCTAGCGGCGCTGACGCTGACGCGCATCCATCTCCCCAGCTTGACCCACTTCCGCACGCTACGGTCCGAGCTGCAGAGCCGCTTGTCCCATCGTCATTCTATCGTAGTCCTTCGCCGCAGGGAGCCCTCCTTCACATCTGACCCTTGAGATCGACGCGTCGGAATGCTTGCGCCTTGGCTTGCGCAAAGAGCTGTGCCGATTGCCCGCTGCTGTGGAACACGACCATGTCGTCGCTCTTCTGCTCCAAAAAGTCTTGCGCTCCCCTGTCACACAGAAACTGAAGGCAGTCTTGGAAGCTCTCAAAGCCCAGCTCGTCCGTGAGGAATCTGATGTCAAGATGCGGTTTGTACCTGCCACGCGTCAGCTCGCGTCATCTTGCCACACCCGACGAGACTCACGCTTTGCACATGTTAGCCAGGGCCGCCAGGCGCTCACGCAGGATGAACATGTCCATCAGGTAAGCGCCCATGTTGGGCGTGTCGAGGTACAGTCTGAAGAATTTGTGGTAGTTTCCCAGCGCCAGAGCAGAGCGCACGTCGAGCGCGTGCTTGACTGCCGGCTGAGACTTGTCTGCAGAGGTTAAATCGGCCAGAACCTCGTTCATGTCGGTTCGGTTTTGCGTGTATATGAAATAGAGAATACGATATGCCAGAAATTCCGCCGGGTGGCCGCCAAGATTCTGGGCGTAGAGTGCACGCAGCTGCGTCTGGCACTGATTATACTCACCAAGGTCGCCCTTTTCCAGCGCGATGCGCGCGTGGATCTCGTAGACCGTCACGGTAAATTCATTCTTGATGTGTTGAACAGTCAGGTCCTGGCGGAGCGACTTGAACTGGTCGCAAATGTACGCGTAGTTTCCTTCCTTTTTCCACTTGGCCTTGAGATGCTCCAGCGTCTTCTCCAGCACTGGCAGCGGACGAACCGTCTCCGGCTTGGGCGGGGCCGTCAGGCGAAGATATCTCTTTTCCAGGTTTTGGCAGATGCCGACGACCGGCCCGTCGTTGACGTCGCTTGGCGAGTCGTCGCGCGACGACGCGTTCCAAGGATGCGGCGAGCGGGGTCCGGCCTTGTCGCTCTCGAATCGTTGTCGTCGTCTCTCCAGGTCCGTCATGTACTTACTTGAGCCGTTGGGAGGGCTGATGTGGTGGCGCTTCTCCATGCGGTCGGACAGGCTGCGTACTACGGGTGAGGTGGGTTTAATGCGATCTTCAATCCTTCGTTTGTTAGTTCTCCTCCACGGTGGCAACGACTCATCATCAGCATTGGTAATGCCCTCGGGCGATTTGCGCTTCTTGGCCGAGGGGCCGTCACCGTCCTTCATGGTCTTTTCTGGGGTCGCATTGTTGTTCCTCCAGGGTGCTCTGTCAAGGTTGGCGGTCTTGGCTCGCCGTTCTAAAATGAGCTGTTGCGGCAGCGGGTGGCTATCCCAGTCGGTCGTGTACAGCGCATTTGCTTCGGTAGCCTCGGTGATGACCTTTTTGAGCGTCTTTTCTAGTTCTTCACGGGTGATGCCGGCTTGCATGGCCTCGGGGGCGAAGGAGCGCTGGACGTAGAGGCGAACAGATGGAGGCCACTTTGGGGGAGCAGAAGAAGGGGGTGGTGGGGCAGAGTCGGGTTTGTCAAACGAACGACGAGCAGAGACGGCATTGTAGGCGGGCGCGGGGGCTGATGGTCAAGTCAGCAGTGTGACGGACAAGGGCGCATTAAGGACTTACGGTTCATGGTGGGCGTAGCTCCCGCGGCCGGACGCCACGGCATCGAGGCGGACATGATGTAGCAAAGGTGCGTGCGCAGGAGAGCAACGAAGATGACAAGCCGGCGGGACAGTAAGAAGGTGGACGGTGATGTGGTCGTGGGAGAGGGGAGGTAAGGTGGTGAGAAGGGAGGAGTGAGTCGGTGCGCGCCCGAAGACTCGGCCGGCTTAGCGAACCAAACGGGCGCGTCTTGGCGCTGACAGCACGCGCCCAAGGAAGCGGTCCGGATCGACAGCTCTCGAGCTGCATCGCTGCGTCCAGTCTTCCTTCAATGTTGCTTCACCAGCTGGACCTGACCACTGCCCTGCGTCCTGAGCTGTCGCCGGACGAGACGCTGCTCTTTGTCCAGGATGCCGTTGGCTTGTACCAAGGGTGAGCAGTGCACGCGACGCGATGTGTGCTTGACTAACTAACCATCACCGCGTTGTTAGAAAGTACAAGCTGCCCAATTACCAGGACGGACACGCCTACTTGACCTCGCACCGTGCTTGTTATGTCGACAACAAGGAGCCCCGCAAACACTCCGTCGCCCTGAATCTAAAGGACGTCGAGAGACCCGAATTCTACGTGTGGCTCGCTCTGCTTGCACATCCTTGACCGAATGCTAACGGCGCAACCCAGGCCGGCTTCTTAAAGTCATCTCCCAAGGTCACTTTGTATCCAAAGCCAAACAAACGCCCCAATCTGTCCTTGCGTGGTCCAGCGCATTCTCCCAGCTTCACCCCATCGTCCACACCTCCGCGCCGTGGCAGTCCGCTGCGCCCAGCTCCTCCACCCCCACCAACCGCTTCTGCGACCTGGATATGTCCGATATGCTCCTTTTCCAATCCCGTTCCCTCCAACTTTGACCCCGCCGTCGCCAATGCAAATACGCCGCTGCCGCCGTGTTTGGCTTGTGGGCTCAAGCCACCGTTGGTGCACCTCATCAAGGCCGCCATAGCTGCCAACAGACAGGCCCAGCCAGAAACCATTCCCTCGCCCACGGCCGACCAAGATTCGTTCGGTCGTGGCTCAGCAAACAGTGGCACATCGCCAATGTCATCGGCCTTTCAATGTCCCAGATGCACTTTTCAAAATCACCCTTCTCTGTTGAGTTGCGAAATGTGTGGGGCCTCTTTGGTGACTTCAACGGATTCGGAGCCTGAATTCTCAAGACCTAGAAGATCGGACTCTCCAGCGCCGGTTCTCAGTGGAGCACCTCCTAGCGAGGATGGACCGGAATGCATCAAGTTTTCTTTTCGAGCTGGCGGCGAAAAGATATTCTACGAGAGATTGAAAAGCGCCCTCGTGCAGCGCAAATGGCTGCTTCAAAGCGCCCCACCGGTTCCCAAACCTGCCGGCGATGGTGTGGCATCGGGCGTGGATTCGACTGGGCTTCCAATACGGAACAAGGTGGTTGGAATCGCGGGTCTTGAAAGACGTGGTTTTGAGCAGCGCAAGAACAACGAGGTCATGATCGGAAACGCCTTTGAAGACTTGGAAGCCTTGATGACCTCGGCAAAGGAAATCATCGCTCTGGCCGAGCAATTCGCTGGTCAGGCAAACATCAATGGCAATGGAAACCCGGAAACCAATGCGGTTCTCTCGCAATCCGCCAACGCCCTGGGTCTCGTCACGACCAAGGACATGCTGGGTTCCGGGTCGGACTCGTTGTACATTTCGGAACTGGCCAGGAACATTGCAGAATTTCTCACGGATGACACGACGGGCGTACTCAGACGCGAGGGAGGCATCATGAGTCTGGTAGATCTTTGGGCCGTCTTCAACCGAGCTCGAGGCGGGGTGGAGCTCGTCAGTCCCACAGACTTTGAGAGAGCGGTGCAGATGTGGGACAAGCTCAAGTTGCCCGTTCGCCTCCGGCGATTCAAGAGCGGACTTTTAGTGGTACAAGGACGAGATCGCACAGACGAAAAGACTGTCGCCAGCCTGCTCGGTTGGTTACAGGAGCTGCACTCGATTCCGCCCAAAGCAGAAGTCGCCTGGGACTGGTGTCACTACGGCCAAGGAGTCACAGCACAGGAAGTTGCCGAACATTTTGGCTGGAGTGTTGGGGTCGCGACAGAGGAGCTCGAGATGGCGGAGGAAAAGGGAGCACTGTGCCGAGATCAGGGACTCGACGGGCTGCGATTCTGGGAGAACTGGCTGGTCAAGCTACCACCTGTCGAGGGTACAGATGCGCTGACCATCCACTTTCCCCAACCGGAGTATGAGTAGACCTGGGCTGGAATCTGGAGCGGACCTGGACCTCAACCGGTTGGTCGCTCGCGTATCGACGGACTAAAGGCCGATGTCGGCAGTGTGGGGCCCCAGCTCACGACTCGCGCACCCGACTTTCAACTGTCGCCGAGAGCTCGTCTTTTACTAAACTTGCGTCACTCTGCCCACGCCTCGACGTGCGGCTTCGTTCTTTTGACCTGCCTTTGGGAAGAGCCTGGAGCAGTCATGAAGGAGATACAGACGCCTTTTTCGAGCCCACCGCGCCAGCAGTCGTTCCAAGCACCCTCTGCTGATGCTGCGCATGGCCCACAGAGTGGCGCCGTACAAGCCAACTCCAGATGGAACACCCGCAACTTGGGCCTGAGGACTGGCTCAGATCTTCTGTCTGCCGCAACTGCTGGCGGGTTGGTTGCGCCTGTCATCACCATGATTGATCGGTAAGACCCTGCTTGTCAACACCGGTTCAACCACCTGACACCTCACCACCAACGGTACTGACGTCTGTAGCGCCATTATAGAGAATGCCTCTGGTCGAAGCCCTCTTCTTCAGTCGCTCCGCACGTCCCTGACGACACTCCTCCTCCGACCGCAACACTTCATCCTCTCCCGACCCTTTTTCCTAATCTTCACCCTATACACTGGCACTTACTTTTCTGCCAACACGCTCGACACCATCGTCAGCACGACCACAGACGCACCAGCGTCAACCGTCACCGCAGGCCCCTCCAAATTCGCCGCAACAAGCACCTGCAACCTCGCCCTTTGCCTCTACAAAGACAGCCAGTTCACGCGCCTGTTTGGCGCCGTCGGCGCACCAGCAGCCAAGATACCCGTGGCCACATACGCTCTCTTCACACTGCGCGACTCCCTGACCATCTTCGCCAGCTTCAACGTCCCACCGCTGCTGGCGCCGCACATCCGGGCACGGGTGGACAAGGCGACGGGGACTCTGGGCTCGGCGCTCCGCAAGCACGTCGACGCCGCCAGCGCCGCGCAGTTTGTCGCTCCGGCCGCTGTCCAGGTGCTCAGCACGCCGCTGCACCTGCTCGGCTTGGACTTGTACAACAGGCCTGCGGGCTCGGTGCGGTGGGTGGATCGCGCCCGCAAGGTCGCGCGCGAGTGGGCGCCCAGCTTTCTGGCGCGCATCGGCCGCATCGTGCCGGCGTTTGGATTTGGCGGCGTGGTCAATATGAAGGTGCGGAGGCAGCTCATGGGCAGGCTGGAGTAGGACGTGTTGCAGTTGGACACTGTCGGAACCGGTGGTCATGGCCGGCGTTTTTTCCATCGCCGTTGCAACCCTTTGGCGTCCTGTTTTTTTTTTTTTTTTTTTTCACTCTTTTCCCTCGTCAGGTGTTTGGGCTTCTTTGCGGGGTCGGGGTGTGTGTGTGCTTGGGCATCGCGCATTACCTGGTATCTATCTAGACGGTCATCAAAAATTTAAGTATACGGGGCATGGGATCGGCTTCGGACGGATTCGTTTGGCTGTGACTGGAAGCATCCATCCACGCATTCATCCTTGCATCCATCTGTCCATCTCATTACTTTGCTCTGGGTATCACGTACGGTATATACCGCTGCGGCTTCCATCATATTGCTCCGGCGTTGGTCTTGATCGTTTGTTAACCGTGGGTGGCAGTACTAACCGTTGCTTTGTACTGTGCCGAGGGTAGAAGTAAAGGTAGACAGGCTCGAGGGATGAATGAGGGAGGTATGGCCGCCGCGTAGCTTGTTAAAGGCGGTGGTGGTCTTGTGGGGTTGATAGACGGTATGGTAGGGAATAGACGGCAATGTAAAGGTACTATGTAGAGAAGAGAATAGAAATAAGAGGAAAAAGGAACATGGAGCAGACCTTTTAACTACATCTAGCATGCTCATATATGTGCGCGCGTGCATGTCTACACGTCTGCTTATTAGCTACCCAGGTTTGCTTTTCGTGCGGCTGCTTCGTTACACTTTGCTCAGAAACCCATCCTTTAATTTCGAAATCCAAGTATTCCATTGCGGCATTTGGGATTTGAGGCCTAACCAAACCACAGGATTGGTCCGTTCGGCCACAGATCGAACACTTTTTCCCGTCTACCTGAATGACAAAGTGAAGATTTACGAGACTGCCCAGTCAATACCGACGTGTGCGCGGAAGACTCTCGCGATGCCTCATCTCCATGATCACTGAACACTGAACGACGTCTACTTCAGCAATTCCCAACCTGCACGGGCAGAGACAGTGACATTTTTCAACCCAGACTGACCCACATAGACTGTGGGTCTCTTCATCTTGATGGTTCGTCAGCCCGCTTCCATACAGGCGCTTCCTTTGCTGTGTGGCCGAAAGGGGCAATGCTGTCCTCGTCGCCTAACGTCGAAAGACAGATGGCATTGGGGGTGAAGGATGAAATGATTTTCTCTGGTCTAGCAGCAGTGGTAGATGAGAGCTCCCAAGGCACAACTGTGGTTACAAAAGACATCTCTCTGGGTGCAGCCGAAGTGGCATGAAATGTGATTTCGTTTGACACGCACCATACGAATTCCTCTTCTTCCAACTCACGCCGTCTCCCTCAAGACCCTCTCCGTCATCTCTACGCTCAACCCCAAGTAATGCCGCGGATCGCACAGCCGCTCCGCCTCGCCCCTGCTCAACCCGACTCTCCCATCTTCAACCAGCACATCTGCCAACGCCCGCCCCTCCTCCCGCGCCTTCGCACACAGTTCGTACACCAAGTCGTGCGCGACCTGGCGCCCCAGCCGTCCCGCAACGGCCATCATAACCGCCTCACTGACGACGCCGCCAGCGGTTATGTCGAGATTGCGCGCCATAGCCTCTGGCCGGACCTCGAGGCGGGCCAAGACGTCTTCGGTGTGGCGGAGAGCAGCGTGCGCGAGGCAGCACAGCTGCGGCAGGACGATCCACTCGACTTCCCACGGGCCGGTGCTGCGCTCGTGGTCAGCGACGACGGCACCCGCCAGCGCGGCGCTGAGCTGCCGCGCCGTCGCCGCGCACGCCACCACGTACGCGCTGCCGATCGGGTTGCGCTTCTGCGGCATGGTGCTGCTGGCGCCGCGCTCCGGGCCCGCCGGCTCGCGCACCTCGTCCACTTCCGTCTGCATCAGCAGCGCCACGTCGGTTGCGGATTTGGCGCACGTGCTGCTCAGCAGCGCGAGGAAGCTCCCACTTTCGCTGATGTTGTCGCGCTCCGTGTGCCAGGCGATTGGCGGCGCCGCGAGGGAGAGCGAGGCCGCGAGGCGCGTTTGGCATTCGAGGGCGAGCGTGGGCGGGAGTGTTGCGAGGGTTCCGGCTGCGCCGCTAAACTCTAGGAGCAGGACCCGCTCCTGGAGCGACGAGAGGCGTGCCCGGTGGCGCGCGAACGTCGAGAGCAGGCGCGCGAGCTTGAAGCCGAGAGTCTGCGGGACCGCTTGCTGGAGGTTGGAGCGCGCGGCCATGGGCGTGTGCTTGTGCTCCTCTGCCAGTCTCCTCAAGTGCTTGATGATGTTTTCAAGAGACGTGGAGACTAGCTCGACAGTGTCCCGCAGCTGGAGCGACGTCGCCGTATCCGTCACGTCCTGCCCAGTGATTACGACGAAATAAGACCATGAGGAGATTTCAGAGAGCATACCTGCGTCGTAGCCCCCCAGTGCGCCCACTCGCCCAGATTCTTGCCCGGCGCCGACGCGTTCGTCATGGCCACGAGCTGCTTGACAACGGGCAAGACGGGATACCCGATCCGCTCAGTCTGCGTGCGGAGCTCATCCCAAGAGTAGAGCTCAAGGCGGCAGTGTGCCCCAATTGCAGAGGCCGCTTCTGCTGGGATCTGAGCAGAGTCAGTGATTGCAACTTTGGCATTCGAGGCGGACTTGCGATTCCCAATTCTGCCTGCACTTTGGCGAGATGGGCTTCAAAATCGAGGTAGTAGATTGTTCGCTGCTTGTCGGACCAGATGGCAGCGCATTCAGGGGTTGAGAGAATGTTGCCGAAAATGACGGAGTCGGTTACGGAAGTCATGCTGGGGAGACTGGAAGAGATTGGATTTTCGAAACTGCGACTAGGAGGACTGAGACTGATGACTGTCAATTGTGTGAGTCCTTGACAAGCATCCTCTCGTTAGTATGCAATCACAACTCCTGAATTTGAGAGCAATCGAATAAGTTGGCGGCTTGTCGATCAAAGATTCAAGCAAAGACACAGCCTACTCCAGATTATCAAGGCATCAGGACCCAGTTCTGAATATGGGTAGACTGCCGTGTCTTGTTTGATAGAGCGCTGTGGTTTGAGGTTGTCGAGTGCGGGGAAGTTTCGACAGTAGTAGCGGAATGACGTAACAGCTTCCACCAACTTATATGAGGTGGCAGTCTTTCACCTCTGCAACTCACGAAGATGGGTGGGACTTGACTTTTGGGAGGTAAAACGAGGTAGTTCTCACAACGAGCTTATACCGGGCAATCTCCTGCACCGTCAGCCGCTCCACTCATCTGCCCAAGAATTTAGCAAACCACAACTGTCATGAATCATCTTGTTGGATTGAGGGGAGAATCTGTATTACCGCCGACAGATAACGGCACAACGACCACCACTTGTACATCTTCCATCGTTCTGACCCCGGCGAGTGGGTCTATCCACGCATCGGCGGTCCATCTCCCCTTGGCCAAAACATTCAAAAAGGAAACCACATGATACAAAAATTTAAGTCAAACAAAACCCGGACAGACATTTCCCATCCCGTTACTCCGCCGCCGCCGCCGCCGCCCACAAGGGTCAAAGTCAAGTAGAGTCCCCTCCTTTTCGTTCCTCCCGCGGTTCAAAAACATGCGAATGAGGTAAGTGGTGAAATTTTTCATTGAGGAGACATGAAGCAGGACGGCTTGTACAGAAGAGAGGGAATAGGGGAGAGAGGAGGGAAAAAGACGGAGGGGAAGATGGATATTCTACATGACGACACCGGCCTGCTGCGAAATCGCCAAAAGCCCTGACCCAATATGCATGAGCAACATCGCTTTTTTCTCGACGCAAACGAACAAAATGAGAAAAGGTAGAAAAGGCAGATCTAAAACAGAAAATGGTTTACTGCTTCTTCTCACCCTCCTCACCCTCGGGCTTCTGCTCGCCCTGCTGCTCGCTGCGGGCCTTGTGCATCTGGTCGAACAGAGTCAGGGAAGCAGCCTGGAGCTCGTCGGTCTTCTCCTTGAGCTCCTGGGCGGTGGCAGTGCCCTCGCCGGCCTGGGACTTGCTGACGAACTCGCGGAGGGAGTCAATCTTCTCGCGGATCTTGCCAGCCTCGGCCTTGTCGAGACGGTCCTCAAACTCCTTGAGAGCCTTCTCGGTGTCGTTCACGACCGAGTCGGCGCGGTTAGCAGCCTCAATGGCGGCCTTGCGCTCCTTGTCCTGCTCGCCGTAGCGCTCAGCATCCTGGACCATGTTGTTGATCTCCTCGTCGGACAGACCAGAGCCCGAGGCAATGGTGATGGACTGGTCCTTGTTGGTGGACTTGTCCTTGGCGTGGACGTGGACAATCGAGTCGGCGTCAATGTCGAAGGTGACCTCAATCTGGGGGACACCACGGTGCGCGGGGGGAATGCCAACGAGCTGGAAGTTGCCGAGGAGCTTGTTGTCGCGGACGAGCTCACGCTCACCCTGGTAGACCTTGATCTCGACAGCAGACTGGAAGTCGGCAGCGGTGGAGAAGATTTGAGACTTCTTGGTGGGGATGGTGGTGTTGCGGTTGATCAGACGGGTGAAGACACCACCGAGGGTCTCGATACCGAGGGACAGAGGGGTAACGTCGAGGAGGAGGACGTCAGTGACCTCACCGGACAGGACGGCACCCTGAATGGCGGCACCAATGGCGACAGCCTCGTCAGGGTTGACAGACTTGGCGGGGTCACGGCCAAAGATGCTCTTGACGGACTCGGTAACCTTGGGCATGCGGGTCATACCACCAACGAGGATGACGTCCTGGATAGCCTTGGCCTCAAGACCGGCATCCTTGAGAGCCTTGCGAACGGGCTCAACGGTGCGGCTGATCAGGGGGTCAACCAGGCCCTCGAGCTGAGCGCGAGTGAGCTTGGAGTTGATGTGCTTGGGACCGGAGGCGTCGGCAGTGATGAAGGGCAGGTTGATTTCGGTGGAGAGGGACGAGGAAAGCTCAATCTTGGCCTTCTCGGCGGCCTCACGGATACGCTGAATGGCCATGCGGTCGTTGGAGAGGTCGATGCCCTGCTCCTTCTTGAATTGCTGGACGAGGTGGCGGACGAGAGTAATGTCAAAGTCCTCACCACCAAGGTGGGTGTCACCGTTGGTGGACTTGACCTCGAAGACACCGTTCTGGATCTCGAGGATGGAGATGTCGAAAGTACCTCCACCAAGATCGTAGACGGCAATGATCTTGTCCTGCTCCTTCTCAAGACCGTAGGCAAGAGCGGCGGCGGTGGGCTCGTTGACAACACGGAGGACGTTCAGACCGGCAATTTGACCAGCGTCCTTGGTGGCCTGGCGCTGAGAGTCGTTGAAGTAGGCGGGGACGGTGACGACGGCGTTCTTGACGTTCTTGCCCAAGAAGGCCTCGGCGGTCTCCTTCATCTTGCCCAGAACGAAACCTCCAACCTGGGAGGGAGAGTACTTTTGACCCTGAGCCTCGAGCCATGCATCACCGTTGGAGTGCTGGACAATCTTGTAAGGGACCTGGCCAAGGTCACGCTGAACCTCGGCGTCGGTGAACTTGCGGCCGATCAAACGCTTGGTAGCGAAGAGGGTGTTCTCGGGGTTGACGACGGCCTGGCGCTTGGCGGCAACACCAACCAGACGCTCGCCGTCCTTGGTGAAACCAACGACGGAGGGAGTAGTGCGGGTACCTGGGCGGCGAGTGAGCGAGATTGAGACAGGAGATTGTAGACTGCTGCTTACCTTCGGCGTTCTCAATGATGCGCGGCTGCTTGCCCTCCATGACGGCGACGGCCGAGTTGGTGGTTCCCAGGTCAATACCAATGACCTGGCCCTTGACCTTCTCGGTCGACTCCTCGGCATACCGTCTCACAAACGAAGAGCCGAAGGGGGTCTTTGCGATGGGAGAGGCGCGGGCAAGGGCAGAGGCCCTGGGGAGGAACTGGGCGAGGGTCAGTGAACGTCGCGTGGCGAGCGCAAAGTGGTCAACTCACGGATCTGGACAGCCTCTGGGACAGCATTTTGACGTGATTCGCCTCAACAATGGAACAGTCGCAACGAAGCGATTCGAGTCGATGACGAGGGGTGGGATTGAACAGGAGGGTTGGGTGGGTATAAAGTGATGATGAAATGAGACGGAGCAGTCGAGAGGAAAAAGTTGATCGGTAGAAGAGCTTCGAATGACGGCGGCCGGGGAGCACGGGCCACCGTCGGCAAGCCGGAGCACCCACCAGCACCATCTGGACCAGGACCTGTGCCTCCAAGGCAATGCATTCGGAGGAGAAGGTTGTCAAACAATAGCATCCCATGAGGATATCCAGCGCAGAGTACGGCAGTCAAGAAACTCTCACCATCCCCCCACAGCCTGCACTGCACGTGAGGCCGCACAGTAGCTCACCTCACCTCCCACGTCCTCCACACTGACCTGACTGCTCGGTCGCCCGCCAATGTCAGAGGGAGCCAGAGCTTCCCTCTCTCAATCACCCTCCTCTCACTCACCCACCTCTCACTCACCCACCTCGCCCCTCCCGTCCGTCACCTCCTGGTCGGCTGTCCTCACCTGCAGCCTCCTTGATCTCCGCTACATTACCGCCCGTCCCGTCCCGTCCCTCTGCTTGCCCCAGGTGACGTATGAGGTGCGCTGCTGGTTGTCGCCGCTCTAGGCCAGTCGCGCCAGTTGGACATGACAGTCTGCAAATGTTACACGGCCCTTTCTGAGCCATCCACTTTGCAACATGGCCGTTGACGCCTTTCTGTAAGCCCTGCCCTCGGCCGCTCTCGCCGTCGCGTCCTCAGTTTGCTGATCCCGCCCTGCCCGCAGCTTTCGCGACGCAGACTCCCTCGTCCTTCCGCAAAAGTCCTTCTACCCCGTCTCCATACCCGTCGCCCACTACCAGCTGCGTCATTATACTAGCTGCAGCACTCTCAACGCCAACGATGTCCTCTTTTATGCCAGCGGCCCCGACGTCTACGCCCTGAACACTGCCACCCGAAAACGAACTCGCATTGCGACTCTTCCATTCGAGACGAGATGCACCGCCTCGGGCCACGGCTGGCTCTGCCTTGGCGGCGAGGATGAAGGCCACTTTGCTGCCATTAAGCTTGAAGCCGCCACTTCTACAGCCGCCGACGTGGATACGCTCTTGCCCATACACTTTGGCAGCCGCCGCTCTGCTCGTCCCCAGGGCCCGTTCCTCGAGATGATAGGGGGAGAAATAGTCAACTCGATATCGATACACAAGCTCCCTGGCGAAAACGGCGCCGAAGATGAAGCTGTCGCCGTTCTCACCAACAATGACAAGACGGTGCGCGTCTACAGCTTGACCCGTGGAAAGGAAGATGCGGTCCTGGACCTCCCCTTTGCGATGAACCATGCCTCAATATCTCCCGACGGCAATTTCATGGTTGCTGTAGGAGACTACCACCAAGCCTACTTTTTCCAGCGCATCAAGCAACGGCACCCCTCTTCGGGCAAGCTAAATCATCGTGTCGTCTCGACGCCACCAGGTTGGACCAACATCTGCGTCGCGCAGCTTCACGTGCCACCCTCCTTGACCACCACGGGTTACTTTACAACGGCATGGTCTCCATCAGGACACTTGTGTGCCGTCGGCTCCGAATGTGGCTACATAACAGTCTTTGACGCTGACTTGGTCAAGAAATGCCCTTATGGGGAGGATGCAATCGTCAAAGTCATTCGTTCGACGAGACCTGACACTTCTTCTGGCCCAGGCGCCGTCCGCACCATGTGCTTTGCGCCTCAACCATGGGACCTTCTCATCTGGAGTGAAGACCAGGGGATCGTCTGCGTTTCCGACCTTCGGACTGGTCTCTTGACCAGGCAGGTTTTGAAACTGGAACCGAAGGAGGAAGGACTTGACAAGATCGAGGCACCGTTGACCGACTTTGAGTCTGCCATGGCGATCGACAACGAGTCCAGCGGATATAATTCACAAGAGATGTTGGAGGAGATTGAAAGAAGGATCAGGCAGCGAATGGCCTACTGGGACGACGAAACCAACATCTTGTCAGCTTTCGAAGGGGGCGGCACCAGGCCCTCGAGATTATCCGAATCGGATGAACAGCAGCACCGACCTCGACGGCCACCGCCGGTCACGCCTGCAAGGCGGACCACTGTTCCGGCAGAAGATGGCAATAACTCGTCTGCCGAAGAACACAACAATTCCTCTGCCGAGGACAGCCGCACCTCTTCTGCCGAGCGGGCGTCAGGTTTGCGGATATCATCATCGGACACATCGAACCACGCCTTGGCGCTGGAAGAGCTCGAAAGGGCCAATTATATAAGGCTTCGTCTGGCACGGGCCGAGGCGCAGGGTGAGAGAGTTCCAGAGGGTGATGCGCTCGGGCGGATGATAGAGGAGTACTCTCGCAGGCACAGAACACTTGCCTCGGGAACCGGAGCAGATGCTCGATCTACTGAAAATTCCCGTGATCAGGCCCAGCGCCGGCGGGCTGGAATCAGCGATCAAGGACTCTCGATGCTGGAAGATGCGGGAATCTACACTCCAGGTTACGCACGACGAAGTCGAGGTGCTGCCTCGAGCGATAGACTCGACAACGATTTGACCACACAAGAGAGCAGCACCCTCGATGCCTTGACCCGCCGCAATCGGGAGCTGCAACGCATCGCGTCAATTCCCCGCAGCATCAACTACCCCTACAACCAGCCAAGCAGCTCTGATTCGGGAAATCGAAACGAAGTATCAAGCGAAGACTTTCCTCCCTTGTCAAGGACTAGCAGTGGAATTGCCAGGTCCACGAATACCCGACATGAAAATCTCATCAACGAATTGCATCGAGATCTCCTTCGCAACAGCGACCCAGATCCTCAAGGAATCAATCCGCGACAGATTACCAACACGGAAACACGAAATGGTGCAAGTGGCAATAGGAGCGGCAGTAACAGCAGGCTCAGTGCATTGGCCAGTACTGCCGGCGGATCTAATGGCAACGCCAGCAACTCGTCTTCGGACGCTTGGCGTACGATAGAGGCGGCCATGTCACGAAGCCCAGCTCCACCAAGCTCGCGCCCAGGAGGGCCTTCGGGACAAGGGACAGGGACGCTACGGCAGCCAGACTTGTTGCTGGAGATGGGCCGGCTCCGGCAGCTGTCACGGGCACGCGAGCGCATACGTAGCATGCAGAACAACATGCAGGTCGACGAATATGGGATTCGGGTTGGCTTGCTGAGACGCGGTGGCACGGGCGGGCGATACAATCCTGCGTTTGGAGTGCGGACTGCGGGCTTGGCCATGAGTTCGGATGGAAGGAAGCTCTTTGCAGGGACCGAGCAGGGCATTTTCGAGTTTGAGATTGACGTGAGGAACCGCAAGGCCTGGGGCGCTGTACAGCCCAGGTAGGCGACGACGGAACGAGAGCGACTGTTTCTTTGCGGCACCCATCTCCTGCTTTTTGACTCTGTTGGCGTCTTTCTTTCCAAAACTCCTCGCTATATCCCTTGTAGCATTTTTTTCTTCTTGGTTGATGCAAAGCACACCTTTTCTTCTCGGACGGGTTGGTCGGCGTAAAATGTCTCTTCTCAGTACAGTACATAACCGTAGTCATGTGTTGAAGCTTTTCTTTGCACTAGCATCAGTGTTGCTCAAAAACTATGGATCTATGATTGACTGGTAAATAAATTGGAATCTGTCCTTGGTGTTGAGCTGTCGACGTCGGGTAGCATTGTAGTCGCACCCAATAGCGAGGCCGGTGTTGTGGCTGAGACTGGGTGGGCGGCGGGCCACGACTTTTTGGGCGCCGAGCGTGCAGCGACTTCGGAGCCACGCCTTCTGACACCATCGCCGACAAACGAGTCGCGCGAACCAGAACCCCACGATTTGCTCCACCGCTCAGGCGAGCCGATTGCCGCCCTGCTCGTGCCTGCAGCGTCCTCTTCTCCACGTCCAGTCCCTCGATTCTGCCCTCCGCCACGCCCTACTCCGACCAGAGGCTTTTACCACGACCGACACTGCCTTTGTCCGCCGCTCGACGTCGCTCTTTGACCTGTCCGTTGGCCCTCTCCCTTGCCTCGACTGGCTCTTGCCCCCGGCCGTCCATCGATTCTGGAAGAGATATTCGAAATGGCCTCTCCCCCGAGCAGCGAGAAAAAGGGCCCTGCTTCCAAGCTGGCCCAGAGCGTGGACTTGGATGGACACAACTTGCCCCCCAGCCCAGCCCCGAGCAGCCCCCACAATGGCAGGAAATATGCCCTGGCGACGGAGCTGGTGTATACAGAGGGAAATGATCAGTACAACTCGAGTAGCATGCCCATTTACCAGGTATATCCTCTACGCCACCAAGCGTCGGCGGTTGGAAAATCTGGGACATAGTGTTGATGACTCAAACAGACCGCGACCTTCAAGCAGGACTCTGGCAGCGGCGGCGGTGAGTATGACTACACGCGCTCCGGAAACCCCACACGATCGCACCTCGAGCGTCACCTGGCCAAGATTATGAGCGCCCAGCGCGCCCTCGTCGTCTCTTCCGGCATGGGCGCTCTGGATGTGATTACGCGCATGCTGCGGCCTGGCGACGAGGTTGTGACTGGCGACGACCTGTACGGCGGAACAAACCGACTTCTCAAGTACCTGTCTACTCACGGGGGGATCATCGTGCACCACGTCGACACGACGGACCCGGAAACCGTCAAGGCCGTCATCGGCCCAAAGACGACTATGGTTCTCCTCGAAACGCCCACAAACCCGCTCATCAAGGTCGTCGACATTCCAACCATTGCGTCGGCGGTGCACACGGCCAACCCGGCTGCCCTTGTGGCCGTTGACAACACGATGCTCTCCCCCATGTTGCTGAACCCCCTCGACATGGGCGCCGACATTGTCTACGAATCTGGCACCAAGTACCTGTCTGGCCACCACGACGTGATGGCCGGCGTGCTCGCCGTCAACGATTCCGCAATCGGCGACAAGCTATTCTTCACAATCAACGCATCCGGCTGCGGTCTGGCGCCGTTCGACTCGTGGTTGCTGATGCGCGGCATCAAGACGCTGGGCGTGCGCATGGAAAAACAGCAATCCAACGCCCAGCGCATCGCAGAGTTCCTGCAAAACGAGGCCGGCTTCCGCGTCCGCTACCCAGGCCTCAAGTCGCACCCGCAGTACGACCTGCACTGGAGCATGGCGCGGGGCGCAGGTGCCGTGCTGTCCTTTGAGACGGGCAACGTCGACGTCTCGGAGCGCATCGTCGAGAGCGCGCGGCTGTGGGCCATCAGCGTCAGCTTTGGCTGCGTCAACTCGCTGATTTCCATGCCGTGCCGCATGAGCCACGCCAGCATCGACGCGAAGACGCGCGCCGAGCGCAACATGCCCGAAGACCTGATTCGCCTGTGCGTCGGCATCGAAGACCCCGAGGATCTGATTGACGACCTGAAGAGAGCGGTGCGTCTCCCTTTTCACATGCTTATCTGACTGTTGTGCTGATGCTCGATGTAGCTCGTCCAAGCCGGCGCCGTCAAGGTCACGCTCAACGGCATCCGCGCCCTCGACGCAAACGAGGCTGCCGTCGAGAACGACGTCGCAGCCGGCCAACAGATTGCGGCCGACGGCTTCAAGGAGCCCGAGGCGGCGGGCACGTCGCAGTAGGCCCTTTCATTTTCATATCGAGCAGTCTTTGGCCCATGCAGACGCGACTACGGCGTCTGGCCAGCCGTTGATTGCAACGAGAGTTGCTGAGGATGTCGGTCATCCGGCAAGCGTGCGGCAGTCAGCTAGCAGCTACAGAGCCAGTGCCGCTTCCGCTCTGGTGGGTGGTGCTGTCTGAGGACGTGCTTGGCCGTCTTGCCTTGACAGATAGCACTCAACAAAGCGCCCCTCCCAAAAAACGAAATCTTTCCATGACGCGAAAATGGCTCACGTGGGTGGCGTGGTGGCTGCCAACGGATAGCAGCCGCAGCAGGAGCAGCAGCAGCAGCAGCAGCAGCAGAGATGGTGCCCCCAGAGACATCATCGAACAGTTTGACGTACGTGTGTTGCGTGGTCAAGACGGGGCGCGGGTGCGGTGGACGGATGGATGCGGCGACTGGCGTGAACGCATTACTTGACATTTTCTTCCTTTTTCCTTTTTCTATCTACATCAATCACTGTGGCGTGGCATCAAGCTGGCAAACAGGCAGAAAAGACGGCGGGCAGGCATAAGGAGGGAAGAAGGTAGGTGCCCAGGGAGGACGCGTTTACCTGTAAAGCAAGGAAGTGAGTGAGTGGGTTGAGGCGCGGCGAGGCGAGCCGTCTAGATATGCAAATGGAGGAAGTTTTGTGTGCTTGTGGCCGGGCTGCGTCGGGGGATGAGTGGTATGGTGTAGTGCGGCGCGCTGTATCTCGTATCTACTCTATACATAAAAATGTGGACTTGTATATATATAGACGGATGTGATGGATGTAAATAAACAGTTCAATTGTCTTCTGTAGCCTGTCTCCTTCCCTCCGCTTTTCCTACAAGTTGTCCTTCATACGTAGCGTACGCTCGTCGCTCCCTTGGTGATCTTACTGGCCAGCTGCTGGAGAAATGGCACGCTGTCTATATGTAGAGAAGATAAAGCATACTTTTTCCTAAAGGGAGACCTCTCAAAAGCTAGCACGCTGTTGGGAGAGTGCGCGCTCCTCCCTCGAGAGTCAGTTCTAGAGAATTACCACCCGTCTGGAGAGCACGCAGGATCCCCTCATCTCAGTCTCCTCAGCCCAACGCCGAGCGCGGTCTTCAGCAATCCCACAGACATCCGATGCAAACGCGCCAGAAAAGTCGCTAGACGTCTCAGCCATCCCGGCCTGCCCTTGACGATAGACTGGAACACCGTCGACAAGGGCGTTGAAATCCAGCTATAGCGGCTTTTTAGAGCTCTGCATTAATAAATGGGATCAGCGCGCTAAAAAAAAAAAAAAAAAAAGAGGTCTTCTGGCAGGTGGGGGATTGTTGACTGATGCTTGGCTCTCTTGCGCTGACTCTTTGGCGTCCCATACTCGCATCGCAGTCTTGGTCGCCTTCTTTGTCTCTGGCTTGGTTCTCTTGCCATCAAAGCCCCCTCGGACCCAGTGTTGGAGCACGGCAGTCTTGGTGTGATCGTTGGCCTGGAAGGGCGGCCAGGTTTCTGACTCCCTGTTTTCAGATTCCGACTCCCCCTGCTAATCCAGGCAATGAATCACTCCCATCTGTGACCTTGCGAGTTCAAAGTTGCCTGACTAGGCTGAGCGCGTTGTCTTGCTTAGCGCGCGTGTGGTTGTCTTGCTAAGCACAGCATCAATACCATGATGGGTTGCATACAATTCACCTAATTTGGCAATCAAGACGGCACCTTAGCGCGGTGGTGTGATGGCCACTATAGCGTGGCTAATCAGAGGCCGCGCCTGCAGCTTTAAATGTCGCAAGACGCGCGCTCAAAGAGAGCGCAAGATCGGGAAGTTCGACAAGGCTTTGCCCGATTAGGCAGGGGGAGTCAGAATCTGAAAACAGGGAGTCAGAAAGCTCGCGGCCCCTGGAAGAGGTCAAACTCCCGGCAAAGAAGCGGAACTATCTCGATCATTATTTGATGTTCATGTTTTTTCTCCGGCTTTTCCTTGACCTGGGCATGGAGGTCTCTGTGAATGTTTCCCTTGTCTTCATCATGGGCTTGACGTGGCACTTGCCACGTGGCGCGCCGATTCTCGCCAGCCAGCCGTCGAGGGAGGACTGGTCGGCAGGCCGTTGGTCGACGCGAGGCGCTGTGTTGGTGGACGATGAGGCTGCTGGAATGATGAGGCCGCTGGGATGATGATTGGTTTGCCAGCGGCGTCCTTGACTGCTTAGCCACGACTATCTCGCGCCTCCGACTCTTAAACAAACACCCGGGCGAAGAGGTTGCGTAAAAGCGCGTTCGATGTTCGGACATCTGTGGTTCGAGTCGATATGGTTAAGTATGAATGCGGTTGAGAATTATTCAATAGAGGTGGAAGGCGGAAGGTAGAAGGCAGAGAATCTGACACATAAGGAGATGACGCGGGAGATAGAGAACTAGTTACTTGAGGGGAACGCATGGGAGGCGGAGAAGTACTTACTTAAGGAGAACACATAGGAGGTGGAGAAGAAGGCACTTCTAGAGAAGGTATAGGAGTGAGAGAAATAGAACTTACGGAGAAGAAATAGGAGCTGGAGAACCACTTGCTTCCAGAGAACATGCGGGAGGCAGAGAATGTTAGGTGACTCTAGAGAATCCTCCTGCTCTCGCAGATAGAAACTTTGTCTGTCGACGTCAGCTGTTGACATCCCAGCCATCTTCCACATGGAGGTGGTATAGCAGTATCCCTCGTCAACGTCGGCAATCAATCTCCTTGTTGATGGAGGGTCGTTTGAGAGCCTCATGTAGATGTTGCTGGGGTTTTGGTACATGAGCGGTTTAGGAGGTTCATCGCCGCTCGTGATGCTTTCTTGGGTGCCTTGGGTGGTTACCTTGCTGGAGTTTAACAGCTCATCTAGCTCTTTGTTATTGTACTGTTGCGTGACTTTGTCCCCCGCAGCAATTGCTGCTGGCCTCCGGGCCCTCTTTCCATGAGTTGGGTCTTCTGGTTGTACGTTGTTCTTCCGCTTCCGCTTGACACTGACCGGTTTGTTGCTAGTGGTTGCTGCTGGATCTATGGATGACGTGTGGGAGAGGAGCTTTGGCGATTGCTGGTTCTTGTCCACTAAAAATGGGAAAGCAGTTTTTTCAACGGTTTCCTGTTCATAAGGGGACACCAATGTTGGCGCTTTGGTCTTGTTCCTGGGAAGTGTTACACGCCTCATCGATTTGCTTCAGAGCAGCGCGTAAATATTCCTCTTGCTCGGATGCGGTTTGATTGCCAGATGTACTGTTGTGAAAACAGCTGACGTCGAGGAGCCAGGGAGCATTCATCCGCGTACGCGCTGGATAGAATTCGGGGTAGGAGTGATGAAAGCCGCCGTGCAGAGCTTGCAGGCTTTCCGTCTTTCCAGTTGATGTGTTTCCAACCGGAAACTTCTCCAGTCCTTGAGACATCGCCCATTCGAAAAGCTCGCGAGCGGAACTGGACCAATCATAAGGGTAAGACGATTGGACAGTCCTCATTGGCAACCTGAATCACGACGGCGCACTGTGGGACTTGTACTGTGGCGTAGCGCCTGTTTGGATTCGGGTCCCTTGGCTCGTGATGTGATATGGCGGATCAAGGCGTGCGTTATCCTCTGTTGAAACAAATGGATAAATAACCTTCGTGAGGTCAGAAACTTCCCGGTTTCTCCTCGCTAGGGATCCAGTGGATTGTCGGCTTTATGGAGGGAGGGAGGCAGATATAAAGAGAGAGAGAGTGTGTGTGTGTCTGTGTGTGTCCAGGGAGCATTCATCCGCGTAGGTGCATGCGGGAAGAAAAAGAGGCGCTTATCCCACCGCGGCTGTCCTTCTACACCGTACATTCTGATAGCGACAAGGAGCGTTCGTGCGGTTGAAGATGTGCGTTCGCGGAGCATTCAAGCTCTGTCTCGCAGCAGTTACCTGTGGGCCTCAAGGCAAAGTAGTTGCCAGTCTTTGAGAGTTTTCCAAATGGGTTTCCCTTTGGATCCGACCTTGCCACCATCCGTATTGTCTTCAACATGCTCCTCGTCCTCAATGCTTGTATTGTCGTCACCAGGGTCGAAGGCGTCGCTGTCATCATCACGCCTCTGATACGTAATGCCCTGCAAACTAAGCAATTTACCCTCTTTGGTGGGTTTGAATTGCTCTGTTGTCTGCTCTCGTGCAGCTATAGCGGCAGCTCTGGTTGGTATATCTCCTGGGTGTCTCTAGTACGAGGCGTAGAGAAGTGGGGGGGGGAAGAGCAGCGGCACTGAGGCGCTGGGGGGTACAATGCTGTGAAAGTGCTTGCTTGATTGACTTGGCCTTGTGCGTCTGATGGTGGCGATGCGAGGGCGATGGAGGAAAGAGTGAGAGGGACGTAGCGGAGACTCGAAGGCAGCTCCTCCGATCATAGGTCTTGAACGGATGTGTTTTCAGTTGGTCGGTGGTCGAGGGATTCGAGCTCCAGGTGGACTGCTGTGTACAACGGAGAGTTTCTTTTCTGCCTTCTGACTTTCCGTGCTCTTGTCATTTTCGCCAAAAATTCCACGGCCGCAGAGTTGTAAACGGTCCGGGATGGCGTGCTCAGTGCGCTGCCGGTGAGGCGGCAGCGGGTCCGTTGCTTGATTCAGCGATGTGGAGAGCTCTGGCCGCCGTCACCAACAACGTCATTTTTCATGCGTATGGTGAGAAGGCTGGAAGTCAGGCTAAACGTATCGCTTTCCTTGATTTAGCGACTTCCGTTGATCGGTTGATTTACAGGCACGTCGGCCTGTCGTTCTGAGATGTTGAGCCAAAGCTGTTCGCGTGCGCTTGCTGCATCAACTCAACACCATGGCGACATTTACGTATGACCTACCTCGAGACCCATAGCTGGACTGCCGTCGAATGACTGACTTGCGTAGTAAAGACTCTTACGCCCACGGCACCTACGCCGCTCTCCGCCCGGCCTACCCTGATCATCTCTACGACAAAGTCATCAACTACCACCAGGGACCGCGCACCACAGCTCTCGACCTAGGCTGCGGTCCCGGCATCGTGACGCGAGCCGTGGCGTCCACCTTCCTTACCGTGACGGGCGTCGACCCGTCGCCGGGCATGATATCGCAGGCAGAGCAGCTCACGCCACGCGACAGCTTCCCCAACGTGCGCTACCAACACGGCGCAGCCGAAGAGCTCAACTTTGCGCTCGACGGCAGCGTCGACGCCGTCGTGTCGGGCGAGGCGGCGCACTGGTTCGACTACGGGCGGCTGTGGCCAGAGCTGCACCGGGTGCTGCGACGCGAAGGCACCGTCGCCTTTTGGGGCTACGCAGACCCAGAGGTCGTCGACTACCCGCGCGCGACGGCGATTCTCAAGCGCTGGACATTCTCCGACGACAAGGATGCCTTGGGCCCGTACTTGAGCCAGCCCGGGAAGAGGATCGTCGAAGGATTGTACCGCGACATTGTGCCTGACCCGCGGTATTTTGGGGACGTGCAGAGGGTTGAGTACGAGCCCGGCACGTCAGGCCCGCGCAGTGGCAAGGGCGAAGTGGTGCTTAGTCGGACGGCAACGGTGGAGGAGTGGAAAGAATATATGCGGACGTGGAGCGGGTGTCATGCGTGGCAGGAGGCGCATCCGGAGCAGAGCAAGAGAAGCGCGGGCGGGCCAGGCGATGTGATGGATGCGATATACGACGAGATGACGGAAGCCGAGGAGTGGAAGGCAGACCAACAGATGGAGCTGGAGCTGGAGTGGGGAACGGGAGTGGTGATGGCTCGGCGGGTGTAGCAGTAGCAGTAGCAGTAGCAGTGTTGACGAGCAGGCGGTGGCCACAGCAACGGCCCTTGACCGCATAATGGACGGACGCAGCGCCATGGACTGCTAGACTGTCATGACTGTCAGGTCGCATGGTCCGAGGATTGTCCCCTGCCTACCTCACCTACACCTCTCTCTCCATCTCTCCCCGGCCTCCAGCATCTCGCGCTGTTGCAACTCCAGCCTTTCCCCAGATTTTTTGCGCGTCAGAGTCGCATTCTACAGCAGCCGACATCAACAATGGTAGGCTTCCGCTCTCGGTCCCTGCCCTCCGCTGAAGTGCATGCCGCCCCCAGCAACCAATGAAGCACCCCCTCGTCGTCCACCACTCTCGCGCCCGTTGCGTTGCGTTGCGTTGCACAACAACAATCAACAAGCGCCCGCCTGCCTCTCCACTCTCCTCCTAGCACTCACCCTCGTTTCCCTTTCCAGTTTGCATCTCTTTCTCCGTCTCCGTCGCATCCCTCCTCTCCGTCATGGCGTACGACAGCTCACAAGGCCAGGCCTCGACCAACTACAAAGAAGCGTTCCAGCTCTTCGACAAGCGCGGCAGCGGCCGCGTCTCGCTCGACTCGCTGGGCGACCTGCTGCGCGCCTGCGGCCAAAACCCCACGCTCGCCGAGATCAAGGAGCTGGAGAAGACGGCCGGCGGCGACTGTGAGTGAGCCCGACAACACGACCCCTAGACCTTCCACCCTCCTTGTCCGCGCGAGAAACGGCCTAACTAACAAAACTCTTTCGCGGGAATTAAGTCGACTTCGACACGTTCAGCAAGATCCTCAACCGGCCCGGCGGCTTCCGCGACCCGGGCGACATCGACGAGTACTGCCGCGGCTTCGAGGTGTTCGACCAGAACCGGACGGGCTTCATCGGCGTCGGCCAGCTGCGCTACATCCTGACCAACCTGGGCGAGAAGATGAGCGACGACGAGGTCGACGAGCTGCTCAAGGCCGTCGACACCAGCTCGGGCGAGATTGCATACAGAGGTGAGGCTGGCCCCGAACCACCACTATTGCCTTTCCACATGCACTAGGAAGACAGGGAAAGGCGGATGGATGGACGGAATGGGACCTGTGCTAACGCGCGCTGCTCCGACAGATCTCGTCTCCACGATCCTCGCAAACTAGGCCGGCCGGCTGCCGCGTGGCTCTACCCACCCCACCACAAACACACACATCCACCTCCTTCCTCTCACCAACCAACCAGACCACCTACCAACCGACTGCCACCTCACGGACGGCGCGCCCGAGCGGACCGGGGCGGGAGCAACACACATCTAGCGGGGCTGCTTTTCACGGGGCGTTTAATTGCGAATTGGATTGAATTGAATGGAAGTGGCTGGGAAAGGAAACTATCGTCCTCCCCGCCTTGGCCTACTACTACTGCTGCTACTACACGGCTAGCTATGTCATACCTCTGGGGCCGAGGGGGAAGGGCGAGGCTTCGGAATTATTCTACGACCGACTCTTGTTGCTGTTGTTGATGTTGCTTTTGCCGTGCAGATACGGAGAGGATAGCCTATGCAGTTTAGAAGAACCACTACTCCAGAATGCCTATGACTCTTCCCTGTGTCAAATGATTTGCTTTTGGGGCTATCTGGCAGCCACGTCTATCGAGACAGCTTCGGTGGTGCTCGTGGGGTATATGCGCGCGTATCCCAACCATGGCCTGTTCTGTTCAAATGCTGTCCTTTCCTGCCGCTCGCTATCCGTCGATGATGCTCCGCTGCAACAGACGCCTGCTTGCTTGCTTGCTTGCCTGCCTGTCTGTCCCTGCTGCTCTGGCTCCGCTTGTCCTGTTGTCTGCCTGGATGCAGCATGCAGTGATGATGTGGACATGCTGAAGCTAGTGAGGGCGCGGGCGCTGTTTGCAACCTCAACCAGTCAAGCGCGCACGTCTCGCGCCGCCACGATGTCTATTTCCCATCTGCCAATCCCTCTACCCCTCCACCTCTCTCTCAAGCGACCTTGTTCTCGCCCTCCCCACCTCCTCTCCTACCACCGGCCATCTCCTCCGTACTCAGCAAGCCGCCAGGCAGCAGATACACGACATCGTCTCTCCGCCCCCCCGTCCTGACCTTATTGCCCACACCCTCAACCCCACCCCCAACCGCTGTGGCACCCACCCTGCCACCCCCTGCCCCCGCCGCAACAGCAAACTGACTCCAGTCCAACCAATACCCCGCCACGACGCGGCAGCGCGCGCAGCGCGCGCAATATCGCTTCTCCAAGCCGTCGGGCCGCTGGATCACGAGCGGGGTGCGGTCGGGTTGGAGGGAGAGCGTGAGGGCGTAGTGTGGTGAGGTTTCTGCTCCTGCTTCTGCGGAAGCTTCTACCTCTTTTGTGTTAGATGTGTTCGATGTGTTGGATATGGATGTAGGTGTAGGCGTAGGCGGGCTGGCGGGCAGCGGGAGGATGAATGAAGAATCGGAGGAGGAAGAGGAAGAGGAGGAGGCGCCGCGGCGCGGAAGGAGGGCGAGCGGCGTTGTGCTGGCGAGGAGTAGTTGCGTGCAGAGGCAGTGGTAGGTGTGGATTTGTGCCGTGCCTGTGTGGTTTGCGGTGGTGGTGGTGGTGGTGGTGGTGGTGGTGTCGTGCGCTGGTTGTGGTGCTGGAGAGGCGGCGGTGGTCGACATTTTAGGATGGTGGTGCGCGGGCGGAGGAATTGGAGGATCTGATAGAGGGCTGGAGCTGCAGCGGCGGTTGTGGGTGTGTGGTGGTTGTTCGGGCGTGAGCGAGTCGAGTGGGATGGTGGTGTTTGGACATGGAGACAAGAAATTCCGCTTGTTGTAAGGTATTGTAGGTGCATGTAGGGCTGAACTTTCAGTCGCGTCATCGACCAAGCAGACGCGTCAACCCGACACCTTTCCTTCCCACAGGAATCTCAAAGACCAAACAATCCATCGACCTCTCTCCTCGACGCATCCACCACACAACCCCAACCAACCACGCCATCAAACGCCCTCCTTCTCCAACCCATCCATCCGCAGCAAACAAACCTCACCATCAGCACCATCAACACCCAAAATGCCACCGCACCCGCTCGCCACAACGCCCCTCCACTTCGGCCCCTTCCCCATAACGCCGCAAATCTTCCACCTCACCCCCCTCAGCTTCGCGCTCGTCAACCTCAAACCGCTCCTCCCGGGGCACGTCCTGATCTGCCCCCGGCGCGTCGTACCGCGACTCTCGCAACTCTCCACGGCCGAGATCAGCGACCTGTTCCTCACCGTGCAGCGCGTATCGCGCATGATCGAGCGCGTCTACGCCGCCGACGCGCTGAACGTCGCGGTGCAGGACGGCGTGGCGGCGGGGCAGAGCGTGCCGCACGTGCATGCGCACGTTATTCCGAGGCGCAATGGGGATATGGAGGGGAGGGGCGGCGGCGATAGGGTGTATGAGATGTTGGAGGGGGAGGAGGGCGATGTGGGGGCTGCTTTGAGGGAGGTGGAGAGGCAGAGGAAGAGGGAGGCGGAGGGCAACAGGGCGTTTGCGAAGCCCGATGCTGAGAGGCTGCCAAGGAGTCTGGAGGAGATGGAGGAGGAGGCGCGGGCTTTGGCGAAGGAGATGGAGAGGGAGGTTGATTGATTGAGTCATGTCTGGTACGGGGACGTCTCCTGCCTGTCCTCTGCTCTCTCTGGCCTCGCTGCTGGTCTGAGAGATGGTGAGTTTGCTGGTGCGTCGTTGTCTTCTAGACTGCTTGATTTGCTCGACTGATGCTGAACGAGAGTCGACGTGGTAGATTTGAGCAGACTCCCATCTCAGACGACAACCGTGATGATTTTTTAGAGTCGGCGGGACATCAACAAGCAGCCGGTCAGCACGACAAGACGAAGACAACCAGGAGGGAAAAAAAAGAAAAAAAGGAAAAAAGAAAAAAAAAGACTGCTTGGCCCAGCCTTTCGTAAAAGATGGCTCAAGACACCAGAGGTAATCCATCAAACTGCAAGATGCCGGCATACATTGCCTGCAGCAATGCAGCAAAAGTACTAGCAAACAGAGAAAGAGTATTAAAAGACTATGCAACTACAACTCAAGCGGCAAAGGCAACGCAATCCCCATACGCTGTTCACGCAAGTTGCCCTACAACTGCTTCCGCAGCTTCTTACTCGCACCACCACCACCACCACCACCGCCCAACAAATGCGTCCCACCACTCCTACTCTTACCCATCCCCAACTTCTTCCGCGCGACCATCTTGACGGCGACGACGACGCCCCTGACGCCGCTCGTCCTCTCCTGCTCGCCGTCCGCGCTCGCGTTCTTGGCTCGCGTGCGCTGCCACACGTCGTTGCCCTTGTCGCGCAGCCACGACTCGCCGCCGCCGTACCACCCGCGCAGCCACTCGTACCACGGCCGGTCGTAGATGCGCCAGAACTCGTCTTCCGTGTAGTACGTGTTGGCGTACAGCCACTTGAAGCCGCCCAGCCGCGCCACCGTCGCCTCGAGGTCGCGGTTCAGCTCGACGAATTTCTTGTGGTTGAGTGGTCCTGGCCCCCAGATGCCGAAGTTGAGGAGCATGATGGGCTCTTCGCGCTGTGAATCGATTGGTGTGTCGGACGACGCAGGGACGGATGATGTGGCCGCAGCCTCGCCCTCAGCGTTGTCGGTGGTGTCGTTGCCGTCTGCCCCATCCGGCTGTGGCGCTCCCCGTATCGTTGTAATGCCGCCCCAGCCCTCGCGCTTCTCGTCGAATTCGACCGGCTTGTCCCACACGACCTCGCGGCCGACTCTAGCGCGCAGCGGTACCGTGTGTTTGCCTTCTATGCGCAGCGGACACAGCCACACGGGCCAAATATTGGTGTTATTCTCATTCCAGAGGGTCAACTCCTCGACTCTCTTCCTGTCAAACGGTATCGCGACGTCTTGGATGATGTACTGCGTCGTGTAGCGGCTGGCGTTGAGCGCGGCGTACATGGGCCGCGTGTGCATGAGCGGGTCCAGAATCGCGCGCATCACGCGGTTGAAGGGCGTGTGGAAACGGCGAAAAGCGTAGCGGCCGGTCCAAAAGGCGCCGCGGTCATAGCGGAAGAGGTAGTCGACGAGCGGCACCATTTCGACGTGGCCTGCTGCTTGCTTGTCGCCAGCTACTGCCTTGGAGGCATTGCACATCTTTTCGGCGTGCAGGTAGAACCAGGGGTCCATACGCCCTGAAAAGGTTTGTATCGGCTTCTGCTTGCTCGGTCGACGGTTTGTCAGTCGGCCGAGCATGATGACCGTCTTTCCAGGCGCAAATGCTATGCCGTCGATGTAGTCGACGTCTGCCATGTGGATAGCCTCGTCAATAAACCGATGGACTTCCGCCATTCCGTCAAGCCTAAAGTACTCCAGCTCAACATAGTCTTTGGCGGGGATAAGTTGAATTTCAAACAGCGTCGTCACGGCCACAGTGCCATACGTGCCGGGCAAGCCTTTGAACAAATCCGCATTCTGCGTAGCCGACGCGCGCCGCCTCTCCCCGGTCATCAGTATAACGTCGACCCAATTGACAGTGCGGTCAAAGAAGCCGTACTTCCACGACGAGCTCTCACCCGCCACGCCCATGTACCCGCCGCCGACGGTGATGCCAGGAAACTCCATAACAACGGGCGGGATAAGGCCCATTTGCAGCGTCGCCTCAACCAGCGTGTCCATGGGCACGTTGGCCTGGACGACGGCGACCCGCCGGCCGGCGTCGACCTCGAGCACGTGGTGGAAGTCGCTCATGTCGATCATCTTGTCCGGGTCGAATTCCACGATCCGCGTGCTGTTGGTCGACCCGTGGTAGATGCGGAACGTCTCTTTGCGCTTGTGGAAGTCGGCGACCTTTGCCGCGACCGCGGCCGTGGCCCGCTTGTGCTCGGACATTGCTGCCGTGTTCGATGCCATGCTCTCTTCGTTGTGTTTCTATCTGCGATGGTGGGAATGGTGGTCTGAGAATGAGCGGCGTTGGTTTTTCCTCCAGGGTAACACGAGCGCTAATGGCGGATGATTCTTAATGAATATCCTCAGAACGAACGGAAATGTCGGTAAGCTCGTGTGATCAAGAGACCAAGAATGCTGTAGAGCAGTGGAGATGTAGCGATGGCATCCGACTGGTTGTTGTTGTTGGCTGGGATGACTGGGCAAAGTGGCGTAGACGTGCTTGCGCGTACCGTGAGTCGCGACTGCGGTGGGGTCCCTGCTGTGCCTGCAAGTCCGACGTCATCCGTCACCATGGAGCAAGACAAGTGGAATTTCACATAGAAAGAATTGCATTTTCAAATTCAACCAAGCGTGCGAAGACGCCTCTCAACTCCGCGCAAAACCAACACCATGAAATGCATCGAAAAACTCAAACATAGACAACATCCACAATCCTGTCCAGCAAAACCTCCCACGGCCTCTTCCCAATGATGCGCACAAAGTCTTTGCTCTTGCCATCGCCCTTGGCTACCCGCTTCAGCTCATCCTTCGCAATCGTGACGCCCTCCTTTCCACTCATCTTGTTCATTTCGCGCCACTCGCGCTCCGCTCTTTGCGCAACCCGCTGCGTCATCACATCCTCCTCGTCCACCTGGTACAAGTCGCACTTGTCGCAGACCGAGCAGCGCTCGCCCGGCCGCTCACGAAAGTGCGGGCAAAAGTGGCCGTAGCCCTCGCCGGTGCCAATCGGCGCGCGGCATATGTAGCACATGGAGTACCCGCAGGGGCAAAGGAGCTTGTTGCAGCCGGAGCTCTTGACAAAGGACATGTGGCAGCGCGGACAGGTCCGCTTGACGGCATTGGAGATGGCATTCTCGACGTGCTGGCGGAGAGAGACGAGGGCTTTGGCGTGGCAGGTGTGAGGGTTGCGCCATTCGGCGGTGCAAGAAATGCACGAGTCGCGGCCGCAGGCAGGGTTTTGGCAGCGGAATCGTTGTCCCATCCGGCGGCGGAGGACGCGTGCTTTGGAGTGTCGGAGCGGGGCGAAGAGGCTTTTGCGATTAAAGTTGGTTGTGAGTTGAACGGCTCCAATGGCGGCGATTGTCAAGAGGACGAAAAGCGACAAGAGGGGAGAAAGGAAGAAGAACAAGACTGCTACGACGCACCCCCCAATTAGACGGACGAATTTCCTGGCCAATAAGGATGATGGAACAGGGAGTCGGAGCCGCAAAGAAATGTCGTCAACTTCGGCATAGTGGCAGAACGGACAGTGAGTCAACGGCAGTTGGCTCTTGATTAGGACGTCGGTGGCAGCTCGTTGCTGGAGCTTGGAAAAGGTTGTTTGCCCGTCTGGTTCTTCCAATAGAGCGCGCTGTAACGACTCTTGCGGTACAAATCCCTGGCAACTGCCACCGGCTACGGGGGCGATGCAGTTGAGGGTGTGCCGCTCCAAGCTGATGCTTCGCGCCCAGCCTTGACCGTACAGGGCTTCGTTGATCGCGAAGCGGACGCAGCGAAAGCAGATCCAGTGGCCGCTGGAGCTGCAGACGGTCATTTGCTCAAAAGAGCTAGGCGTGAAGCAGCACTGGCAATCGTACATTTCGCCGGCCGACTCGGCTTCTTCGTCGTTGATGGAATTTGCAAAGGCACGGTCCTTTTGCAACTGCTCCTTGGTTTGCTTGGCCAAGATGGGGGCAGCTAAAGTGTGGTAGAGTTCCTTGTTGAGCTCGGTGCTGTTGGTAGCGACGAGCCGAGGAGCAAGCGGTCCCCCAACGCCTGGGTCCACCTTTTGCCATTGAATCAGAGGATGCTCGTCTTCCGATGGCACTTTTCTCCTAGTAAAGAAGCTGGTGACTGAAAACCTCCAAGACTTGGACGACACGGCCAACAATGCGGGGCGCGCTCGAGAGTACGAGTAGTTGCTCTCGGCCAAGACGGCCTTGATTGTAGAGTGACTCAACCCCTTGAACTCGGCATACAGCGCCTCCTTTGCTGCAGTCTTGTAGACTTCGCCCCGAAACTTTTCCGTCGTGGGCAGTCGGACGCTAGTCTCGCTCTCTTCAACTTCGAGCGGCGGCGCTCGATGTCGACCCCGCACCCACTTGTCCTGTTTCTTCAAAAGGGCTTCCGTGATTACGTGTAGGCGGCTCTCCTCGGAGAAGCTGTTGAGCATCTCGCGAAAGACTTCTGGCTGGACATGGGGGAAGACGGCGGTCAAAATGTCGAGCTGCGAGTTGAGCTCTTTCAAGCCGGCGTCTTCTTCGTCGTCCTGGGCGAGATCGGGGTTAAAGGTCGGGGGCGAGTCTGCTGCTAGCCATGGAATGATGCTGGCGCTGTTGCTGGCGGAGCGCTTGGGAGGGTCGACAAAAGTGCCGGAGCGCGACGACAGCAAGCCGTGTTTAAACGGGCTTGGGATTCCGGCAAGCATGGCGGACGGCGTACATCGGATCTCGCAGGGACGGAGGAAAAGGAGGTCGAGGGGGCATGGTCTGGAAGGCAATAGAGGAATGGCAGGCCAGACGGTTGTCGTGGGGAGATGTTGACCGACTTTCGGGGCTCCGGGGATGTATGCGGGAGATCGTCGCCCGGGGTGCGTCAGGTCAGGTCAGGTTTTTGCTCCACCCGGACCGCAGCGCCCACCTCTCAACCTCACGGCAGTCTTCAGCTCAAGGAAACACAGCATCAAAACAACATCCACGCTTGCCGTCACTGCTGACTCGACCTGTCAGCTCAGCCCGCTCGACAACCCGCTTCCTGCGTCAGCCGTCGAGGCCCTCATCTATACCTTGAGCCGACCAAAGCCATGACGGCTGCTAGCTTCTCTCGGACTCGCGGCGACCCGTACTGACAGTAAAGTCCCCGCCTCCTTTGGCCCAAAATCAGATGCCGCATTGTGCTGAGTGTCAAGCGCTGCCGTCAACATCTGCCAACCCCCGCTTCACATGTACTTCTTGGCAGCCCCCTCTCCCGCGGGAGACACCACCAGTCTCCACCATCAGCAAGCCACAAAAAAAGTTGAAACATTCTCCGCACAGGCCAGAAGCGCGCTAGCACACCAGTCATGCTCAATGATGCCCATAGATGTGTCAAAGGAATGCATATGCAAGAGAGGTACTATCGACAGTGTATGTACAGAGTAGCTACTGTGAGCCTACCTAGAGTTTTGTACGTTGTGTGGATTATGATAGAAAAAAAGAGTCATTTGCCTCGTTCGCCGCCGCATCAACTCGTGATCCTTTTTACAAATAGGTAGGTGCCAGATTGACCCATGCCAGAGCTGTCCCGCAATCACTATTCTCCGTGATGTATGTACACTGTCCAAGTCAGAAAATGCTCTTCAATTGATGGTGGACACTTACGATTACTTGACCTGGGGAGGGCCCTGCGGCAAAAAGACCGTCTTGGTAACGGCAGGGGGTGGACAACCAGGGGGCACGATTGGCGCCGGAGCTTGAGCTGGTGGTCCTTGAGGTGCCGGCAGGACTGGGGGAGGTTGCTCTGGCGGCGGCTGAGGAGGCGACACTTCTGGAGGAGGTGGTGGTTGCGGCTCGCTTGGAGCTGGAGCTGGCGTGGGAGCGGGGGGAGGTTGAGCAGGAGGGGGCTGCTGGCCAGGAGGTGGAGTCTCGACCGGCGGAGGAGCACCGGGTGGAGCAGCAGGGGGGGTTGTTGGACCGGCGCTAGTGTCGGGGGGAGCCGTTGCAACGCACTTGCAGAGCTCAATGGCTCCAGACGAGACCTTTAAGGCCTGGTTGACGTCCTGGTTGCAAGCCTTCAAGACACACGGCGTGATGGTAGGATTCTTCTGGACCTTTTCTGAGTTGGAGCAACCACAGCGAAAGTCGGAGACGGGAAGGTTGACGCAGCCAGCATCCTTTTGCGCTGAGAGCAAGCACTCCTGTCCGCACTGGGGAATGAGGGACAAGGCCGAGGAGACGCAGGCCTTTTGCGCGTAGGTTTGCGCCGCAAAGGCAGCCAAGAGGCCCGAGACTAAAGTGAAGGTGCGCATGGCGGTGGTCAGAAGACAGTGGCTGCTTGAGAAGATGTGCTACACCAAAGTGATGGTGCTTCTGGCCGTGGAGCGAAGACGTGCAGACTTGATATAGAGTACAGGTCCATCTTATATGCCTTGGACGAGCGTCTCGAGGTACATGTCGCTCGGTAATGCCGTTCGACGCTCAGTACCCAATGCTCGACCTTCTCTCCGCGTCTCCACACGTCCCACCTGATTCCTAGGCTCGGCAAGAGGGTCAGCGCGTTCTACAAAACATCCAGGCCTGGAGAATCGGGTATATTCAGGAACTGCCTGATTAGTTTGTGCCCAATGCAGCCATGACTTTGCATCACGATCTCCTGCATACAGTCCTCGGCCCCGCTCCTGAGGCGCACATGGAGCCCGTGCCTTTGAGAAACGAAACAGGAAAACACCATCATCTTGCGAGCAGAAACAGATGAAGACTAGGACGGAATAGGAAAGGCGGGTAGCGGCAACGTTGCGTGCCTGCAGATCCACTGTGGCGTCTGGGGTTTTCAAAATGCGGGGAAAGCTTGTCAATATCTCGGTAGCGACATCAGTGCACATGTAAACTTTAGACTTGGTCTATTCCTCTTGTGGTAATACGTAGGCCGTTGTTGACATGAGTCCTCGCAACGATCCCGAGAATACTCCTCACGGTACCAGGGCGCGAGTCACTCGCTTGTAGAAAGTTGACTCTGCGGGACGGGAGTGTGCCCGAAAGGCTTAGTCGAGCTTGGCCAAAGCAAGCTCATACGCCAGAGCAAGCGTGAGCTTTGCATGCTGGAGCATGTGATCAAAGCTGAGGTACTCGATCTTGTCTTCGGTCGAATGAATCTTCTTGTCAGAGTATTGAAAGTCGCTCTCAATGACAAAGGCGGACGGGTACCCCGCCTTGCTTGCGCTAGCATGGTCTGAGCAGGCGTAACCGCACTGGGTCAGGACGTAGGGAATGTCACAGTAGGACGTGATGACCTCCTTGATAAATTCCGTAAGACCCGCGTCGACAAAGTCTGTAATGACGCCGACCGACTCGGGCTCTCCAGCGTCAAGAGTCCCCTGGACGTAGCCCGTCATGTCCTGTTGGAGCATCGCCTTGATCTCTCGGCCTTCCTTTTGATACGATTGAAAAATGGCCGACGAGCCCAAGAGGCCACCCTCTTCAGCGGAGTACCAGTGGAACTCGATCGTGTTCTCGCCCTTGCCCGTGGAAATCTCCTCCGAGTTCAGCAGCGCCCTCAAAGCTTCGAGGATCGTGACGGTGCCAGAACCATCATCGTCGGCGCCCGGAGCGGCCAAGATCGATGGGAGGAAGAGGTTGATGCTGTCCTGGTGAGCGCCAATGACGACCGTCTTGTTTGTTTTGCCCGGGATGGTGGCGATGATGCTGTTCTGTCCCCATGGGTGCTCAAAGTGTCTGACGCTGGCACCGTGTGCTAACGCACCAGCATCAGCCAAGGTCTGGTTGACCTGACTCAACAGCCACGCCGATGACTGTGCTCCATATTGCGACCGATAGTAGCGAGTGTGGAACGAAGTAAACTTTTCCAAGTGCTTGCGCATTTGCTTCTTGTCCAATTCTCCCAGTAGTGGCTTAACCTGGTCCTTGTAGGCCGTCTTGGAAGGGAAGGTGACGGTGGTACGCTCGCGGATTGAGAAGTCCTGGTAATTCGTAATGTCGAAGAAGTTTTTTCCGTTCTGATGAGGGTTAGCTTGAGCAAGGCGCAGGTAAGTAATGTGAAAGACTTGCCCTTCTCAGCTCCCACTTCTCATCCTCCGTTACCCATTTGGTGTCTCCTGGAGCTAGCTCCACAAGGTAGCGCTCGGCCTGATCCAGCTGCTGGAAAGGAGCTTGATCATCGCGCACCACGACGAGCGCAGTCGCAGCGGCGACTAAAGTCGAGAGAAAAATGGCAGACTTCATGGTTGTTGTTTGGAGGAGGCTGGGGAGAGAAGGCGACATGCGTAGAGGTCATGACGATAGCTCGGGCGCCGGGTGGATGACGCACCCCTGTCGATTATTCAATCAGCCAACTGAACGCCGCTACACAGCACACCTTATTGCTCATCACCGCCGATCTATGCACTCCACGATCAATCACGGTCTATGTACTCTCGTCTCTACATTTCCCCTGACCACGAAAGCAAGCCTTCGTCGTTTGTTTATTGATCAGATTGTCGCAGAAGGCAACAATCCAACTGCGCACTAAAACCCAGGAGGAACAACAAGTGCAGCTTATCTCGCATCATTGCTTTTGAAGCCTCCAAAGGATGCGGTCCTATTCCAAAGAGGTTCAAGCGTGCTCAGCCGGCGCCGCGCGAACATGTCGTCTGGGATAATTGGCTCGGGGGTTTCAGCTTGTCGCGGAGCGCATTCGGATTGGATTGCTCTGTTGATTTGGCAGTTGGTGAATGTGTGCTGATATGGAAGGGGCATAAGAGCCATGATATCAGTGCCATCAATGTGCGCTGCCTCTGCTTTCTACCATGCCATGGCCCTGCTTATATCAAGTTCAGAATAGCGTACGAATCGCACTCGCGTGACGAACTCGGGGAGAAAAACGAAGGACCACTGTAAGGAAATCCAGGCAGAGCGATACTCGCTCTTCGCCATAAAGAGAAGACATGGTTCTTCTATATACATACAAGTAGGTAGCCTGGGCGGATGCACGACCGGAACCCTGCCAGGGACATGGCCCGAGCTTGCGCGGCGGGTGCAACCAGAGCTCCGCCAGACTGGCCGCGTCTCCAAACCACTCACTCACACTTGACCTCGTTCACCCGTCACCTGCTACGTCGTCTCTGCATTTGATCATTTTCCAGTACAACCATTCTCATCCCCGCATAAAGACGCCCGTTGGGGCCGCGAATCCTTCAAGCTGGCGGGCTTACGATCTCTTAGGCTAGCTTTCCTCTACCTCATCCTCTTCGCCCTCACCGTCTTCGTACTGGCTTCCTCGCGCTTCGGCTCCCGCCTTCAGGCCGTCCTGGGCAACCTCTCGCCCGCGCGCTTTGGTTACCAACCCTCGAGACCCTTGACCAACGTCACAATGGCTCCCTCCAAGTACAAGAAGCCTCCTCAGGCTCCCCCAAAGTTCACCGCGACCCCGCAGTCCCTCCTCGATGACACCAAGAGGCTGGTACGCTGCGCCAACCACCTGACAACGCTACCAATCGCTAACATGGACAGCTTGACCAATCCCGCAAAATCCAGGATGATATTGTCGCCCAAGTCCCGCCCGAAAAGGCCACCTTTTCCAACGTCTTGCTCCCCGTCGCCCAAGACGACGATCAAATGAGCCTAGAGTCCCACATTCTCGGCTTCTATTCTGCCGTCTCGACCGAAAAGGCACTTCGCGATGCCTCCAACGAAGCCGAATCCTTGATGGACAAGTTCTCCATTGAAATGAGCATGCGCGAGGACTTTTACAACCTGTTGGACGCTGCCAAGAAGAGAAATGAGAAGCTCGACCCCGAGTCTCAGCGCCTGCTCGAGAAGAACCACAAGTCCTATATCCGCAATGGTCTGGGGATCCCGGCGGGCCCGAAGAGGGACCGCTTCAAGGAGATCAAGGACCGTTTGAGCGAAATCAGCATCGCTTTCCAAAAAAATCTCAACGAGGAAAATGGAGGCCTGTGGTTCACTCTGGAGGAGCTGGACGGTGTGCCAGAAGACGTGGTCAACAACCTGGAGAAGGGCGAGGGCGAGAACGAGGGCAAGGTCAGGCTTACTTTCAAGTATCCCGACCTCTTCCCCACCCTCAAGTACGCCAAGAATGAAAACGTCCGTCAAAAAGTGTTTGTGGCAAACGAGAACAAATGCAACGACAACGCGGCGCTCTTCAAAGAGGCCATCGTCCTCCGCGACGAGGCTGCCCGTCTGTTGGGTTACAACAATCACGCCGAGTTCAGGATTGAAGACAAGATGGCCAAGACGCCCAAGACTGTCACCGACTTTTTGGGCGACCTCCGGACCCGTCTTGCTCCCGGTGGCCTAGAAGAGGTCAAGAAGCTGCTCGCCTTGAAGAAGGAAGATGTCGAGAGCCGTGGCGAGAAGTTTGATGAGCACTACTACCTCTGGGACAACCGATACTACGACCGCCTGATGCTGGAGAAGGACTACAAGCTTGACCAGACCAAGATTGCGGAATACTTCCCCCTTGGAACCACGATCCGCGGCATGCTTGGCATCTTTGAAGAGATCTTTGGTTTGGTTTTTGTTGAAATCACTGGAGCAGACCGTGATGCCATTTCTGAAACTGGCAAGGGTTCTGACATTGTCTGGCACAAGGACGTCCAAGTCTTCAGTGTCTGGGATGATGATGGTGAAGGCAGCGGCTTTGTTGGATACTTGTATCTCGACCTGCACCCGCGCGAGGGCAAGTACGGTCATGCCGCCAACTTCAACCTGCAACCCGTAAGTCTCGCAAATCAACTTTGAAATGGACCAACTAACACCAAGCAGGGCTTCATCCAGCCGAATGGCAGCCGCCGCTACCCTGCGACCGCTCTCGTCTGCAACTTTTCAAAGCCGACGCCCAAGAAACCCAGCTTGCTGAAGCACGACGAAGTCGTCACCCTCTTCCACGAACTGGGTCACGGCATCCACGATCTCGTCTCGCGGACGACTTACTCGCAATTCCACGGCACCAACACTGTCCGTGACTTTGTAGAGGCGCCTTCCCAGATGCTTGAGAATTGGTGCTGGACTCCTTCGCAGCTCAAGTCCCTGTCCAAGCACTACTCGTACCTTTCCCCCGAGTACAAGGCCGCGTTTGAGGAAAGTTCCAAGGAGAGCAGCCAGCCCCCAGAGACGATTCCGGACGACCTCATCAACAGCCTGATCAGCACCAAGCACGTCAACGACGCTCTGTTCAACCTCCGCCAGCTCCACTTTGGCATCTTCGACATGACGGTCCACACCCCTGCAAGCCATGATGAGATCAAGGCCCTGCCAGTCTCCGAGACCTACAATCAGCTCCGCAAGGAGATTTCCAAGTTGGATGGTCCCGAGGAGCTGTCAAGCAAGGACGGCAAGAAAAACTGGACGTGGGGCCACGGCCAGGCCACCTTTGGCCACTTGATCGGTGGCTACGATGCTGGCTACTACGGCTACTTGAGGTGAGTTTTTCCATTTCTTCCACCCTTTGTATCACGTCCAACTAACGCGTCTTTTCCTACACCAGCTCCCAAGTCTATTCTGCAGACATGTTCCACACTGTCTTCGCCAAGGACCCGATGAATGGCAAGGAGGGCCGGCGCTACCGCCACACGGTGCTCGAGCGCGGCGGCTCGCAGGACGAGATGGACACGCTCGTCGACTTTTTGGGCCGTAAGCCGAGCACCGAGGCATTCTACCGCGAGCTGGGTCTTTCGTCGTGAGCTCCTTTTCGTTTCTCTCTGGAGTCTCGCCTACTTAGATTTCAAGAGCTGCGATAAAATGAATCATGTTTTATGTCGAAAAGATCTTACTCAAGTCGCTTGTGTGTCTTTAGAGCTGCTGATGCTTATGCTCCCACAGCGGGGTATCGAAAGAATTGAGACGTCCCGGGTCTAGCCAGCAACGCAACAACCCACGGCTCCAAGCTGCGCGCATCCGCAATTGCGGACGCCTGCTCCTTTGGCGTCGCTGTTACAGCGGATGAACGCCCCTTCAGCTTCGCTATCATGGCAGATGAATGCTTCCTGGGCGCAACAGTGGCTGTAACCGCTGTCTCATTTCTTTCGATACCCGCTGTGCTCCTGTGACTAAGTGGTTGTGTCGTTGTGGCTGGATTCCCGCCGACTAACTAACTATGTAGGAAGACTGCTGATGGGACTGCGTCTGTATGTACTGTGCGGAACGGAGCGCTGGCCCTGCCGCCAGCCAGCGCCAAACTACCTGCCCACCCACCTAGCCCGTGCCGCGCGGCGGCTGCGCGCGGGCGGACCCGTGTAGATCCACAAAGAGACGCATGTGTTGGATCATATCTAGCATGGCACTCCGTAAGTGTTTTCTTGTACGGGTTACATGGCGAGCGCGGTGGCCATCTATCTATCCATGTCTATCGTACTAGCAAAGACGGGAAGGAAAAGAGGGAGAGAAAGTGGGTGGGGGGAAGACCAGCCCAATCCACGCATCAACACCACCGCCGCAATAGTAGTGTGACCGACACCTTCCACTGTACGGTACTGCATCCTGATGACCAACGGTGCGGTGGTGTGGTGGTGCTCGTGGAAGAGATACCGAGCTACCTAAAGCATTCTTGCGCCCGCTTCCGCCGTATAAGGCGTGCCCCCTCTGTCCGTCTCTATTGCCAGTCTGTTCGTTTGCCTGTCAGTCTGCTGGCCGCCCCACTGCGGTGGCTGCTATGCTGCGCGCTCTGCGGAGCGGACCGATGGATTGAGTTTGTGGACGTGCGTTTTTCCTGGAGTAGTGGGACAGGCGCGTTGGCTGGTGTGCAGGGTTGTTTAGGGAGTCGTGGTGGAGCTTTTGCGACGCTGTGCAGTAGTGATGGAGAGGGAGGGGGAAGAGGAAGGGGAGCAGGATGAGCAGTAAAAATGTGTCACATTGGCCCTGAAGAGATTTTGAAAATGTGAAAAGATAAATGTGCGAGTGACTGTCAGGTCTTGAGGATGTGAGGCCAGGAGCAGCAGAGACACGACAAAGCGGAGCAAAAAGAAAGAGTAATTGCAAGGTAGTGTGATGGACGGGATGACAAGAGCGTGACATTGCTTACAAGCCATGCGCTTCTCTTATCTTGATCCATGATCATGGCCTGTCTGCTTTCGACTGATGGCAGATACTGCATCCTTCAGCCTGTTGCCACGATCCAATTCCTTGTGTCGAGCAGATGGTTGTATTTTGCGTTGCTTTGCACATTCGCTGCTTGAGCTCGCTGTCGACTGCTCTCTGCTTCTCGATTGGCAGGAAATGGCTCCTATCGTTCGGTGTCCGAGAATTTTTGGTCGTATCTTTGCCTTGTCTACCAACGAGCATGCAGGCACAGATCAAATGGTCAGGGGGTCGGATAGGGATGTATGGCGCAAGTGCGTTCGTCCTGGACTCAACCCAAACAGTGGCGGCTTGAACAGTGTCAGCGTCTGTCAAAATCCGGGATTCCACAGTACAAAAGGCTCAAAGTAAATATCAAGTCGGCAAATAAGTGGCGAGGACCAGACGAGCAGGGGCCATTGCGGCTCGCAGACCGAATCCGAACGAGAGCTTTCAACGGCTCGATTTGCCATGCATACTATCCAGTATTCGTGAGATTCTGAGCTTATTCGTGGGGGATAGCGACGGTATGCAGGGAATAGTCAGCAAGTGAATTCAAGCCGAGCATGGAACCCCTTGACCAGCGGTGTCCTGATCGGGAGAGCGCCTGTTGCCGGGACCGGCCAGCCTGCCAGCCACATAACAAACATCAAACTGTGATCTCGTCCTGAGTGTCTCCTCACATCACTCCGTCTTATTTTTCCTCCTTCGAGCAAGGCAGGACGACGTATCGGTCATGGTGCATACAGCGGGAGGGGAAGTCTTTTTTTTTCGACAGCGCGCGATCGTTTTGCATGCAGTAGCTGTTGTCCCCATACAGCAGCTATGTGTATGTACTGTACTGTATGTGACAAGTGAGGTCAGGAAGCATGCATGCAAGATTGACGGCGTACGTCGCCCTGGCGCCATCTGCACGTCGCCAGACGCCTCAATTTCGAATTTCAAAAGGTTCGAGGAGGTAGTCCGCCCGCGCCCCCTCCCCACCCCATCTTCTTTCAAGCGGCTTTTGCTTGGTGTCGTATTCTCTTTGTGAGTGGATTTTCTCGTGCCACGTCCCCAAAACAACCTGCCTGCTTCGGTAAAGTACCATACCCACACACCTGACACGACACCCGCGCGCCCCGTGTCGTGGGTAGGTGGGCGGCGGCGCGATGTGCCACACCACGACGCGTGGATAACGTTTCACGAAGAGCCACTTGTGGGATGTCATTTACCGCCGCGCGCCACACCACCGCAGAACTGTGCCGCCTGCCGTCGCCAAGAATGGATTCACAGCAGCAGCGCCTGGCGGACGCGTGCGTTTGTCGACCGGCGAGGAGATCGAAGGGAACGACCAGCGGAAATTATGAAAAGTAAAGAAACCTGACCGGTCGATTGCATATGGTGCGAACACGGAAACGGTTCCGATCCGGAACTTCGGCGCGCCCGGCGCTTGGGGGCGCGTTCGGCAGTGGAGAAGGAAGTTTTGCTCGAGTGGTGATGGGGAAAAGTCATGAAAGGTCCGTTTTCTGACTGGGGAGATGTGAACGATTGAAGGGGATTTGTATTCTGAAGAATCAAAAGACGACGTCGGCTGAAGGCGAAAGCTGCCCAGACAAAGCTGCTAACTAACACTGAATCAAGAATGTCCAGGCGGTGGGCCTGCCTGCGACAGCTGAAGAGGGTTCGAAGAAGGACGCAGTCCATGCACAAGCAAGGTGAGGTGGTCTGTGAGACATGGCATCTTCAGAAAGCCGCATTCAATCCGCATGCAGGGCGCAGGGCAAACCGCTTCTCCGCGCATCGGGTTTCTGGGGGTCAATCTGAAATCATGCTTCAAAGTTGTGCCGGCCATCATGTCCCGGCCATCGGTGCTTGCCGACCGTGTTTTGAACGCCGCAGCTGGCTCGTAGGTGCTTCCTTGCGTCCCTGTCTTCCCAAGTCGTCTGTCGAGCTCGAGCTTTTCGTGCAGGGATGCCTCCGCCTCCTTGATTGGCTGCTTGCTTGCCGGACCCTGGTCCTACAGCCTCTCATTGAACCCTGAGTCCTAAATTGACCCTTGCGCCCTCTCAAAGGAGCATTCGGGTCATGGATGGAGCAAGTAATGAATGGTGTTTCACTGGTTGCTGGGACTCTTTTGGTTCAGCTGAACGCACGTTGTGGCTTCGTGGCGCCTCTTCGGTGGCTACTTTTGTCCGGGCGGAAAGGAGTATGATCTCTGGTCAACACCATTTGTCTTTAGCTGAGTTTTGCGTGCTCCAGGAACAGGCCGGGACAGCCGGTCAGTATTCTATCCGAGTAGAGTCCAAAATCGGTTGCAGTTTCCTAAGGGCGGGCGGCATAACAGTTGAGATCATGAATCTGTACATAGTGTTTTGACACGGGGAGACGGGGCTGCCGCCTGCATTGAAACGACGTCAGACGCGGCGGGTAGATCTACCATTCAGAATGCCATGCCCCACATGTTCTTGCCTTAAATTGGTCCGCTCCAGTTTTCCGTCACATCGACGCGTTAGTCAGCTGCTCAGTCTGCCGGGATATCTGCCTTTGGACACAAACGCTGTTAGCAAACGCTTCAGACAACATCTCGATTGCCATCAGATGCTAATCTTCTAAACTCTCAGTTGACACAAAATCCGCAGAAACCCAAGGAGAATCCATCCACCAAGAAATTTCTGTCGCGTTACCAAATCTTACACCGGGGAAGCCGCAACACTTCAGCATACCGACCCCAAGACGAAAAAGAGGAGCCTGGATAAGCCATGATTGCATGGTTTGGACCCCGAATTCTCCTGTGGCTATCCACAAGCCCGGTCGAGGCGTCCCATGTTATGCAGTTTTGATGGCGCCAGTCATGCCATCTGCGTTGTTTACCAGAAACACGCACCGAGGCGCGCTGCCAGCCAGGACTCGAGACGTCGCCGGGAAGAACTCCATGCGAAAAGGATCTTGGATGGAAACTGAAGATGGTGCTGATAGTCGTCGTCGACCCGCGGCAGTCTTACGCAACTTCCACAAACAAGGGGCGATCCGCCACCGCCGTCCAGTGGAGAGGGACTTTCCAATCAACCGCCACACCGCCATCTCACGGACGCGCCGTATGTATGGCAGGGTACTTTGCGACCGGGGCATTGGCGTGAAGATTGTTGGGAAGCGCGCAGGCTCTCCCGTTGGAGACGTGGTTAACTAAGAGGCGTGGTAAACTCCAAATTTAAGTGGAGAAGGAGCCGATACCGTTGGAGAAGCCCAGAAAATTCCGACGATGGGGATCTTCAAGAGGTACGTAAACGCTTCTCAAATTACCGCGGCTAGCTCGCTTACGCCATGCCAGATCTTCGATCTACCTGGCAACAACGGCGGTCAGATATGGCGGAACGACCCCAGAGCTCTCTCTTCTCCATGCCTCAACCGCCGCCTACCGGTCATATTTTCGCCGGACGAAAAGAGTCGGCTGGTGGGCCTCCTGGAAATATCTCCAAGACCTGAAAAGCCGCCATCCAGACTCGGTCTCCACCGTGGACCAGAAGAGTAACGTGAAGCGAGCCGAAAGAAAACAATGTCGTGCCGTACAAAGTCCAGGCGGAAGAGGGACGACAGCCTTGCGGGAACCGAAACGAGGGAAGCGGCTAAGGCACCCTGACGATACGTGCGCGGATACATGCGTTCCAGCTGGCTGGTATAATTGCTACGGCGTAGTAGCGGCTTAAGCTGGGGAAAGGGGATGACGCTCCCGTTGGATCATCGCGCATAGGTTAGATCTGTAGCTCCATCTCAAGAGCGACAAGTCGAAGCGACTCCCTGTGGCTTTCTTCGCCCAAACAGTAGAGATCTGCGCGTATTGGAGGTCGTGGCTTGGAGAATGGTCGTAGCTCTGGGTCCACTCCATTATGGACCTTGCCGAACGAATCTGAGGATGTATTCTGTTCGATAAAACATGTCTCAATTTTCGAGCCGGCAACCTTGTGATGCATTGTGTCGAGCCTCGCTCGCCCTGGGTGGCCATCCATTGTGCGGAAGAGCGCTGAGGCTGACTTTAGGCCTTTGGCCGTCTGCAGCCTCAGCTCTCCAGGATCCAAATCCTGTCACGGAAAGCCATCACCGTGCCTCATGGAGCGCTGAAACCGCTCGTTCGTGTCGGTCGCGGCGGCTGAGCTGCGGAGAGCACGACATTATCTCCGGCTCATGTGCCCGTCCGTTCGACCCACGTAGCTGCTTTGCGACGGCTCTTTGCGAAGGCTATACGGACGGATTCGTAAAGGAGGCCCATCTCCACGCTTCATGTGTACCCCGGGGTGTGACTTTCCTGATTCCGATGCGGATTTGCGCGTCCGTGGAGAAAAAGGGCATGGCTGCTGCAGGTGGGATTGAGACCAAATTCGGTAGGTTCTGGTGTCGAATGAGGTCTTGACGATGCCGAGGCTTGCGTTACGTAGTTGAGGAGATCGGTGTAATAGGCGTCAAAGGGTGGCTGACGTGCAGCATGATTACTTTTCATGTCTTTGTGGGGCCGGAGGAGCGTCTGCTGAGGATCCAAGGTGGACAGCGTCCCGCAAGCGTGTAGTACGAAGGTATTTGAATGGTCGAAAAAGGGGAGGAATGGCGGTCTGTCCACGATTTGGCGTCGTCGTCGTCGAATTGCACAACGCAGCAGGCGCAGAAGGCAGTCTGCTGAGGAGTTGAAGTAGTTCGATGAGCCTTTACACTCACCGGTCAGCTCTCAACAACAGCACAATTGTGAGGTGATTGTGTAGCGCCACGATTTCGTCTCTGAGGTGTTGCAAAGATGGCTTACCTTGCCGTTGACCTTCTCATCTGCATCTTTGCACTGCTGACGACGGTTTCACTCCAGTGAAACGCCTTGGCTGCAGCACTTTGCACGTCGCCGGATTGAGAGTCTTTTCCCTCGGGGGATAATGAGCTGCATAATGCAATCTTCACGCTTGTGCCTCATGCCGCCAAGCCGGAGCTGTTGAAGAGAATCGTCCGTTACACCGGAAGACAAGGTACAGATGAGTAAATGCAGGCCATGAAAGGGTGAATCTCGCGGTGGGGTCGAGAAGTGAGCCTTCTGATTTGCACCAGGACCGACGCGAGGCATCGGCTTTACACTGGACAGAAGGAGCTTGAGGAGACTCGAGTTATGTCGAGGCAGTATAATCACGAGATGAGCTCGGTCACGCCGGCTCAGTGCAATCCCACTGCCTGCTGCTAAAATTGATCATGTAGGGCAGGCACAAGCCCTCTCACGCCTCAACGGCGTGTGCAGAGATGCAGCCACAATGCGTTAGTAAGCGACGCCCAAGCAAGTCTAGCTTGATTGAGAAATCTGTCTCCAACGCTCGTTGCAATTCATCATGTCTAAACAGTAGCAGCTGGAGCCACTCACCTTGCACCTTATGTTGGAATGCTTGGAAGGAGAATTCAATCAAGAAGTACTTGACACTGCATCGGTCCTTGCTATTGGTCGTTTCAAAATAATGCTAGTCGGAGCCATCAATGACTTACAGTTAAAAGCACAGTGTGTACTTGTGCTGGTATTCATAGTCACTTCATTGGGTTAATTGTTTTGGTAGGTAAATAGCAAGAGTTCTGCAAATCCGAAGGAAATCTAGTCCCCAGAAAATCAAATTCTAAAGCCGGATATTTAATCCGGCTCAATTGTCCAGCAGTTTGAGGCCTCGTCTTTGTTGTATTGCTGCCCTTTCGTCTTTGAAGAGGAGCGCACTCCGAATTTTAAGCTTAAATGCGAAGCATATGAGATGGAAATCGGAGTTGAGGCTGACAAACCCCGGCACTTCCGCACGTCCTTCGCCGCGTGACAGCACTTGAACATTAAATGATTCAGAGCGGTCTGGCCTGGATGGCAAAATCTAACGACGCCCCCCCCTCCCGCTTTACAGCCCAGTCAGCACCATACTAAACCTAAACCTAATCTACACGCTTCCCTTACACAATACCCTAACTACCACCCTAACCAACTAACCAAGGGAGACTCTCTCTTTACCCCAGAGGGCGCATTATTCGAGCCAAAGGCCCTAGCGCCCCTAACCACCCTAACCACCTAACCCTAACCCTTGCCCTCGGTGTAGTGGGAAACAGGTGGGAAAGGCGCAAAGAGCGCGCCGAGAAGGTGCGCCGAGAAGGTGCGCCGAGAGGAAGATTACTTGGTAAAATCTTGCTAACTTGGGTGGTAAACTGGGGAGGGGGGGCTTCGGTAGACTTCTCCGAATCGACGATTTCTCGACGGCGAACAACAATTGTCTTAAAGGCCCGATGGAGCCCCGTACTTTTCCTCCGACGTGACGAACAGCGCAGAGTCATTTCGGATGCCTCCTCACAGATGGACGTTGAATATAGCTTGTAGAATTGTGCCTCTGTCCCTTGTGCTCGCATGGTTGCATCCCGGTCAAGGGGGTACACTCCCAGGGTTCGGCTGACGTCGAGTGGTTCTGGCAGTGCGGCCAAAGAGGCCCATCACGACATCCACGCAGGAATCCGAGTCCGAGAACGAGAGATGCGACAGAAAGTAGGCGCATCATCTGTCCAACCCAAGGGTAACAGCGACGGCCGTCTGTCGCGGCACTCCGGAGGAGGTGGATCCCCCTCTCGCTGTGGCAGAGCAGCAGGTGGTTTCCCACCGAGTTGGAAGTACCCAGTAAAGGCCGCAGCCGATCGAGATGTGGCTACAGGCTGATTGCTGCATGACTCCTCCAGTAGAATCCGCGTAAAGATGGCCGCCCCAACTGCAGTGTGGGTGGAAAAGCCCTAGCATGGGTCGTGGAGCGCAAAACCACACAGGGGCACCCGCATGAGCCCTGGCAACGTATTGAACTCGGCTAGACTGTCGTCATTTCAGGCGCTGCGCCGTGTTAATGCACCTCCCAGACGTTCCAGCGCTCGAGACTGGCGAACCTGGGAGGAGAATGATTGGCTGCGGACCACCGAGCATCAGTGCCAGGCAATCCGAGCTATACAATCTTCTGCACAGCCCTCGGGCCTCCCAGTGCAACGTCTGTTATGCAGTGGCTGCATCTAAGCAGATGGAAATCTGAGAGGCTTTATTCATCAGGACGGTAATGGCGTTTGCTGCGGTTTCGCCGGATTGCTCTGGGAACTGCTGAAACAATTAGCAAGCCACGTCGACTACTCACGACAAATGGCCAGAAGAGCAGTTACAATCTCACAGTTGCCTCTACACCTGGCTACGCCCAGGGATCTTTTTTTTGAACATTCAGTCATGTGACCGGAGCCTCATCCTCCTGACTCTTGCGTCACGGCTGCTACAGAAACACCCTTGAGCGGCTAAGCTCGGTCCTGTGCGCACTTGCTGTAAGGCAAAAGTGGTTTCCATTCCCAATCTTGCATCAGCCGCGCGCCCACTGTATCCGTCACGTTGCCCAAGCCCAAGTATTTGAGATACCCACGGCCACTGTTCGGGCTACCCATCCCTACTGGTGTAGACTCTTCGACTTTTACCTCCCTGTGGGCCTTGGCCCAAGTTTAGACTGCCCCCTTGGATGGACACATTACTCTGAGTCAGCCCGCCGTGTTAGCTTCTCTCTTGACCATGAGCGCTTTCCGTCCCATTCGCCCTTCTTCCAACTCCCCGTTGTCGCAGCCTGCCACAGCACACGATTCTTCATACTCAGACCGCAACGCCCAACGAGATGGAAGCACCGATGAACAAGAGACTGGCAGTTTCCACAGAGCCCGAAAACGCCGCGCTCCAGCTCACGTATCTCGAAATGCATGCACGAACTGCAAGAGTGCCCGTGCAAAGGTAGGTTGACCTGTTGGAAGCACGAGACCCAAGGCATCATCGCTGACGTTTGGTCCCCTTGACTGCAAACAGTGCGATGGACAGGACCCGGATCCTTGTGGAAGATGCATAGCTCGTGACATGAAGAACCAGTGCCGTTACGAAATGCATGTCAAGCAGGTCAAGGAAGACATGGTCCGGAAGATCAAGAGTCTGGAGCAGCAGAACGCTAACCTTCAGGGCTCGATCAAGGAGAGGGAGGACCAAATCGAAGCCATATTCGATGCCCTGAGGACCAGCGACCGAGGTCCCGAAGCGTTGATCCGGCTGCGTGCTGGCCAGTCCTGCGAGGAGATGGCTTCGTGGCTCGGTGCCTGCTCAGTGCGAGACATTGGAAGAGCGTCCCCGGGCTCAGAGACCAGAATGTCGGACATTGTCGAGAATTACGAGTCGTCGATGCGGCTCAATTCGCCTTGTCAACCGTCCTACAGCGGGAGTATCTTGCAGTGGACGTCGGTCACCAGCGATCTTGGACTCCTTCAACACCTTACATCCCTGTTCTTTTCCTGGGTGCACCCGGTCCACATGCTCTTTGATGAAGAACGCTTTCGAGAAAGCTGCGCCAAGGGCGACACGAGATACTGTTCGCCGGCCTTGGTCAACATCATTTGCGCAATGGGTTGCCTTTACCTCGTGGACCCGGAAGAAAGAGAAGGCCAATCGAAACAACTCTTGAACCGTTTTCTTGCGCAGGCGCTAGAAGACGTTGGCAAAGAAAGTCCTCAGAACCTGACGTACGCCGTAACCTATTGCATCCTTTTCTTGGTCGAGGTTGGCAGGAACGAAGCTCGAAAGGCCTCATCGCATCTACGGCTTGCGGTCGAAAGTCTGAAGAGCCTGGCACGATGGGAGTACTTGTCGGAGGCTGTTGATGTACTGGTGTGTGGTGCACATTCCCTGAGCGCGTAAGTGTCATCCTCATCCAGGCTTGATTCGTTCTGACATCTTACAAGCATTTGGTCTGCGTTGACCTTTCAACGACTTCCTTTTCCTGGCTCCCAGACCTCGGCATGGCGCAGCGACAACACGGAGATCAAGACGGATACGCGATGGACTCCATACCGATTCCCTCAGGATGCCTTTGGTCACGTCGCGAGCCACACGTCGATCGTGTCGAAACAATTGTCAAAGCTTAGCAGGATCATCAACGACATTGGGTCAACCTATTTCGCCCAAGAGGGCCGTGTGGAAGCTCGGTCGGTCATAGGCATCTACCAGCGGCTCCGCGAATGGAAGCGTAATTTGCCGGCTCCATTGAGCATGGAAAGTGACAGGTCGAGGGACTCTGATCAGCTGCCCCATGTGTTGTTTGTCAAGTATGACCCCTTGTTGAACAAATTTTGGCTGGATGCTAAGATGAAGCAGCATACTGTATAATGTTTGTCTCTGCCATTTGTTGCATCCAATCTCGGACTTGAACGAGCTCCCAATGGCAACGCGCGACCACATCAAGAGCATCGCGGAGCAAAGCGCAGTCGAAGGAATCAAACTGCTCGAACAGTACCGGCACCTCTACACGGTGAGGTACCAAAGTCCACTCCTGGCATTTTGTGTCGTGCACATTTGCGTGGCGGTCCTTCAAGGAAGAAAGTCGACACCGGAGGATTCGTACCTCACAATAAGATTCGGATTGGAGGCCATGGAGGAAGCGTTGCCTGGTTTCGAATATGCAGGGCCTCTCGGGCTTTTGTTCTGTAGAGCGGTCATCGAGCTCGACCTGACCGCACCGGATGCTCTAAAAACTTTGATGAGCAACCTGCCAGAGTACGGACCCGAGGAACTTCTGGATGCGTGTGAGAGGGTCACGTGTACACAGCCGCGTAGTACGCTGGTTGGGCGAATAGACAAAAGTTTTGGGGACGAGTTGGTGCAGCTCTGGAGGCAGACGGTTGGTGGATTGGACGGCAAGAATAGGAGGCAACAAGGCAGCGCAGCCAGCACCGGTGCAAGTACGTCGGGAAGCAGTGCCAGATTGATGCAGATCAAGTCGGTAGTCAACCCTTGACACTGAAATTTTGACTAGACCTGCTTTTCTGAATAGGGTCCTTTTTTGTTTGAGTGCGCTGATTGGGGCCGGCAGGCAGCGTTTAGACGAGCCATCGAGGCTTGGTCCAATTGTCGTGGTACTCACGAATCGGAGATGTGTGCATTGAGACGGCAAGGCTTCGCTCCCTTTGCATCAGACCAACCTTGCACTTTTTGCCAAGGCGTAAACAGTCGACTTGTCCCCAATACTGACATCGATCAGGCGATCCTGAGGCAGGAGGTGCTGCCCAGATGAAGGCCAATGGAGACAGACACAGCCTGCACCTCATTCGACGGCATCGAAAAAGAGCAGGTTTGGTGCGAAGATCGAGTGAGGATCGACGAGTTGGTTTTTCGTAAAGGGTCTCTCATGACAGGCAACGGAGCTGTCATCGTTAGCGTTTGCAAGGTGGTGGGCCGTGTTGTGCGCGCAGGCCGCAGAATTTGAAGGTACCAAGTAAAGTTTGCTGCAGCGCAGTGAGGTCACAACGTTTTAACAAGTCCCCGGAGCTATGTTGAAGCCGCATGCAAGGTTGATCAGGATCGGAGCAGTCCCGGTCTGGCTCGGGCCGCTGGCTGTGCACGAAGGCGAGGAGGCTGTCAGCCTGGACATGGAAGGTAACCGTATGGAGAAATGGGAGGCTGAAGTTGTCGGATGTTTTTGTGTTTGAGGCTCAAAGCTTTGCCTTAGATCCCGAACGGCCCGCTTGATCAGCACCATGGTCACTCAAAATGTGAAACAGTGCAGTGTGCCTCTGTAGCATTGGACAAGTTGCAGGTTGCCCTCGCTTCAAGGGCATTTAATTATTCTCTCCGCCATTGAAGCAATAATCGTACCGTCATCGCCCACGCACCAAGTTGCTCGTCCACCTCTGGAAGCTTTCTCAAGGTCAGCATCCGAGCGAAGCGACACTGGCGTCTTTCCCAGTCGTCATTCAGCAGCGGATGGCGTTCGAATCGCTTCCAGAATTCAGGCGGCCTAGGGCCAAGTCAACTCTGGACCGCTCATAGCGCAGTCACAGGCTGCATTGCACCGAATCTCTGATCAAGGTGCTCGTAGTCGAGCAGTAGTTCTCTCTGGGAAGAGAAACTGTTAGTGGCACGAGACTTTGCGACCTTGTTGGAGTTGAGCATCATCTTACCCTTTCTCTTCTCCAGTTGTTAACGTCGAAGAAGATGTAACATCCTCGTTCTTGCTTATCGCTAAGACGCTGAGGCTGGGGGAAGTTTTGATCTTTCATCATCCACTGGCGAAGCTCCTTGTGCCAGCGCCAATCACGGTTCCACCTTGAGCCAAGTCAGTACAACCATTTAATTCACGGACAGCAGCGCAAGAACGGCCGAGTTTGCGACTTACAGCTCCTGGGCCGCAACTTCCTGGATGACATCCCTCGGATTCTGGTAGAAGATGGCAAACAGAGTCTCATCCGTGAAGCTCGGGATCTTGGTGTGGAGCGGCGGGACATTGGTCACGGTGTAAGCCGTGGGTAAAGTGAAATCCGGAACGACTGGTCGGGAGGCAGCATCTGCGAAAGGAGAGCCGAACGTCGGGTAAAGAGGCGAATTGTCGGGGCGGTTGAGGTCGAGACCCAACACGGTAAGGTCCTGACCAACAGCAAGACTCGAGTGATCTTGGCTGTCTGGTGGTATCATTGCCAGCAGGCCGGGAAGGCCGAAGCGGTCGATTTCGTTCATCTGGGAAAGCCGTGGTTGATCGAGATGTTGAACCGAGCTGGCCTTGACAGGTGGTTGAACAGGCTGCTGACTGCTGTAGGAAGCAGTGCTTGCCTCTCGTGCTCTCCTCTCCGCTGCAGCTCTCTCATCGCGCAAGACCGCTCCGCCCAACCTGTCGCCGACCGCATCGTGCTGACCATCCGCAGGACTCGACACTCCATTGCGTCCCTGTTGCACGCTGCCACCAAATCCACCAAAGGCAGCATTTTGAATCATGCCTGTCCTTCGATCTTGACCGACCTCGCCAGATCCGTTGCCTCCCAAGGGAGGAAATTCTTCAATGTTGACTTGTTGCTGTTGTTGGGGTGCTCCTGACAGCTGGCCCACACCTCCTTGACCACCGTAGAGATAATCATCCAATCCTCCGCCGAATTGAGAATGCGCCGAGGACGTGTCGTCCTGGGGTTGTGCTTGATGATCTTGCTGAGACCGAATTGCTTGTGCAGATGGGGGCGCGGGCGTCGCTCCTTGGCCATGCGGTCGCTGGACGGGAGTGTGTTGGGCGCTGCGTATGCTGGGATTCGACCACAAAGCTTGGGACTGGTTGTTTTGGTGCTGGGTTTGGGGAGTTCCGGAGAGCGAAGGAAACTCGCTGTGGCCGTGATTAGTACTCCAATTTGGCATTGTTCAAGCCAGTCTTACGAGGGATCCAGTGGGGTGTTGGCCTGGGAGCCACCGCCTATCGTCTGCGCAAAACTGGATATTCCTGCGGCGTTGGGTGTCCTCGTCTGCACGGCCGAGAGACCTGGTGCGCCGCCCATGGGCCCGTTGAAGCTCCATCCTGACCCATTGCCTATCATGTACTTGTCAGCGAAGTCATTCGGAAGGAGCAGAGGATGCAGAGCGGAATACCAAGCTTGGCGCCTTGTAGTCGGGAGGACTGCATTGGGGTTCCGCGGCCTGCTCCTGTTTGTTGCGTTTGGAACATGGTTCCCGGCATGTTGCGTAGTTGCTGCGGCCCAGCTCCTGTATCTGTAGTCAGCAAATGTCCGCCGCCAAAGGTATTCTGAAATTGATCAAGAGGGCTCCGCGTTCACGAGCTTGGTCTGGGGTAACGGGAGACGCCGTCGCGACTCGGGGCACAGGCAGAGCCAAGTATTGTCCATCGACAAATTCCCATGCCCCAGACTCAAGGCGCGCTGAGCGACAGGCGGCCGGACACCTTGCAGTAGTGTTTCGTGAAGACACAAGTTGCAAGGCGACACAGCGTTGAGAGGATGATGTTGGTGAACCAAGGGTACCGACCTGGGCGATTCATGATAGCGAGCGGAGGTGCGACTGTGTCGAGGACAGCAAAGTGGTCTGGGACTCTGGAAGCAAACACCGGGAGACGTGCGCGAGGGTGTGTGGGGGTGGATTGTTTGCTTGACGCTGTTGCGCGATCATGGGCTTGGGTTCTTGGTCTTGGGCTTCGCCTGGAAACGAGTCGTGGCCGCAACGCGTGTGCTTTGGACGCGGAAATGCGGCCAAGACTTTGCCGCAGAGGACCCTTGCAGCTGCCAGATCACGGCCGCGAAAATCCGCCGCTGCACTTGCTGCAAGTCAACACCATCGCCGACAGCATCCACCACCTCCCAATTGACGCTCCCCACCTCACCCGACGTGCCACCGTCGCCATGAATGCCCGCGCCCTCTCGCGAGCATCTTTGAATGCCCGGCACGTCGCCCACCAGCCGCACTCCCCGTCCGTTACTCGATTTCCCGGCGCCGTTACACCATGTCCGATCACGCAACAAAGATGGAGAGGAGACGCAAACAAGGACCGGGGAGTCTCTGCCTTGAGAAGCACAGGTTTGCGACGCCGCCAACGACTATCGGTCAAGTTGAAGGACCTGCCCGCTCCTAGATGGAAGATTCCTCGCGCGTCGCACGAAATCGACGAGGAACACGGACTATGGCAATTCTTCAGTTCAGAAAAGCAATTGCTGTCGAAGCCAGAGGAAGATGCCGCTCACGGTGAGCACTACCGTTCGACTTGAAGTCGCGTGCTGATTTCGAGTGCAGGCCGCTCGTGGACAATGGCCGAACTACGTCACAAGTCCTGGGAAGATTTGCACCGGTTATGGTGGACATGCGTCAAGGAGCGCAACCGTTTGGCCACCGAGGCCTACGAGAGGAAACGCATCGAAGCTGGTTACGGCGAATACGAGGCGGACGAGAGAGACAAGACGGTAAGCCATCTTGCGGCACAATAGCGGAGGACATGGCGAAAGTGCCATATGGTACCGACTACAGTGTTGATTGGCGGGATCTGTTCATGTTGACTGCAAAGATGATCAATGCGCTAATAGCTCTCGTGTCGCGCAGGTCAAAGACACCATGAAAGCAATCAGGCACACGCTGATCGAACGTTGGTATGCATGGGAAAATGCCAGACAAGCAGCATTGGACGATCCCGAGGTCAACCTGTCTGGCCAGGGCGAGGCATACAATCCCCAGGTTGTCGAGGTGGGTAATCAACCATTCTGTATGGATTTGGAGCTGACAAGCGGCAGGACGGCGAAAATGACGAGCTGGCTGAAGAAGCATTCGAGGAAACAAACCCGACCACAAGTTCTCAGTCTCCCGCAGTCAAGGATACGGCAGTAGCAGAAAACGCCAAAGCAGCGCAAAGCAAGAAGCCAAAGCCGTCGCATCAGACGGCATGAGGAGGTACATGCAATAAGGGTTACAAAATGATGGTTGCCCGTGCGGAGGCCTAATGAAGTGATCTGCTGGGAGGGCCAAAAAGGGAAGGCTTCTGGGCCACGGCACCGGACGGTGCTGATGTAGGGTACGGTGTGCATGACGTGCTATTGTATCCAAATATACCAGACGAGGGAACCGTTGATTGTGAGTTGAGCAGGCGAGCTGTATGCAGCCCCTCCCGGGGACCCGAACGTTGTAGCTACCGTAGGGAGTCTTGGCGGGGCGCGACTCGTGGCAATCTAAAGGCGGTGGCTCAAGCTTCAGGTCACCGCGCGACCCCCTCCTCAAAACGACCATCCACCTCCGTCCTCTCTCCTATATTTTGCCTACGCTCCCTCGTCTTCTTGTCCCAGAAACATAATCCACCTCTCTACCACTACCGCCGTCATCATGGAAGAAGTCGCCCCCGAGTACGATGTCGTTGTCCTTGGCACCGGTAACTACCCCGCCGCTCCCTCTCCGCGAGCAGCTGTGAGCTAATACGAGCACCCAGGCCTGACCGAATGTGTTCTTTCTGGGTACGATGAGTCGGATCCTCTAGCCCACGGCCGTGAGCTAACATTACCCCCAGAGTGTTGAGTGTCAAGGGCAAGAAGGTCCTGCACATGGACAGGAATGACCACTATGGCGGGTACGCGGCATCCCTGAATTGAAGGCTCGGAGGCTGTTTGCTAACGCTCAGCAGTGAGGCTGCTTCTCTGAACATTGAGGCTGTATGCCAGGCCTACTTTCCGCATTCCCGGCAAACGCTCACACATGGATAGATGTTCAAGAAGTATGGCAACTACACCCAGGGCGAGGAGCCGTGGAAGAAGTACGGCCGCGCGAACGACTGGAACATCGACCTCGTCCCCAAGCTCCTCATGTCCAGCGGAGAGCTCACCAACATCCTCGTCTCGACCGACGTCACCAGATACCTCGAGTTCAAGCAGATTGCTGGCAGCTACGTGCAGCAGGGCAAGGGCACCAAAGCGACTGTCGCTAGGGTGCCTTCTGACGCCGGCGAGGCTCTGAGGTCTCCTCTGATGGGTCTTTTCGAGAAGAGGCGGGCGAGGAGCTTCCTCGAGTGGGTTGGCTCGTTCAAGGAGAACGACCCGGCCACGCACAAGGGTCAGTTTCAACTCCTATATGGCGCATTGACCAGAGTCTGAGACAATCTTATAGGATTGAACCTCAACGTTTCAACCATGAGGGAGGTCTACGAGAAGTTTGGCCTGGAGCCTTCCACTCAAGACTTCATCGGCCACTCGATGGCTCTTTACCAGAACGACGAGTACATTGGAGTCTCTGGCAGGGCCATTGAGACGATTGAGCGCATCAGGCTGTACGTCAACTCTGTCGCGCGCTACGGAAAGTCGCCCTACATCTACCCGCTGTACGGCCTTGGCGAGCTTCCCCAGGGCTTTGCTCGTCTGTCCGCCATTTACGGAGGTACCTACATGCTCAACGCCGACGTTGATGAGATTCTGTACGAGGGAGGCAAGGTCTCTGGCATCAAGGCCACCATGAAGGAGAGGGACGCCCCCGGCGAGGCCATGAAGTTTACCACTAAGTGCAAGAAGATCTTGGCGGACCCCAGCTACTTTGCCGACAAGGTGAAGCCCACCGGCCACCTTTTGAAGGCCATTTGCATTCTCAACCACCCCATCCCGGGTACCGACAACTCCGATTCGCTGCAACTCATCATTCCCCAGAGCCAGGTCGGCCGCAAGAATGGTGAGTGACACGTCCAGCCCAAGCCTTCAAACCTAACCGCGTCTAGACATTTACATTGCCGTCGTCTCCTCGGCACACAACGTTTGCCCCAAGGGCTACTACATTGCCATTGTCAGCACAATCGCCGAGGGTGACAGCAACCACCACCTCGAGCTGGAGCCTGGCTTCGAGCGTCTCGGCAAGATTGAGGAAAAGTTCCAGGGTCCTCCCATTCCCCTGTACGAGCCCATTGAGGATGGCACCAACGACAACATTTTCATCTCCAAGAGCTACGACGCAACCAGCCACTTTGAGACGACGACAGGTGAGTTTCGTTTGCCAGTGCAACCAATAGCCTGCTAACTCTTCTCCACAGATGACATCAAGGACATTTACCGTCGCGCAGAGGGCCAAGAACTGAAGGTCGAGGGTCTCAGGGATGAGCAGAAGCTGGTTGCCGAAGAGTAAAAGTGCCACGAATGGGGGATATGGTCCGGATAGAAAGGCATTGGGATGGCCATGGAGCAAGGAATTTTTTCAGTTTCTTTCCTAGTTGAACTCACCAAACTTGTCGCATTGTAATAGGCAAGAGAGCAATAACTCACGTCTTTTGGTTCCGCAAATCTTGACAGGCTGATGATCAATCTCGTTTGTCATAGAGCGCCATGCGCATGAGGGTCCCACCGACCCCTTCTCTATTCCTGTACATGGCACATGGGCCCCTTTTTACATTTGTTGCGCGATCCACTCCCACCATGCGTCAACCCCTGGACCCTCTTGCCCGCTGACGCTGCCTCCCACCACCTCGACTGGCACATTCAGCTCCTCCATTTGCTTAAAGTCAAACTTGCCCTCGCCTCCAAAGCCCAGCCACTCCTTGTCGTCGCCACCATCGCCTTCCTCTTCGTTGTACGCCACGTCCATGACGCCCTTTGCCCTGGCGACGCGGACCTTTTCAATCTCAGCCTCCAGCTGCGCACGCACAAGCTGAGCCGGCAGCGCCGTGAAGAGATCCATCTTGTTGGCCGCAATAAGGACAGGCGTGGGGCGCGGCGGGCGGCTAGTCTTGTTGCCCGTGTAGCGGCGCTGCAGGACGAGCAGCACGTCGTGCAGGTACTCAGCAGCGTCGCTGAGGGCCGACCCGGCGCCACCGCTGTTGGCAATGGCGGCGGCGTCCACCATGTAGACGACGCCGGCCAGGTTGGGCACGGCGCTGTAGGTGGCGGCGGCCAGCGAGCGCGCACGCAGCTTGCCGTGCCCCGGCGTGTCGTGCAGCGCCAGCCGCCGGTTGCGGTCGTTGGTCGGGTCGTTGGCGCTGCGGAACCGCGCGCTGAACGGCGTGTAGTCGGGGTGCAGGGCGAGCGTCGTCTTGTGCGGCGTCTGGGTTGGGTGCGTCTCGCGCGGGCGCCCGGTTTCGAGCTGTGAAGCTGTTAGTTGGTGGAGCTCTCTGATCAGGACGGCTTTTGGTGTGGAGTTGCCAATTGCTCTTGGGGTAAAAGGAGGGCGTACCGATGTGACCAGCGTCGTCTTTCCAGCATCACTTGGCCCGACCAAGACGAACGCCGGCGGACTGGCGGGCGTCCTCTGGCGATAGAGGTACAGGTGGAGCAGGACGGGGAAGCCCAAGGCGACGACGAGGGTGATGAGGAAGGTGCTGAGGTGGGCGCCAAACAGCTTGGTCACCCAGCTGTCTGGATCATGCCAGGCCACCATTCTGGACGGGTCTGGCGGAGGGGTTGAAGTTTTGGTGGTGGTGACGCGACCGAAGTTGTAGCCGCGCTGTCGGAGCAGAAACCCTGATGGTCGGCTGGGGCTAGGCGTGCGGAAGCTTCCTTTCGGCCTCAGCCCTTGCCGGTCGGCGAAGACGCTGCGGGCCGAAACCGAATCCTTCCACACCATCGTCGTCTTTGCATCTCACGACCATCGCCTTACTTTGGACCTCGCCAAGAAGCTGACAGTACTGGTGGTATCTCGCGATCTGGCTCGAAGTGCGCTGCTGCCATCTTTGACCTCTCAGCTATGGACAACCACGTCCATCTCGATTGAAACCAAAAACACGCTTTTGATCTGCTCTGGGACTTCTGTGTTCGCTTTTCTCTCTGTTTCATTCTGTATTCGATTCTTCTCCTTCAGCAAAACTTTCTCAGTCGGATTTTGGCGCACAACTTGACAAGCGGGCTGAGCAAGAAGACAGCTCTGGAGAAGTTGATGTGCATAACTTTCCTCGGCTGGATGCTCCAACCCAACCGCTTGAGCGAACGTGATCACCACGAAACCCAGGCAAAGATTTGGTTTTTGTTCTGAATTTGTTTGGCTATAGATTTATTTGAAGTGGTTACGTTAGGAAATCGACTGACAGTGTACAGATGCTAATCTGACTCGACCGTTGAAAACAAACACGAATGCTCCTAGTGCAACTATCTCATACAAGCAGGCCAATACAGGACCTGTGTCCTGCCGACGAACCATTGCGCTTCATCACGCAAATGAACGACTTGCTCTTCCTCGGAGCATGAAGCAACCGGATGAATGTCCTACCTGACCACCCATTAATGCGCAACCGCCGTTCTTCCCGAGAACCCTCCAACCGTCGACAGCCGCCTAAACAGCCCATTGTTCAACCCGATTCCCCCGCCACTGCTTGCAGGCGAGTCCGTCATGGGCGTGTCTCCGTCGTGCTCTTGCGGCGCAAGCGGGTCGTCTTGAGTCCTGTACATGCCGTTCTCGCGTCAGCCGAACCCGTCCGCGACGCGAGGAGAGGAAGAGCTAGGAAGAAAGACCTTACATGAAGAGCATGTCGTCGAAGGGCGGCCGGGGGTCGCTGACGTTGGAGCTGCGAGGCCGGTTGCCGCTGCTGGGCGAGCCGGACGGAGCCCTCCCTGGGTCTGTCGGGGGAGAGAACGTGCGCGGCACGTTTGAAGATGCCGTGACTGTCATTGCTGGCGTGGTCATGGACGAAGTGCTGGTGTTGCTGCGGAAGTTGGCGGGGATGGGCGGGACGTCTTCGCCAACGGAGAAGTTTTGGTCGACGCTGGAAGCAGGCCTGATGCTTGTTAACTGCGAACCCAGAATGGAGGTCATGTCCAGATCGGAGAACATGGCATACCTGCTCAGAGACGTCTCAAAAAGATTGGTGTTGAGCATGGCGGCGGCAGGAGTTGGGGGAATGGTCGCCATGGGCTCGAATGAGCCGCCGCTGTGTCGAAGCGAGCTCGGCTTGAACAGATTCTTGGGCAGATGCGGAGGCTGGATGGAGCCGTGCGGCAGCGACGGTGGCACCATGTTGGGATTGGTGCTGATGTTGCTGCTGCTATTGTTGTTGCTGGCATCTGATAAGACGGACTGTCTGCGGCCAGGGGCAGAGTTGATGCCGGACGTCATGGCAGTGCTCATCCTCCTCAACATGGACCGTACCGTACCCTCAGTCTGCTCGGAGCGCTGCTGGGCCTCACTAGGAGCCTCGGACGGCGCCATGAGGTTGAAGATGCCCTTGATGGCGCCGATGGACGCGCCAACCGCCGCCTGGACCGTCGACCACGAGTTTTCGAGCCGGATGAAGTCATCGAGGTAGCATTCGATTTGGTCTATCTGCGCGAGGCAGACTTCCATGGCGTCGGCAACAAACGTCGTGCCCCAGATCCACACATTGGCCGCCTCCTCCTGGGAGTGCATCGGCTGGGCATTGATCATGGTAATGGCCGAATTGATCATCTTGTCGATCGCCTTCTCCGCCTTTTCCTTTTGTTGCGCCGAGTCGACGTAGTAGATGGCTCGGCGGTCTTCGTAGTTGCCATTCTGCTCGCGGACGCCCGTCTTGACGCTCTCGTACACGTTCTTGAAGGCGTCCTCATGCACGTACGCCATGACCGAATTGTAGTTGTCCAACGAGGCGAGCACCTGGTCGGCCGCATCGCCAATGGCATCCGTCAACGCCGCAAGATGGTCGGTCCCCTCCAACAACCGATGCGCCTGCAGCGTCTTGAAAAACGTAAAGTCGCCGGTGCGACTGGCGGCGTGGAGATTGTGCCGGATGAGGGCCACGCGCTGGGTCCAGTGCAGCTTCTTCTCGGCAATCATGGCTGGTATCTTTTTCGCTTTTCTCTCTCTTTACGAACGTGCTGCTTCTCTCAACGACGCGGGGAGGAAGGAAGTAGTGAAAGGACTATGGGAGGATGCTGTCAAAGCGAGAGGCGCCATAATGCCCTCACTTTAAGGGATGGCCAGAGCCCGCCGCATCGCAGTAAAACACCATGATCAAAGCTGGCCTGCTCGAATCCGAACACGCCGTCTCCCGCTCCTCAGATCAGCGCTCGAGTGGCGCACCGGACCAGTCGTTTGCGACGCATACTCGAAAGAGCGCTGGCAATTCTGTAGTGTCCGGCCGCGCAAGATGTGGGGAAAGTGACGGCAATACCGCAATCTGGACGCCTCTGTTGTGTCAATGTCGTTCTAGAAGGCGGTCGCCGCTCGTCGTGGACCCCGAAGTAGACTCGAAGTCGAGCGCTTGGCAAGCCGCGTGTCTGGGGAGTTTGGTGGTGGTGACAAGGCTCGATGATGCGTGTTTGGACCGCTCGTTGTTCTTCAGGGTCTGCTGTCTTAGACACCCACCGGCTAGAACCTACGTGTCTGGAGGTCCTGGCCACCCTTTTGGTCGATTTGAGATCCATACTCGAATAGCAGGGCAGACTTCGGACTTCGTGGGCTCCCTCCTGGCGCTGGAGGGAGAGCTGGCGTTCGGTGGAAGGAAACATCCTGGAGAGAAGCCAGCACACACTGACTTGGCCAACTCCAAATCCCACAAGCCATCCTCGCCCAGTACCTCGCGTGTCCCGGACCCAAAACAGCAGAAGCAGCAACATCGCTCCAGTCCCCAAAAACCCAAAAGTCTCGACCCCAAGCGGCCCGCGACATCCGCAGATTCTCCTACCCAAACACGCCCTCATTTCGTTGGCTCGACGGCGTCTCAACCGCCGAACAAAGCACGTGAGCGCAGCCTTTGTCCAGACCGCAGGCCTGGAATATCCCACGGTGAGACAATCGAAGCGACTGGACTTTTCGAGCCAACAACGACATGGCGCGGCGGGTGAGATGGTGTTTGGGAGGCCAGGTTTCCCGAGAGCGAGAGAAAGTCTCTGAGGCAGTTCGTTCTTGTTTGCTCCGTCGCAACGATCGGCTTCGCCCATCAGCATCCAACAAGATCGACCCCCTCAGACTGGCCCATCACCTCTGCAACATGGAGGAGCTTGACGTAAGTCCATCACCGCAGCCCTGTTTGCTGACAACCGGTAAGCGCTGGTGCAGATGACGTGGGAAGAGGAGGCGGAGCATAGGTGCGCTTGTCAGAACAAAGATCTGAAGGCTCAAGTTGTTCTTCTCCAGCATCAGGTAATGTTGACGCCATGAGCCTGCTGATCAGTTACGAGCAGCTGTTGACCTGCCGCCTAGGATACCGAGCTCTTCGCACTCGCCGACCAGATCAAGAAAAAGCTTTAGCTGGCTGTGGCCGCCATTGAACACCACAAGGCCAAGCTCGCTAAGCTCAGCACCACCATGGACGAGATTTTCGACCGCAGCACGGAGGAGCGCGACGTCGTCGTTCCATTTCTTGAGGAGACCGGTGAATACAAGGTGTACCCCAAGGGCTACAACGACATCTACAAGATAGCTGCGCATGCCAAGCTGGCCTTTCATGTGGTCGGCAGCTAACGTCAGGCGCGCGAGAAGATGTTGTCGCTGGCCGAGACGGACATCGAGTGATTCATTCGGGTCGTCAGTTGGGTTGGAGTTGGACAACACGGAAGACTTATTCTCTCATTACTCTGGTAGCCAGATCATGAGTGGAAACCTTGGGTCTCGCCCTCCTCGTGCCTTGTGATGGGTATCATTGGAAATCAAAGTAGTAGTCACCGAGTCTGGTTCGCAAGCAAGACAACTTCAATACTGCTTTGGAAAACAACAACACCGCTGCGCAAATGCATTGATATATGGGAATACAGCAAAACTCCGCACATCAGCCATCTCTGCCTGAGTGTGTCCCCCTTCTCTCCTAGGAGACAAAGGGTAGAAAGTAAATGGGAGTCTACATCTTAGCCTCGTGACTCGTGACTCGCCCCAGCTGAGCAGTCCTACTCCGTCTCCAGCTTCAGCGGTCTTCCTGGACAGCTCTTGCAGGTTGCCACCTCCTCGCAGTCAGCGGAGTTGATTTAGGCCTTGAACTTCTTGGCAACGGTGCCAGAAGACGCAGTGGCGCCGACGGTAACGGTGACAGTGGCGGTCTGGATGTTGGACACGTAGACAGTCTCAGTCGTCGTCGAGATGTAGTTACCGCCAGCGGCGGCAGCAGCCGAGGAGGCAACGACGGCCGCGGGGGTGGTGACAGGAGTGCTGGCGGCCGCGCTGGTGGCAGCGACAGCGACAGCACTCGAGGTGACCTCAGCCTCGTCCTCGTCATCGCAGTCGTACTCCTCGTCGTCCTCAGCGGCAGCAGAGGCGCTGGGAGTAGCAACAGCAGCCACAGCGCTCGAGGACTGGACAACAGCGGCAGAGCTGGCAACAGCCGAGCTGGTAGCAGCAACAGGGGTCGAGGCCGCAGCGCTCGTGGCAGCCACAGAAGCCGCACCAGTGGCAGAAGCTCCGCTGCTAGCGCCGGTCCAGACAGTAGGACCGGGGATGGGGTAGGTCGAAAAGTCGCCGTACATGTTGAACAGGATACCAGCGTCGTCGGCCGCGTAGGCGCCGGGAAGGGCAACGCCCTCGGGCAGGCTGGTGGTACCAGATCCGGTGATTTCGACCTGAATACATTCTAGATAGAATTGCGCTGTATGGTCGTTAATCAAGATGTTCTGGGTGTTTGGGAAGTCCACAAACCTCCTCCCTCGTTCGAAGCCTCATGGAGAGCGATGATCTCCGGGCGGAGCAAGTAGTTGCCAGCAGTAACGTCAGGAATAGTGATACTGTGTTTTCCCTTGTTGGAGATCAAAGTATCAACGGCCCATGTGCCGTCTGAGTAGCCCTCTTGAGCTATCTTACTCCACCCAGTTCCGTTTCCACCCTTGTCAGCCTCCGCCATATATGTCATGACCTGAATCCGGTCAGCGTGCTTTCGCCCCAAGCGTTCAAACGGGCAAAACTTGCAGGCCCCTTGTGAGACGAGGCGATTATATCGTCTGAATCGTCGCGGGAGTTGTGGTGCCACTCAAAGGTGACTTTGTCTCCGGGGGCGACCTTGAGAGTCTTCGCGGTCTCGACGTTGTTGACATTGCACGTCATATCCGTAGAACTGCATACAGCTAGTCAGAAAGAAGCCCGACGCCCTAACTAGGGGAGGCAGAAGCATACGTGACGTCCTTGATAGGGTCGTTGTTGGGGGGGCTGCGAATGTAGCCGCTGTCACTGTTGCCCAATCCCTGGTCAACATCGTTGATCCAAGCCGCGTAGACAGTCGTGTGGGCGTAGGCCAGCTTCGCCGCGGCTGCCAGAGCAAGGGCACCGTAGGTAGTCTTCATTTTGAAAGAGTGTGGTTGTTTGGAAGGGGTTGAAAGAACGAATGTGGACGCAAATGCGCAGCAGCGTCGAAGAGAATGGAAGCAGGTCTAGCCGGGCTTGTTGGAACGATAAACAAGACCAAGATATCCCAAGCTCTTCTTATATGTAGGCATCGTGCGCGCTCCCTTCGGAAATTGCCAGTCTGGAGTCGGTGGAGTGAGCCAGCGCTTTCAGCGTCGAGGCTTTTGCCAAGAGCTGTATAGCATTCGCTAACGCTTTTCTATGCTGATGCGGCGCGTGCATTTGACGATGGGCGAGCTCGAAGGCTGTCGAGTTTCATATATTTGCAACACTCAACTCCACAGCGCGGTACGATGGCCGAAAAAGGACAAGGCTGAGGGTGTTGGCCAATCGCTTCGCCTTTGAAACGCAAGTGCCCATGCGCGTGGTCTTTGCGTGTTACTCCTTCCGCACCTTAACGAGATGATGGAACACCGTTTCGCGCCTGCTTAACCGCAGAACAAGCGGTAAACCAGCAAACAGGAGTCGCCGCGGTCGCGAAGGCAAACGCCTGCTGTGCTCATGTCTGGAAAAGGCCGTGGCTTGTATTCAACAACAAAGGGCTTCGGTTCGACGGTCCGCCGTCCCCGCCTCTTCTTTTTCCATCTCCTCCACGGCAACGCCAGATTTTGCTGGATGATTCGACTCATTGTTGGTGTTCATGATGCTCTCCTATCAGCAGGGGCTTTGACAAAAGAGGCGGTCCAGCAGTCTCCATGATCTACGGCAAGGGGTCGAGCAAAGATCCGGAGCACGGTCGGTGCGCCATGGATGAGACATGATGTTGAGCATGGATTCGGTGGTTGCCTTTCATGGACGCAGTTTTTCCGTCCAATGCTTCGGCGCAGGATGGCCTCGTTGTCGGCTTCTCTGTCTTCAAGAACCGAAGAGGCCCGAGGTTCTTGAAATGGACCTGTGGGACAGGAATCAAATTTTCTTGGCAGGCAATGCAGTCAGCTCTCCTACTTGTCGCTTCTTGTTGCTCCTTTCGGCCAAGAGATCTTGACTGAGGATTTCCAAGCTTGATTGTGAGGTGTTTAAGCTTATCATAAAGAACAAGCGCCGTGGCCAGTTGCTGCGCGTCGGCAGATCGTTTTGAAGAGCGGGCAGCGGCTTCTAGGGCTGACCTGGCGCTTCCGGACTATCGTTCCTCCAGAGCGCTATCTTTTGACAACGGCTGGCCATCTGGCAGCTTCGCTTCCGTATTCCCCAGCGAAACATGTCTTCTCCTCTTGAATCTCGTCTGGAGCACTTCCTTACTCATCGTGCATATCCAAAGACGTTCTGTCCTTCTGAGGTCGCTCGTGCTCTCTCCAGCCAAGACCTAACGGCCGAAGGCGCAAAAGAGTGGCGTGAACTCATGCCGAGGATCCGACAGATGCTTTGGGAAATGCGAGATCGTGGAGAAGTTGAAATCTTGCAGCGGGGAGAAGTTCTTGGCGATCATGTGGGCATCGACGATGTTAAAGGTCCAATCCGGGCGCGGAGAGTATCTGGTCATGAATGAGCCGGGCAAACAACGAAAGAAAATCGAGAAGAGGCCCCGAATGAAAGGAAAGACGAAGATTCAAGCGCCTTTGGGAAATCACCTCCCACTAGATCGTTGGTGCCCAAAGCCCGCCGGATACTGGAACCAAAATTTCCAAGCGTTCGCTCCAAGTTCTCGTCTGCGAAAGGACTACCGAAAAATGTTGCTCATCCGGCTGAAAGTCTTGCCTTCATCGAACACGCACGCTGGTCAAGTCCTGGCTGATGGCTGATGGATGCTTAGCTACGACATGCTTGCGATGGCAGGTCCAACAAGCCGAAAGAGTCGAGTGAAGGCAGCGAGCGGCCATAGGGGAAGAAAATCTGTGCCTATGAGCAGAAAGAAGTATTTGAGAAGTTTGCACAAGGCTGGCGATCTGGTGAGTAAGGAGCAGGGCTTGTATTCTGCCTCTACCAATTACTCTATCCCGCGCCATGGTCTGGTAGCCTCACTCACCGAAGAGCAGCTCGTCAATCGCGCCCCCATCTATTCCAGTGCTCTGCCGACGGTTCAGCCCTCCTTTAGCCACCTGCCCTCCTCCCCGTGGCCGTAATGTTCATCTTTGGCTCCTAACATTCTTGAAGATCGACGTTCCACCTCTTCAGATCACTCATGGACAAAGTGTCGAGTGTTTTGCAGAAATCCCTGTCCATGAATGCTACACGACCCCAATCAACCGCCTGGCCCTCTTGGTCTCTTGGAGTGGAGTATCGACCTTCTTGAATTACGGATTCGGTATGTCCTGGATGCGCTGTCCATCGAAATCGTCATCGGCAAAACGTTCCAGCATGAACGCCTTCGAGGTCGTCGCCAGCATGTCCAGATTGTCCTCGTCTTTGGCCTCGTCAATTTCTTCTGTCTCATCGTGGAGGAAAAACTTGCAACAATTAATGACCAGCCACCCATCATAAAGTAGATACCTACCTCGTCAAAGGTGACCAAGTCTCCCCAAGGCGCGACATGGAGGAAGTTCATAAGAGCAGCAACGTTCGTCAATTCATCACCGACGGGTGTCGCAGTGCAGGCAACACGCTGATCGCTTTTCAAAGCACAGACTGCGGCGTTCGTGCTGCTCCCTACGTCGTGCAGAGCATGAGCTTCGTCTACGATGACTCGGCCCCAAAGTGTGGCGAGAACGGCAAGATGAGGGCGCTCTTCGGTGTAAGTTTCCTTCTGTTGGACCAACCTCTGAAGATACCTCTCCTGCGCGGAGTACTTGCCCTCGAGGTAAGCGAAGGAACAGACAACCACGTCGAAGCTCTCGAGAGACTGGATAGTCGGTTGCGGATCGTCGACTTCGTCTGAAAATGCTTTAGCGCGAATAAAAGAATTGTCATGGATGGAACGGACTCAAGCGGAGCACTCTGAACAGTGGACTGTGGACGCGAGTCTGAAGCTCAGTCATCCACATGTCGACCAAATCGGCCGGGCAAGCGATGAGGGTGGGCGTCACCGGGCGTTCCAACATAAGTGCGATCAGCTGGATGGTCTTGCCCATACCTTTGCCGTCGCCAAGCACGGCATAACCTCTCTTGTCTAATTTCTGACAGAGAAAACCCACGCCCTCCATTTGGTAATTCTTCAGCTTGGTGGGCAACAAGCGTGGGGGCGATTGAGTCAAGGATACGGCTGTGTGCGCCAAGTGATCAGACTCCTGTGCTCCTTCCTCGAAAAGTTTCCTGGCTTCGTCCAAGAAGTCCTGCTTCGAACCGTTGAAGACATATCGGTTGGCAGCTGCCTAAGCTGTGGCGTTCGAGACGACCTCCGTAATATCGAGATCCATCTTGTGCTGCTGCGCGAGCGGTTGGTGGAAAAGTTTGTGTCCAAGGGTGCGAGAAGAGTGGTGAGTGGAAGAGGTGCCGTGAATCTATTCGTAAGGGAATGGGTGGAGAAGGTTGGTGTCGAGGCGAAGTGACTGGACACCGACAGAGTTTTGAACGTTGCGCAGAGACAATGTGGACGGCGTTTGCCCGGTGTGCAACCTGCTTGACTTGACACGCTGATAAAATAAAAGACTTAGTAGACTCTTGTGTTGGCTGTAAGTACTGACTGAAGTTAGATGTATCGTCTAATGTGCAGCTAACTGAGTAGACCCGGTTTTGTAGCCCGCGCTTACTCACTTCCCAAAGCAGTAATCGATACTCAGGTCCAACAACGCCGGCACCCACCCGTCCACCGGCCAACACTGTTTGCACCAGCCACAAAGGAGGCAAGCCGCAGAGCGAGTCGCACAACACGCCGTCATCGAACAGCCACCATTCCCTCTTCTGCATCCACACCAACCAAGATCATCACGGACAAAGAGAACCTTCGACGTCGAAGGCCTCGCAACATGGCAGAAGAGAATGCAATCAAGTTTCTCACTCAACCAATCGAAGCTGACCACGAAAAACGCCCCATGCACTGGACCCGACATGGATCACAGGGCCAACATACCTCAAGTGGCCTTTGATCTCATGAAAGCCATCGAGCACGTTCGCGTCCTTTTCATCGACCTTGAGGCAACTCTCAGCTTGTCGCAGAAGACGATCAGTGACCTCATCGAGACATGCTCTAAGGCAGATGTGAACTTGAGCGGCTTTCCAAATACATCTATGGAGGGCACAGAACATGACGACACGGAAGCGACTCCTCCAATTGACGCATTGCTTGCACAGCATTTGCGTGATGGTGATGAGAAAGCCGCTTCCGACCGTCTCATGACAGTAGTCGCGCAGAAAACTTTGAAGTCCACCCAAATTCTTAACCAACCGTTGGAAAGGTCGCTCTCGGACATTCGCGCGACAATCCCGACACTGGTTATCACCACAAACATCTTTTCGGTCCCCAAGAGCGCCAAACGCGGAATTGAATGTCTTCACAGGCTCAAGCAAGAGATTCTTCCCGTTACCCAACACCAGCGCAACGTGTTGGAGCCCTTCCTGGCACAAATGAACCAAGTCTTGAACGATAACGATAAGCTTTACTGGGATCTTCTTGCGGACGACGAGAGAGCCAAAGTTGCAGGGGACTCCTTGTCCAACATTATCACGTCGTACGGATTCCTGGACCACTACAACTTTTTGGAAGAGGCGGTTGAGAAGCTTTGTGCATACCATCTTCGACCAAGCGTCAAAAAGCTTCAGATAGTGAACGACCAGCTCAGCAAATACCGCACTCGGCTCGAAAATTGGAGGGAGCACATCCCACTGCGCGATTCCCGATCGGAGATTTTGAGTGATTCTCAGGCTGGGCTCGAGGGCCGGCACAACTCTGAAGAGTGATGAGTTTTAAAGGATGCAAAGAACAGTCGTGACATGAGCACGGATGCCTGAGCGATGAGTGGCGGGAAAGCATCGTTCAAAGGCACTGAGACGGCGTTGGAGACTCGGGCAGCGGTTTCGGAAGGAAGTTGCTAGCAAAAGGGCAAGAAATCGGCGAACAGCTTGTGCATCAATGCGATGGAAGCTTGAAGGACGACAGTGACTAGCTGGAGGGTAGACATTAGTCAAAATTCGATACAGGGAATGAAAACCAACAAGTCTCCAAACCATACTGAAGTTCAGCCTGTGATGTACACGAGAAGTTCGAAAATTCGGCTGCTGCCAGTCGAATGAAGCTGAAGAAAGATCCTCTAAGCTCCAACAGTGGATCGCTTGCTGATGGTGTCGAGGAAGGGTGACTCAATGGAGGAGGAAATCGAGAAGGTTTCCTTCAACAATCGTAACCTCGAGAGGGAGACCGAGCAGGAGAACGAGAGGCTCGAGCTGCTCAACGATCAGATTGCCGAAGCTACCCGCGCCATCAGGGAGGACTACGAGAACAGCTTTGGATTGAAGGGCTACCTGAAAATGTGTCAAATGAAGACCATCGCCTCGGAGTCGATCGACGACCCCGAAGACATCATTGCCGAATTTAACGCCAACCAGGGCGGGGACGACAACGCTGAGCTTCAGGCGTATCACCAGTCGACCATCGACGAGATCAGGAAGCTCTGGCACGAAGGCAATGGCAAGGGTCTCTCCCTGAAGGAGCACTGGGCCAAGTTGAGCGCGTTCTGGGACGACTACAACAAACAGATTGCCGAGTTGGGCGTGGAAATTCCGATCACGTACGGAAAGCCAGACACTGAGGATTACAAGCACATCAAGTGAACGAACGACGACTCATCACCAGGCTCGGCAAACGCTACCGACATCATGATCACGATGAAGAGGCTTTTGCCACCGTAGCGAGTCGCTTAAACTCAGCTTCAAAAAGGTAGAAGAAAGCACGGAAATGCTTGGATGACCAAGAGCGTGGAAGATGGACAGTGTTGAAGACGGGATGGAGTTCGTGAGCTGTGAGAGGGGTCCTTTAAACCCGGCCTATTGCCGGCGCTAGCGCTTCCTCTTTCCGTCGAGCTTGCGACCAATCTTCTACCAACACCATCAAACTCCAACCCCAGCTCCCAAGCCGCTTCAAACCAGACCCAGCACCTACCGATCTCCAACCCATCCTCCAGAAGTCAAACCAAGCGCCATCATGTCCGACAAAAAGTCCGGGGCCTACGGCACCAACTCCGCGTCCGACACGTCCTTCCGCAAGACCTGGGACCGCTCCGAATACGCCCAACGAGCCGCCGATCACGATGCCAAAATCAAGGAAGAGGGCAAGGCCCGGTATGAGGCGGCGCTGGCTGGCAAAAAGTACGTGCGGCGCGCGTCGACACCACCTGACGCAAAGGAAACCGAGGCGCGCAAGAATCGCCTGGATGTGGGCTCGATGGTGGGCAAGACTATGCTGGTGCCGGCGGGCAGTGCGGTCGGAAAGCGCGGCAGAGGTGCCGGGTTCTACTGTGAGGCTTGCGACTTGACATTCAAGGACAACCTGCAGTTTGTGGAGCACTTGAACAGCAAGCAGCACTTGGTGGCGACAGGGCAGACGGGAGAGGTGAAGCAGGCGACAGTTCAAGAGGTGCGGGATCGGCTGGCGTGGTTGAAGAGGAAGCGAGAGGAAGACAAGAATGAGGAGGTAATAGACTTGCAGGCCAGGTTGGAGAGCGCGAAGGAGAAGGAAGACCGCGAGCGCGAGGAGAAGAGGCGAAAGAGAAACGAGAAGAGGAGGAAGACCAAGGACGGCAAAGGCCATCAACAAGACTATGACCCAAGGTCTGGAATCATCGCATGAGGATGCGAGCCGCAACGACACACCGCCCGGGAAAAGACGAAGGTTCACGTCAGGAACCCAGCCAGGCATTTCTACATCACTCCGGAGGCCTAGCAGGGAAACCATCTATACCACTTGTGCAATGAAGCTTCCAAGCTTTACGAAAACTCTACCAGCACTTCATGCCAACCACGGCCAACGAAGACGCTTACCACGCCACATGCCTCTTGACTGCATCTCAGACTGCACTGCACGGCATACCTTGGTCAATCGGCGGCGGACCCTGGCGTACGAGACACCTCTCCCAAAAACTATTCTCAAACGCAATCCCAAATACGCGCGCAAACATCTCGACCAGCCACCAGCCGCAGCTACAAATACGCGCCGCGGCAGCAAGGGTCCCGTCTCGACCCCGCCGACGCCGAAGCACGTGGCTTAGCATTTACCCACCGAATTTACTCGCCGACGATGGCAGTGCGGGGCGTCGAATTGGCCGGTGGCGTTGCCGAGATGAAGCAGCGCAGTTTGGCCGGGTCAATAACCGAGAGCGAGGAGAAATGAACGATTCAATAATTGCAAGAGAAGCCAAGAATTTGCTCAATGTCCCACTGCGAGATGAATGAGACCCGTGGGACCCTGCCTGCTGTCGCCGTGCGTAGAGGCAGGGAAAAGGGGTCGAGCGATACAGGTGCCCACGGTCCAAGCACAGTGTCTGCAGCACTTTCGGAGTTCAGCCGAGGAAATAAATACCCCCTTCTTCCTCCAGGATCACAGCATGCCGAGACACGAATTCAGGGCGGCCAATTTAGCGAAAAATGAATCAATTTATGTACAGCCTAGCCTACGGCAGGCAAACCATAAACACTCTTACACGACCAACCCAGTCTGCCACCCAATTCCTCTCGTCCGCGTCTACGAGACGGAAACAGTAAACTCGGAGACCGTCAGCACGGCATCGCTGCCAGTGAAGGGCTCGGTGCCAGCCTGGACAGTCGTGAGGTACTGGCTGGTGCTAAAACCTTGCGAGGATTCGAGGTACGAAAGGAAGTCCATGAGATCAGCGCTGAACTCGGTGGTCTCGCTGTCAGCGACAAAGCTGTAGACAGTGGTGCTGCCGTTGGAGCCGCTGTACAGCTTGAAGCTGACACCGCCGATGGTGGTAGTAGCGACGGCGGAGCCGGTCGAGGAGATGGGGCCCGCGCCGCCAAGGGCCGCCAGCCAGATCATGATTTCGTACTCGGAGTTGCCACTGGCGGACGACGAGGTGAACAAGTCGTAGGCGACGTTGGCAACGGGGGTGCCGCTGTACGTGTACGAGTACTTGATGGTGGTGGGGATGGAGGAGATGCTGCTGATCTGCTTGGCGGTGAAGGAGAGGGCGGCGTTGGCGTACGACTTGACCGATGACGAGCTGCCACGAGTACCGTCAGTACCTACGCTCTGCGAGACAAAAAGAGGAAAGGGGGAGTCAACGTACCCGCCGGACCAGCTCCAGTTGGTGTGCCAGGCAATCGTCTCGCCGTCGAGGCTGTCGACGCCGGTGCACTGCGACCCGGAATCCGCGTTGCCCTGGCCCCACAAGTTGTTGTAGACGGTGTAGCTGCCGGTCTGGATGGTGCCGTACTGCTCGCACGTGTCGGCGCGCTTGACGAGGGTGCGCGAGGGGGCGGCCGCCGCGAGCGACGCCGCGCCAGCAAGCACGGCAGCGGTGGTGGAAAACTTCATCTCGAAAAGCGAAAGCGGGCTGCAAGTTTTGGACAGAAGGAATGGACCTGGGTATCGAGACTGTGCTGAAGTGGACTGGACTGGACTGGACTGGACTGGACTGGATCACAAGAGAGGATCGAAGCTGGCAGACGCGGGTTTATAAGAGACGAAACGTGGAGGGATGATGGGCTGCTTGCCCCAAAGCACACGCGGACAATGGATAAAACCTTCGGCAGACCAGTCGACGTACGTGCCTACGTCCATCACGTCCCAAGCGAGCACCCACCCAGCAGCAGCAAAACAAGAGAGATCGATCTCCTTCACATCTGCCGCAGCAGTACGTGGTGATAGGTGGGCCCCTCGCGATGCCCCCTGTTTGGGGTTCTAGCGACGGCAGCATCCGCCGCGTGCGTGTGAAACCCCCCGTCGCAGATTCATGGCTGCTGGCTGGCCTACATTCACATTGCACGCACACCTTCCGCATTGAGCGTGAGCGGCGGCTGAAAGAGAATGGCTCCGCTACCGCTTGTAGCACGCGTGCCCGTGTATGGTGCGAAGTATTTACCTGCCTACCGAAGGTACTCGCGCAGCACCTCCCGGATCGGCGTGCCGACGGACAGCCGGCCAGCCAGCCGGACAAATCTCCACCGCACCGCCGCGCCGTTTCAGTTCGCTTGCGCCGCTGCGTTTCATGTCGGTCGAGACTTGACGCTGGTTGGAGCGAGGCCGCGCTTCGAGAAGGGGGTTCTGCACTGGCGTCGTTGTGCCTTGTTGTTTGTGTGTATAGCGCGCGGGCTGCTGGCTCGCTTCGTGAGGGCTGGCTGGCTGGCTGGCCTGACGGCGACGTGGGTGTGATTCAAGCAACGAACCGAACGACGCATTGCGTTGCCGAAATTACTTCTCAACTGCTCCTGCTGTTGCTCTTCTCTATTCTATCGCTCTACTGTTCTGCTCTACTCTGCTCTACTCCCCAGAAAGAAAGCGAGTCAACCCAAGGAAACGCACGCCTCAAGTATTAACGCAACGCCGATATACGGACGTTTCGATCGTCGTTTCAACGCCTCGTTCATCTGCGCCTACGCGTTTGACGGCGGCGGCGGCTCTGACGAGCAGCACGTCCGCAAAGGAGAGTGGGAGACCTGACTGGCACGTCGTGGTCGTCGTGGTCGTCGTCGTCGTTGTTATTTTTATCATCATTATCATCATTAAATCAGCGAGGGACAGAACACAGACGGAATATATGTAGCATTCTCGCCCCGCCCTACCTATCTGCCTTCGTCTCTTCCTAGGTACCCGCCCAAAAACAGTCTTCTCCGCCTCCCGTCACACCTGGACTGTCGACCTGCCTGAAACGGCGCGCGTGGACTGGACTGTATCGATCCGCAGGAAAAGAGGTGGAAACCTATGCGCCTGACCTTTTTGAACGATGAAAACGATGGGCAGCGGATTACGCCGCGCCAAGAGAGGGTTCAGCGGTCGGGGTGGCGGTGGGGATAGCTTCATTCCCGTCTAGGCGGCATTCAAGCACCCAGGCGGGTGCCACCACCGCGCCTTTTTATTCGCGGACTGTACTGCTGGACAGGACGGGATGAATGCGACAAGAGGAGACGAGACGAATGGAGATGAGCCAGCTTTGCCTGAATAGGTCGGTCCCGTCGGTTGTGATTCTGTTCTGTTCGGTTGATTGGTGGGACCTCGTTCCCTCTTCCTCTCCTCCTCTCCTCCTCTCCTCCTCTCCCTCTCTATTGCTCTCTCCACCATCACAACGGAAGCTCTACCATGTTCCAGAAACGGCAGCAGCACACCTACCCACCCACGTGAGTCGATTCGGTTGGTGGCAGCGCAGGCCAGTGCAGTGCACGGCAGGGTCCGTCGAGATAAGCTTTCTGGTAGGTACGGTAGGCACTAGTAAGGTTGACGCCGGGCCGCGCGCTAGCGGTACTTTACCCTCGTACCCTACCTATTCAGCTGCCCGCAGGCCGCACCCTTTTTCGACCATGCTATTGCTTCTGTTTCCTGGCTGTGGTGTACGCCACGAAGCTCATCGCATGTGGCAGGACGATTGCTGGAAGTGAGCTAATTCCTCTTTCACGCAACGCAATTTTTTAGCCGTAAAACAAGGGGAAGAATGGTTCACCCATTACATCCTATATTCCATCCTCGCGCTCGCTGGCTGGCTAGCTAGCTGACTGGGTATCTATCTCGCTCTTACACACATGCTGCACGTCACGCCAGCGCCAGACTCCTCCAAGCTCTCCTGTTCGCGCCTCAAAGCCTTTTCAATTCTGCCCACGAACCCCAAAAAGACAAATGATTAATCAAAACGCCACCCTGTCCATCTGGATGCTGGGGTGAGATGCTGAGATGCTGAGATGCGTCGTTGCTCTCGTTTGCCGAGAATCGTCGGCAAATATGGTCGCTTGCTCGCTCGCTCGCTCGCCGGCATTTCAAAACGCTTGGAAAGAGGGAAATATGGAAGCAAAAAGGTCGAGAACGACACACCGACCCGGGCCGTGGTTTTCCGGACGAGCGTTTTTGAGATGAGGTGCCTGGTGGTGTACGACTGGGGGTGCCGCCGGGCTGGATGGACGGGTTGCAGGGCGGGCGGGTGGGCGCACGAGGCCGGGGCGAGCGAGCGACGGGAGCGTTTCGACGGGCGCAGGAGCCGAGTGCGTGACTGACGGCTGCAAGGAAGCCGGTCGTACGGGTCAAGGTCGGTGTCGCTGTGAGTTGCCCTCTCGTGTCGCTTCCGTCATTTGCGGTCCTCCGACACAATACATCCACTCTCTCGGCCACGTTCAGAAAGAATTGATTGGAAAGCGACAAAAGTTGTTTTCCAAGACGCGTTGAGCTTGCTCAAGCCGCCCACCACCACTGCGGCGTCGCAGGCTTGCCTTCGGCTTTGGCGGTATCGGTCGGCGTCGATTCTGGTGTCGGAGACGGAGTCGAAATAGAAGCCGGCGTCGGCTGTGGCTTGGCCGCCTCTTTCAGCTCAGTCTTGGGCTTTTCTTGCGCATCCGCATCGCTCGACTTGTCGGAGCCCCACAGGAGATGGCTCAAGCCCGAGCCAAAGCCACCGCTGCTCTTGCCCTCTTGCTCGTCCTTCTTCGGCGCCTTGCATTCTTCGCCTCCCTCGATGAAGCCGTGCTCGTTCGAGTGCCCGGTGCGAAACGCATAACGTTCCCAGCTCATGCCGCGGCGGCGGCGGCCGTCGCCCTTGCGCACCGTCTCGCCCTGCACGACTTCGGTCTGGACCTCGCCGTCGTAGTCGTACAAGCGCGGCTCGAAATCTTGGACAGAGGCCCAGGCGTGAATCAGGCGCCGCCAGTAGCAGGCTTCGGCGGCAGGCGTGAGGTAGCGGTCGCGGAAAGTTGCGACCGACTCTGCGGCAACGGCGCGGGCGTAATCGGGGCGAGCGACGAGGTCGTCCATGACGGCGGGCAGGTCGGAAAAGTCGCGCTCCACGTGGACGTAGTTCTAGGGCTGTTAGTGAGGCGCTTGGCTGCTGGGGTGTTGACACAAACCTGACGCGACCCTTCGGAGCGGAGCAGCGGGTAGTAGTGGGCAACCCAGTCGAGCTCGTGGATGACGGGAACGCTGTTGCAGTTGTGGAGATATCGCAGGCGGCCGCTCCAGGTGTTGCCTGCAAATGTCAGTTTCAACACATTCGACATTCGAAACATGCTTACCCTCCGTGTGCGCGACAAACTTGTACTTGCAAAAGTCCTGCATGGGAATGACATTGTCGCGCGTCCTCCAGTCAATGGACTTGACATCGGACCAGGGGTTGTTATCCGCCGCCTCAACGAGCGCCTTGCGCAGCCCGCCGTTGACTCCCAAGCTTCCGCGCCAGGCCAACTGGGGAATCTTGTCGTCAAACGGGACTTCCATCTCTTTGACGTCATCGCGGAATTGAGGGTACGAGCCAACGGCGTCATCAGGGTAGGACCACCCGTCAAAGTCCGGGACGACCCACATATTTTGGTTCGTCTTGTGCCGAGCCCAGGTCCAGCGAATCTTGTCCGGAGAGCCCGCCTCGCCACGGTCGTGGAGGTCCAGCACGAATTCAATGTTTGGCAGCTCGCGCGGGTTAGGAATGGCATTCATGGCGCGGTGCAGCGAGGCTAGCGCGGCAAGACCTCTCGAGCGGTCAGGCTCTCCTTTGGTCTCGTTGACGACAATCAGCTGCGACGTGTTAGTTTGCGCCTGGCTAGTAGAAAAGCGTACGGACCTGGCCGTCGTAAATCATGGCATGAAATTCGCTGCGTGAGTTAGGAATGTCCTCCTCGCCGGCGCCAATGCGGACATCCTTCTCTTGAATCTTGCGGTCCTTGAAATGCTCTCTTGCTCGGTCGACTTCTTGAAAGAGGCCTGGAAATGCCGCCTACGTATGTCAGCCACGCCTTGAACCAGCCGAAGAAACCTACATCGCACTGGTCGTCCGTGAGGCCATAGTTCAAGGCATCCTTCTCCGGGTCGAAGCGCCACCAACTGACGTGTGGTAGTTTGATCTTGCGAAAGCCGGCGCTCTCGAGGTGCGGTTTTGCCTCATAGGAAGCCAGACCGATCAGAAAGACGGCAGCGGTGATGGCGGCGGCAGCAAACAGCATCCGGCGGGGCGGAGCTCGTGCCTTTGGGCCATGGAGTGTGGGCGACCCAAGCGGGGCGTAGCGCGGAGCAGTTGGAGAGAGCAAGCTTTTCCAACCCATGGTGCAACAAAAGCCAAAAGGTGTGGAAGAACAAACGGGCTGGGGGCGACTTTTGGATGCAGGAAATGTCGGTAGGCAGCGGGCCAGAACCAGTGATATCAGGGCGCAAAAAGGATAGGGCCACGGCACACGGACAAGCGTCGATCATAGGGTGGCGCAGGACAGGACTCGGCGACGGCAGGTCAGACCAAATAGGCCAGAGCATGGTGGAGCGGAACAAAGGGAGCCATGGTTGCGTTGGAGGCCAAGTGATAGCAGACCGTTTGTGGCGTGCTCGCAGAGGGTACCCATGGCAGGGCAGAGTAGCAACAGGCTGTAGCAGGCTCATTCTAGCGATACGGGTCGCGCCTTTCAGCCCCATCATGGCAAGCCGGCATGTACTGTATTCATTCAAGCACGGAGCGTAGCTTAGCAGTGGAGCACATACGATGGGTCCCGGCCTCTTCGGCGCGGCGAGCTGGTGGCTGCTGCGATGCGAGCTGTGTCTCCGTACAACGCGCCCATGTCAGCAGTCATGTCAGCCGCGAGCCAACCATCCAGCTCGTATCTGCGGCGACGTGGGGGCACTGAGCCTGAGCGGTGGGAGGCCAGGCCAGGCCGGTGGTGGTGTTGATGTGAGGTCCAAACATGCTCTGCTGGAGCCTGCCAGATTGGACGCCGAGCCAAGCCGCTGGATCCGGGTCTCCCGCCGACTGCCATCCAGACACTCAACACCGTCTCTGCATCTCGACTCCGAAAACACCATGCTGCTCCTCCGTCTGCGTCCATCTCTGCCGTCGCACAAAGACCTCTGCCGGCCCCCATTGTCTCCTCAACATCCTCTGACGTCACGAGGCTGGCTGACTGACTGACACCAACACTGCCCCGGACGCATTCCTCACACCAGCCACACTGCGTTTAGATCTTGCGCCTCGCCGTTGAAGCAAATATACCCAGTCCTGTCAAATCCTTGATGCAATTAGACCTTTTCTTTCCTACATCCCTCGATACTGACCGCACCCTTTGCATGATTCTGGTACCTTGCATCACTAGCTTCGGCTCCAAAAACAGGGCCAATCCACCGTCAAGACCTCGAGACTACCTGGTCTGAACCAAGACAAGATACATCTACTTGGACCCATTCAGTCAGCATGCCACAAACCTTTGCGACAAAGTCTTTCACCCCTTCCTCGGGCAACCGGGCCACAGCCGGCCACCATGTCAACGCCACTACCACGTCGTCGTCCCAGGCCCCAGCGGCAACCCCAAAAATCCACATAGCCTCCTCCTCGCCGACGCCCTCGCCTTCGCCCGCAACAGCGTCCCAAGCCTCCTCGCGTGCGCCCTCTCCTCGTGTCGCCGGCCCCAGCACCTCGCAGCAGCACACCCGCCGGCCCTCGACGTCGCCCTCGCCTTCCTCCCCGTCGCGGCACCACCATCAACCCCCGCCCGACGAAGCCGAGCGCCTCCGCGCCGCCAACGCTGGCTTTGCGCGCGCCATGGCCGGCACCTCCGCCGTGCGCGTCCGCGCAAAGAGTGACACAGGGCCGACTAGTGGCGGCGGGAGCCCCAAAGCCTCCATATGGGAGCGGCCGGGGAGCTCGCGGCGCAGCGGGGAGGTCGACGACGAGCTGGAGCGGCGGTGGGGCGCGTGGGAGAGGGGCGAGCTTGCATCCGGGTCAGGGTCAGCATCGGCGTCGGCGTCGGATCGCGTGGCCAAGCCCAAGAGCACCAAGGCCGAGTCGGGCGGCACCAGGAGGGGCGGAGGCGGGACTGTTGTTTTTCGGGATCAAGAAGATGGTGGTGCTGTTTGGCGCCCGCCGCCCCAACCGGCGCCCGGCTTGCTCAAACGGCTTCGCAGCAAGATTGTCAAGGATAAGGATCGCGTCAAGGAGATGGCGGAGAGCGCCAACGACCCGAGTCCGGATCACAAGTATGGGCCGTATTGATGACGAGAGGCGACGAGTGGCAGAGGAGAGAAGGGCGCATGAGACACATCACGCGAAAAGAGAAGAGAGGGAAGACGAGAGACGAAACGTAACGAGGTACAGAGAAACGCGGAACACGATACTCACGACGCCATGTCCAAAACGGGGAAATGCAAAAGGAAAAGGAAAGGGGAGTTCAGTCACGTCCAATCTTTTACGCACACTCTGCACGTAATCTTGTCCAGCTATCAAATATCAGCCCTCCATTCATTCATTTACCCATCTACCAAGATTCGATAATCTTCCCGCCACACCAGGTGCCACGTATCGCGCAGACCATGACAGCCAGCCAGCCAGCCAGCCACGTACTCGGCTTCTTCACGCAAGGTACATTGTATCTGTTTCGCTTGTATTTTCCACGTCCGCGTCCTCGTACATGCACGTAAGACGACCTGCCTGCCTGGGTACTTGCCTGTGTCTGGTTTGGCGCCCCATCACTCCGCTACCACCGTATACACCCGGATACTACATAACGACCGTAAACACTCCGCCCCTGTCCCCAAATCATCCACACACGTTTCTACCAACGTGCGGTAAACGACAGGGCAGCTGCAGGAGTGTCGACGACGACGACGACGACGAATGAGAGGCCTGTCTGTGCCCTGCACGTGGTCGAGACTACGTGGTTTTCGGTACCCGTGCCAGTGCCATCGCTTAGGTATTCAAGACGCGTCTCCTACTCCTCATCCACTTCCCACTTCCTCCAAACCAACCCAACTCTCTGTCTGACGGCTGAGCAACTTCTTCCAGCATTGGACCGTTGGCCAAATACTCAAGAGACGCGATTACTTGTTTTTCTCTGCGTGTTGTCCGCGCATCCACTCCGTTCGCCGCTTTTTCACTGGTGTGTGTTTGCGATGTGGCATGATGGTGGGCGCTACTTTTTCTTGTTGAAGAGTTCCTCCGTTGTTTGACTATGTCGCTGGTCGTTGGCGTGCACATAACGTCCTGCATTCGCTTTCTTGGGCGCGTCTGCCGGCGCTCCAGCGGACGCAAAAGTTGCAGATCCATCACATACATTCCGCAGCAGTCGGAACTGTTCGAAGCTGTTCTCCTTTTTGATGTCCATGGCCTACATCTCAGCTGCGACTGTAGCAGCAAAATCGAGTCAACAGCGGAGTATTTATACAGCAGAGCAGCCGGCCCGTCGCTCGTGCCGTGCCGACGACCGCCTGTCACGCGGCGAGTTTGACATGTGGAGCGCTGCTGGTGGTGCGCATGTGAGCGGCGGTGGTCTTTGAGTATTTGAGTCGCTGCTGAAGCTCCTGGATTCTGTCATCACGCACCGCCTTCCTACTCTCTTTCCGGGGAGTAGATGAGCGGCTACTCTGTCTTGTTCCAATCTGTTGAAGAAAGCATCTACTTGGATTCTGTTCCTGTTGCGCTTGGCCTGTCGTGATTTGCGCAGTTTCCCAGGTCCTCCGCGATGGGATCATGGTGATGGACAGCGCCAGATTAGACTGAGGCCTAGCACTATTGTCACTCAACAGCGTCTCCTCCAATAGACAGGCCGTCAGCCCTGACTGACTTCCCCCAGTCAACTTTGAATTCATGTGCCAGCGCGCAAAAAAGTACATTCGGATGATGACCTTGCTGTCCACGCCCTGCCGCCGCTGCGGACAGGCCTGTGCCGTTGAGATTGACCAGAAGGGGGAGTGGACGCAGAATTTATATAAAAACACAGAGTGCATGCCCCTTTTCACAAGATGCTTGTGATAAGGCGCGATCACTTGATCCGCAAGGAAGCTCGTGGCATGTGAGCCGCTGGTGTCAAATATTTAACCCTCTGCTGCGGCGCTTGGATTCTGTCAACACACACGATCTTCCTGCCATGAAAGGGAAAACGCGTCCAAGTGAGCAGAACTCTCACTTTTTGTGGCCTTCTCCAGAGAACGTACTGTTTGGTTTTCTGGCTGTGTTTACCATTTCCTGCTCTCTGTTTTGTCTCAGAACCTGCGTCACGGAATGGTGGTGATGGACAGCGCGGAGGTAAAATGATGGCTCACTGTCGTCCCTTAGTATCCCCCGTCACCCACTGGATAACCACCCTCCTTTCCAACAAAGAAGGTCGAAACCCGATGTTTGTGTCTGCTGAGGAACCAGCCCAGCCCCAAGTCGCATTCTTCAACGTACTTGCCCTGCTCCCAGAACTGGGCTGTTGATATTGATCAGAAGCGGGAGAGAATGTAGAATTTATATCAAGACGCGGAGCGCACGCCCCTGTTCACAAGATGCCTGTGATGAGGCGCGATCGCTTGACCTGTGAGGAAGGCATGTGGCATGTGAGTTGCTTAGAGGTATATGACTCTCTGCTCTTCCTATTAGGGGTTGAAATCATCAGCCGCAGTCCATAGCCTAGAAAGCAGAACAACTCATACACGAGTGACGCCGTATGGTGGCGGCACTTGCGGAGTAGATTGTGAGACATGTGAAGCGGTTACGCGCCATGTGGTTGGCACTCGCTTGCGAACTGTATAAGTACCCGGCAAGTTCGCTCATCTCCTACGCTTTCAACCGCAGTGCTCTGTCCTAAGGAAGAAAAGCTATGCAACTTCCTGTACTGTGCGCCTCCGATGCCACCCGACGAATTCTACTTCTTTGCCCCTGCGTCTCCGCTTTCTTAATTCCTCGCACCCTCTCCCCTTTGGACTGGCTATTCAAGAAGGTAAGGGATGATGATGAGTGGTGTTGTAGAGTATTGACGGATGCTAATTTACCCCTGAAAAGGAGGTCGCCCCTGAAAGGTCGCCCCTGAAAAGTCACACTGCTTTGCCGGCTCCCATCTTCGCGTCTGTATTTCTTACCCGCTTCTTCCTCTCACAGACAGCGAAAAAAGGTTGACGGACGATGGCGGACGATTTCGTCGCATCACATCGAAGAATAGCGACATGCCCCTGAAGTGTTTCCCCTGAATTTCTATCATCCAACTTAAAATCACTGCCAGACAGACACCCCACCAAGTCGAATGGCTTCCAATCGTGTGGCCGGACAGATCAGCACGGCAAAGAGTGACTCGAAATCCTCATCACCCACTCCACGTCCAGGCGCTGGTTGCATTGCAGCCAGGATTCGAAGCGAGGAAAGAGTAGATTATATACTCAAACAGAGCGAGTGAATCGCTGCCTAAGCCCGATCGTAAGTCTCGGCAGACGCCGCATGTGACTCTCTGTCACGCGCAACGTGCTCATACTTCGTTTCTCTCCTGGGTCGTAGACATAGACCGCTGCTGGGTATAAAGCCCGCTACATCCTGCTGAACGCTTTTCTTAAACCCAAGCACGATGTCTGAGACGATGATTCTGCGTGTGGTCTGTGAAGCAGGGGCGCTGGCGAGAAAGAACAAGGAGAGGAAAGCAGTGACATGCTTTGTACACTCCAGCGCCAAAAAGCGCAGTCAAAGGCGGTGTTGGACTGAGGAGTACGGCGTGAGGATGGCGGTGCTTTTATACAGGGACGGCAGAGCGAGGCGGCGAGGCGCGTGCGAGCCGTCTGTCAGAAGCAACGTAGATCACATAATAATTCCTCGACGATGAGCGACGACGTCAAGAACCAGATCCTACACTTCCGGCGCCCTGGCAGTTGGACCACACTTCCCATCCTACCACCCTTCGCACGACCCAAACAACCGGAACAGCACCCAAGCTCTGGCATGTTGACTGACTGACGTATGCCGTGCGCCGTATAGCGCGTATCTCAAGCGGCGGAAGAAGGATACAAAGGGAGTTAAGCCGACAAACAGGGAATGAATGTAGCAGAGCACAAACAAAGACTGCGGTAGTGGATGACTTGCTTAGTTCAATTTGACTTTTTATTGATGCAGTTTGATCTGTCTTTTTTCCTGCTCGCTCGCCACTGGATCTGCGCCTTGAACAGGTGTGTAGGGGTAGAGGGTAGCAAGCTGATGTCGGTGCTATGATATACTGTGCTGTACAATCCGTGTGTGTGTGTGTGTGTGGAAGGGTCCTGTGCACGCGTGCATTCCATTCTAGCTCGGCCGTCTGATTTTCCTCCCTTCCTCTCATTCGCCCACTCGTCCATGCACCGTCACTCCATCCGTCCGCCGAGCCCATTGACGTTTGTGAAATAAACAAAGACATTATACCACCACGGCCGTGTAGTCGTCGTGGCAGCAAAGGGGATGTAGTAGAAGAAGTAACCCGGTGAAGAAAAGGAGCCAATTAAAGCGCAGTATGCGACTGGCAGAGGAGAGAAAAATAAAAAGTGCCGGGGCGGTGCATTGGTGCTGTACAAGCCGAACCGCACAAAGAAATCGGGTTGGAGGAAAAAGAAAAAACGTCGTCACAGGTCGTCGCAGCAGGCGTGGCGGCTACTTGCCGCAGCCGGCAATGTTTGCGGCCATGGCCTGGATGTAGCTGCCATTGGTGACGGGGGCAAAGCTGTCGGCAGCGAGGACTGTGTTGAACATGCGGCAGGCGATGCTGGGGCTGCCGCCGGGGCTCGAGTAGATGGGCTCGCTGGGGACGTTGTAGGCGAGGAAGGCGGCCTTGCAGCCGGACAGGCCGTTGCACTGCTCGACGCACTGGGTCCACAGCGTGGTCTCGTTGTTGTACTGGGCGTCGGCCAGCGCGCGGTCCCAGTGGTAGATTTGCGTCGAGGCGATGTCGACGATGGGGCGCGCGGCGGAGGAGGCGTCGGCGGCGAGGGCGTAGCTGAGGTAGCACGGGGCTTCGATGGGGACGAAGCTGGGGCCGCCAGCGCGGGGGTTGAGGTTGTTGTTGGTGTTGGTATTGGTATTGGTGTTGGTGTTGGTGTTGGTGTTGGTGTTGGTGTTGGTGTTGGCGGTTGGAAGGGCGGTGATGAGGGTCGCCAGGAGCGAGAGGAGGGTTGTTGTGAAGAGCATTTTGATTGATTGTTTGGGGGTGTAGGTGGTCGAGGTGAGGGATTGATCCAATGTCGAGTGGAATGGGGGGAGGAGGAGGAGGAGGAGGAGAGGCGCATCAAATATATGGGGGTGAATGCGATGAGATGACCATGACGTGTGTCGACAGAGGGAAAGAAGAGGCTGGACTTGAGCAGGAGCAGGAGCAGGAGCAGGAACAACAACAGGCCTGATATACGAGAATTGTGGCCCTGCATCCATCCATCCATCCATCTATTCATAGCCAGCCGGAGCGAATGACAGACCATGCACCATGCAGGAACAAGAGTCCATGGCATGCGATGCGATGCGATGCGATGCGATGCGATGCGATGCGATGCGACGTGGCAAAGAGGCCGACCTCTTCTTCCTCGTCTCGTCCTCATTGTTGCACCGGTCTCGGTTCCCGGCCGACATGGCCAGGCCTGCAGTCGATAGCGCGGCCTGCTGTGCGTTCATTCTGTTCTGCATTCAATGTCGTGCTGACCAGAGGACGACGACAAGCACGCAAACAAATCATGACGAAGGAGATGAAGCAAAACAAGCAAAACAAGCAAAACAAGCAAGATTAAGCTTGATTCGCGCCGAACCAGACAGACCCTGTCAACTCAACACCACACCAAACCGTCCCGCGGCCTGACAGCGACAGCGACAGCGACAGCGACGGCGTCAACCGCCTCTTTCGGCTCAGCTCAGCTCGCACACGCCGGCTCAGCTCCACTCCATCTCTCGACGATTGCAACATCACATCGCACACCCGCGTCTCAAATAGCATCAACGCTGCGCTGACATGACATGTTGGCGTCGTCTCTGCCCTACTCGTCCTCCCTGCTCGCTCCCCGCCAACAAACATTCCAGAAGGAAAGCTGACGACCCGCCGCAACCGCATCCATCCATCACCACCACCACCACCATCCGCCATCTCACCTCGCACTGAACCTAGCCGCAAACCCACAAGGCCTTGCAAGCTTTCTAGTCTCGTCTCGTTTTCGCCTTTCTTCCCGTCTGCGCCAAAAACCACTCGCCGCTCTGACACAGGCCCTGCGTCTTTACCCTTTCCAACGCCTCTTTGCCATTGTCGTTATCGTCGACCCCGTCTGTCGCCCCGATAGCGCGACGCTGTGGCGAAGCTTTTCGTCGCGTCGCACACAGCTCAGCCTGCAGCGCCTCACGGTGGCTGCCGAGGTCGACCGCATCGCCCACGTCGCTGCGCACAGCCAGACCGTCGACGACGTTGGATCGAAAAAGTCACGTGCAGAGTTGCGCTGCTGCGGCGCACATGGCAACCCTGAATTTCTACCGTATATCCTCTAGTCAGTCGACTATGTACCGTGGCAAACCACCAACAAATCCGCCGATACCCTGGTCCGGGCAAATTCGCCGCCCGCAACAAACCGGCCGCAACACCATGCCATCCATTTCCGCCGACTTTTAGCAACCAAGGCCGTCGATCGGACCAACACATCCGCGCCGGCGAGCTAAGTGCATGTCCCTAGTCTGTTGTTTGCTTGGATCCATCCCACGCTCTTATCTTATCCTCTGTGTCTGCAAAACCTCCGAGACGCGCCAAACCAAGCCGGGCGCGAGACCGCTTCGTCGTGGCAGGTGCGCCGGCGCGGCACTAGTCGAGCTGAGATGGCTGACGGCGTTGACTGCGTTTGTGTTTGTCCGTCCATCTGTCGCTCAGGAAGGCTGGTTGACGACGTAGCATCAACTTTACTTGCTTGCGACATGCGAGTACCACTCAGGACAGCGCCGCGCCTGTTCCGTAATGAGCGAGGAGGAGCGCCTTGCTTGATCCTGAGATTCGTCGCCACCGACGGTAGGCAGAGTCGAAAGCTCACTGACTGGACTGCATCCGCCTGGACAGACGACATGAATCGCGATATGGCGTGGTAGGGAATGAAGATAGCCGGCACAAGTGCATACAGTCTGTTTCTCTGCTCATTCATCCATTTGTTCGTCCGTCTGTCTCTCACTGAACGCCGCGCATTTTCGGCCATCTCATTCCCGCGGTCGTTGGTCGACTTGCTCAGTCAATCTTTCTCACCTATCTCATCTCTTTTCTTGTCTTTCTGTTCATCCACCCATCCATCCATCCATCCATCCCCTCACTTCACACCCTTTACCGGCCCAGCAGCCGAAATAGTAACCAGCGAGGTCATCAACCCATCAACCCATCCCCACCCTCCACCAAAAGCACAAACAAACCCTCTCTCTTCGGTCCCCCCCTCCCTCTCCTCTCCCACCTACTACTCCCTCACTCCATCACAACCCCAACACTCCCGCCAAACCTCTCCCCCACAAAAAACAGCGGCGGCTTATTCGAATAATTCGGAATGTCCGGCATCAAGTGCTCGGGCGCGAGCTTAAACGCCTCCTCCCACGCCGCCGCCGAGCTGAACTCGACGATCGTCACGACGCTGTAGGGCGCGGCGTCGCCGAAGGGCGTGGGGGATCGGACTCTGTTTGTTTGTTGTGAGATGAGGGTCTGGGGGAGAAGGAGGGCTAGGGGAAGGGAAGAGGGGTTTTTAGGGGGGAGGGGAACGCATACTTGAAGGTCCGATACCCCAGCATGCCCATCGGCCGCCACAGCTTCTCGGCCATGGGCATGTGCGTGTTGACGTAGTAGTCGTGGTCGAAGGTGGCGTCGGGGTCGGCGGGGTAGAAGACGGTCAGAGTGATGGGAGTTGGGGAGGGGGACATGGTGGCTTGTTGGCTCGCTGCTGGCTGGCTGGCTTTCTGAGTAGGTAGGTAGGTGGGTTGGATGGGTGGGCAAGTCAATGGAAGACTTGGGTGAGGAAGTGGACAAGAGTTGGAGATATGGGTTAGTGGTGGGCGAGACAGCAGCTAAGTAAGTTACCGTACCGGCGCCTCGTCGCAGCCTTCCCAACACTCATTCCCACCATCTTCCCTCCCTCCCTCCTCCGTATACAATCTTTATACGAATGCGAGTGCGACGACGCGCTGAAGGCAGTGCTGTAGCAACGCCCCGCGCTAATCAAGCAATCTGGATTCAACCTACCGCCTCGCGGGACGCGCAATGGAAGCTCTTCCGACCCGTCCGTATGGGCGCAGCGTGGATGAGAAAGAAGATGGCTTAGCTCGTCCGTTTGGCAGCAAGTCGTTTGTGTTTTTGCATTTAGCCTTTTATCAGCACAACAGCGGGACGGGACGAACGGACGATGAGCGGATAGGTGAGCTCGCTGATGAGAATGACTGCTGGCTGCCAAGGGCGCTGTTACTGTGGCTACTATGCCACACCATACACTTTCCCCCTCTTCCCCTCATCAAGGGAGGAGGATCTGGGCTAGGGGGAGAGAGAGGCGGGCTAAATGGGGAAGGGGAAGTGCTTCACGGCCCTATACCCAATCAACCCGAGTGGGCGCCATACTTGCTCGGCGAGTGGCATGTGGCATGTGTGTTTGGAGGTAGTATTTGTAGTTGGACACGGCGTCGTCGACATTAGGGTAGGTTAGCATGACTGTGACGGGTGGTTCAGTGGAGGCGGACGTGGAGGAGGCGGCCATGGCTGCGGCGTGGATTGTGCGGAGTTTGGAGTTTTGTGAGGTTGGTTTAGTGGCGATGATGGGCTGAAGTTTACGTCTTTGAGGGAGGCGGGTGCTGTTGGTCGTCGCCGATGTCGTTGCTGTGGCAAGTGTGTCGTAGACGGCGCGGTGCGTCTGGCGGCCGAACTGATTGTAGAGAATGAAGAGCAGCGAGATAATTTTTTCCGACCTTGCTTAATCGTGGGGTAAGCAAAGTAAGTAAATCAAGCTTCTTCCTCGCGTCAAGCGGACGCGCTTCCGCGTCGCGCGCATGGAAGAGGCGCGTTGGGTTTGGTTTGCGTTTAGCCTTTCAGCGCTCTTCTTGTCGCTGATGGCACTCGCTGGCGGAGACAATCATCGTAGGGCTAGCTGTTGGGCGAGACCAGACAGTATGGTGCTCGTTCATTGGAGGCCAGTGCGTGGGTTGGGGAGGGAGGAATCCTCATCTGTCGGTTTTCTATCTTGTCTTTGCTCTTCGTCTATTCCGTCGAGAGCAAATCCTCGATGAGATCAGTGAAGAGTATTGAAGGGAAGAGCGATATCCGCGCCGTTCGCTCGTCGACAAGAAATGTCCGAATCATCCACATCGTTTCCGGAGTGTCGAAAAAGGCCATATCGTCCGAAAACTCCGGGTCGTCCGCCTCGCTCGTGTGGATGCCAGTCGGCAGGTCAGAGCCGGTCAATCTTGGAGTCTTCACTAGTTCCCGCTGGTCGGACTGGCGGGAACCTTGTAGTAAGTAGTAGTCAGACCGTCGCCCGTAGAACACCGCAGTCCATCAACAAAGACGACCTACATGCGTCAATAGAAAACATCATGACCAAAACACAATGCCATTGCCAACGAACCAATTTCAGAACTCAAAGCCGTAGTAGTCACGTGCCGCAAGACCCCGATCCGACTCTGCTGAAAGAAGGGTCAAAAGAGCGGCAGACGCAGATCAAGGGTTCACTCGCAAAGTATGTATAAGCTCACAGAGTTTCCAGGTCTGTGGTCCAAATGCCGACGCTGTCGAGGAAGGAGAGTTAGATGCTAAGAAGGGTTCTGACAGACTTCCCACGCCGCCTTGGTCCGGTCAGCTCTTTTCGCGGCCGCAGTGTTTCTAAGAGCACTGAGCCAGGGAATTGGAAACATCTCGCAACAAAATTCTCGCTTTCTCAATTCTCAGCACGGCGCGGCCGCACGACTCCCAGGCAGATTGAAGAGAGCCAAACCATACCTATACCGTCATGCATGTTGAAGTAGACGTCCCATCCGTCCCATCATGCCGTCCATCTGCCCATCCACCCATCATTCGCCGATGTTGAAGTCAAAACAAAAACGCAAGTCTCTGTCTCTGTAAATAGAAAGAAGAAGTCCAGTCCTGTTTTGTTGAACCATCCCCCCCGCCCGCCTTTCCCGATTTTGTATGCCATGGTGTTGAAATGGGTATGTAAGAAGAGACAGATGTTTGTGTTGAATCAGCTACCAATGTAGCCGCTGTTGCACGCCGCCGGCCCCGGCTGGCTTCGCCCGCCTAGATTACCACGCCTAGCATCTTTTTGTTGAAAAAGACAGAAACTCCAGAAAACGCCGACGCTGTGTGCAACGCATTACTTGTTATGCACTGACTTGTACGTGTTGAATTCGTTAGGTTCGTCGAGAGGTAGATGGAAATTTAGTTGGCGACGGGCACTGCAGCAGCAGCAGCGCCATTGGTCTTGGCGGAGGTTGACTCGCCATTCGTCGTCGCGCCGGGCAGGTGGGTTGACCCGTTGGTTTCGGCCTTGTGCGCCTCGCCATTGACGACTCCGGTTTCGCCAGTGATGGCGATTTCCTTTTCGAGGTCCGGGGCTTGGAGGCCCTCGAACAACTTGAAGATGCCGTTGGGGTTGTGGAAATCGTTGTGTACTAGGATACCAATCAGTCATATGAGCGGCTGCTGCCATGATGCACTTACCAATATTGACAAGGTACCACGAGTCCATCAGACTCCCAATCAAGTATCTCGAGGGGCTCGCAGCAGGGAAGCACTTGGCCCAGTCCTGACCCAGGCGGTAGAATTCGTCCTTCCAGGCAAGGAAACTGACGGTCTCGACAATCGTTGGCTGGACAATCTCCTTGCCGGGGAAGACACCCCAAGTCACGGCATTGGGCCCATCCGGAGGCGCGTTGGTCTTCAAGTCTCCATTCTTGTTGACGGCGTAGTAGGTCATTTCCGGGTCACGCTCGATTCTGGTGATCAACTCGGAAATGAGCTCCGGCGAGACCAAGACCTCGAGGTACGCCTTTTGGTAGACGTAGCCGTTACGCGGGCCCCATCCATAGATAGGATGAGAAGACTTGGCACCGTTGACGGCGGGCTGCGAGTTGATGGTCAACAGACCCCGCTTGTTGAGCGCAACCAAGTCATCCTTGAGCTCATCGGCCTCGCTCGTAATGGGCTGCTCGCTCCAGGGCAGACTGTCCAGCTTGCGCTCCACGTACTTGACAAACGCATCCGCAACGTCCTGGACAGACTTGGGGCTGCCCCAGAGCTTAATGTTCTGCTCGTTGGTGCCCCTCAAGCCAATGCCGTACTGATCCAACTCTCCAAAGGCCGGGGATCGCGAATCGCCCCAGCGTCCGTTGGGAAATTCGTCCCAGTCCTGAGTGCGAACAACGTATGACCGGTTGCGGTTTCTCCAGAAAATGGGGCGCACGTTTTCCTCGCGCCGGCCGGGAGCCAAAGACTGGCGCCAGGGGAGAGGCTTCTCGATGGGGCTTTGAACGTCCGGAGTGAGGCCGAGGTCTTCGAGCACCATCCGCGTTGATTGGGCCAGGTTCATGGTGTAGCTACAAAATTAGCAGAGTTCCAAAGTCACTGCTGGACCACTTACAAGTGAAGGTGCGTAATGCCCGCCTCGATCAACCGCCGGCACATTTCCGAAATGAGATTCTTGCCCACCTCGCGGACTTCGGCATCGTCATTCTTGACAGGCTCCAGTGCTTCGAGCCAAGCGGGAGGAATGTGGCACTTGGTCCAGTTTGCGCGTCTCATAAAGGCCGCGTAGGTGTGAATGGGCATAATGCCCGGGATGATGGGCACGGTGATGCCTTTGGCGCGCACTTTGTTCGCCCAGTCGAGAAAAATGTCCACGTCGTAGAACATTTGAGTCACGATGAAGGTGCCCCCAGCGTCCACCTTTTCCTTGAGGTGGTCGAGGAGCAGGTCTGGGTCGTCGTTGTCGTCGCAGCCCTCGGAGTAGCCGGCGACACCAATGTCAAAGTGATTGCCATATTGGTCCCTGATGTACTTGACCAAGTCCTTGGCATATCTGAAGCCTCCAGCGGTAGCCTCCCACTTTTCCTGTTCTCTTGGCGGGTCTCCGCGGAGCGCGAGAATGTTTTTGCAGCCAGCAGAGTACGCTTGCTTCAAGGCCTCGTCCAGCTTGGACTTTTCCATGTCGGTGCAAGTCAAGTGCATGCACGTCTCGAGGCCATAGACCGACTGCGCCACCTTGACCATTTCGCAGGTCAAATGCGAGTTTCTACCACCAGCGCCCCAGGTTATATCTATGAAGGTCGGTCCCAGACCATGCATGCGATCCATGCGGTCGTAGAGGTTCTGGATACCCTGGGCGGTCTTGGGCGGGAAAAACTCGAAGGAGAAGGATGGTTTGCCATTTTTGTGGTTTTCGGCCAATTTCTGAGAGATGTGCATGGTTGCGAGGAGCACGAAGGCCAACTAGACGCGAAACTGGAGCTCAGAAGAAACTGAGGCGGGCGTTAGCGGCATGCAGAGAAGGGGACAATGGTCGGGGGACAATATGAAGGACGGCGTACGTAGACCAAGCTCTTGGGAACAAACAGTCTTCCACCAGGCCAATTGCCTGCTATCCGAAATATCTAACGCGAGCCCAGCGGTCGGCGAGCTGGCGCGGCATAAACCACGGAATGGAGGGCGCTAGAGGTGCAGCAAGTGTCGCGAGAAAAGAAGCGTGGATCGGAGACGGAGTGGTGGTTGGCAAAAGGTAGCGCAGCGGGCGGACGGGCCTGCTCACAAAAGTGCCCGCACCCGCAGCGACCGGCCGTGACATGGGAACCATCGCTCAACAAACAACAAGTCGCCGACGACGGCTCTGTCCATTGCGCGCCGGTCCATTTAACTTGCCGTCATGCAGCGCAAGCGTCAACACCCCGACTTCGCTCGCTGCAGCTCGGCTTGCCGCAAGGGGCATCCCACCTCACCCACGCGGGGCCCCTCACTTGACCACCAGACACCATTGACATAACAGCTTTATTTGCCTACCTGTACCTTGCCTTACGCTGCTCTCGTCCAGATACCTCCTCCTCCTCCTCCTCCTCCTCCCATTCGCCATGTCTGCCGCACCACGCCCGCGCCGCCTCGTCGGCACCAGTCTCAAAATGTACTTTGACCTAGCCCGCACCCACTCGTATGTCAAGGGCGTCGCAGACATCTCATCCCACGCCCAAGCCAACGACGTCGACCTATTCGTCATTCCCGACTTTGTATCCCTCGTCGACTCCCATCGCCTCTTGGAAAACACGTCAGTACTGCTCGGCGCGCAGGATGCCTTTTGGGAATCGACTGGGCCATACACGGGCGAAGTATCGCCGTTGGTGCTACAGCAGGCTGGCGTCAAGATCGTGGAACTGGGACACGCTGAGAGGAGGCTGATATTTGGCGAGACGAACGAGCAGGTCGCAAAAAAGGTCCAAGCCGCCGTGCAACACGGTCTGATACCACTGGTTTGCGTGGGCGAGACGAAGCACAGCGCCATTGCGTCGGCCGCTGTTGGGGCAGCCATCGAGGAATGCCGTCCTCAAGTCCTGTCCGTGTTGACGGCTGTCCCTGATGATGCAGAGGTTATTCTGGCCTACGAGCCAGTGTGGGCAATTGGCGCTGCAGAGCCAGCCGACGCAGACCACGTTGTCAACGTGACAAAGGAATTGAGGAAGCTGGCAGCTGGAAGAGAAGGCACAACAAGGATTCTCTACGGTGGAAGTGCTGGTCCAGGAACATTTGCAAAGCTTGCAGACGGAGTGGATGGATTGTTTCTCGGGCGTTTCGCTCACGACCTGTCAAACCTGCGACAAGTTATTACTGAAGTCGGTCAATCTTGAGGAGGCAGAGTAGCTCGTTTGCATCTGGGCTCCTCTGATGTACTCCTGGCAGTCGGAGGTCTGGTACTGCGGGGCCAGCAGCGGCACTCCAGTCGATTTGCGTTCCGTGGCAAGTCTTCAGTCAGCTCCATGCATCCGATGCTTTGTAATGTAGCCATTAGACTCCGCATCCACGACCACAGGTTCATAAACCATGCATCGCCTTTGTTCAAGACCTATTACTTCAAGAGCCGTTACGTCATTTCGACCCCTCCTTTTGCGACCTGGACGTCCTCCCGGCATCTCCTCGGCATCTTTGACGTCAGCTACGACCATCAAGTGAGTGCAGAGGAGAGGAGTCCCAGCTGTGTATTGATACAGTCCAGACACAAATCCAAAATGATTGACGCGACCACAAATCCGCTCTCAGGCCTTTGGAAGCCAAACCATCTGGAGAAGCTATGGTACGGACCAAAGTCGGTTGACAAGCATCTGATAGAGTCTCTTCCAAAAGACTCGTCCAGGGTCTTCATCATTACTGGTTCTTCTCTGGCTACCAAGACGCCATTGGTCAAACAAGTGGAAGCTCTGCTTGGACCAAAGCATGCGGGAACTTTTGCAAACATCAAGCAACATGCGCCAATCGCCCAGCTCAACGAGGCGACTGACGTGATTTTGAAGGATTCCGACGTTGACACATTGGTCTCCATCGGAGGTGGAAGTCCTATCGATACGGCCAAAGCCATTTCTTACAAGGTGCATGAACGAGTTGGCAAGTATCTCTACCACATAACGATTCCCACCACTCTGAGCGCCGCCGAAAGCACCTTCAACGCTGGCTTGTCACAAGAAGATGGTGTCAAGACGGGCGTTGGACATCCCGAGTTGGTTCCTCACGGTAAGAAAATCCGAAAGCTCCTGCAGCCTCCTAACGTCCTATAGTAATCATTTATGATTCGAAATTCGCCTTGGAAACGCCTCCGAAGCTTTGGCTGTCAACTGGATTTCGTGCATTAGACCACGCAATGGAATTAATGTTCCATCCAACGGCAACAGAAGTCCCTGCAAGGCAAATGTGTCTGTCAGCCGCATCCAACCTGTTTATCAATCTCCCCAAGTACAAAACCGACCCCAAAAACGAAAATGTCATTACCCAACTGCAGCTTTCTGCTTTTGGGAGTCTAGGATTTCTTGGGACCAATGTCAAAGGAGGATTGGGCTTGTCGCACGCGCTGGGCTATGCTCTTGGAAGCCCATATTCGATCCCGCATGGCATCACTTCTTGTTTGACCCTTGGACATGTCATCAAGCTCAAGGCTCAAGAACCCGACGCTGCTGCACAGATCGCGAGAATGGCGCCGTTTGTTGGCCTTGCAAGGACCGGGAATGATCAATTGGACGCCACGGCGGTGGGGGACGCGATTCTGGAGTTGGTGGAAATTTTTGGCTTAAAGACAAGCCTGAAGAGAGTACAACGTCGGCGAGGATCAGCTCCCAATCATCGTCCAGAGGGCAACGCGCCAGGACCAGGGGCCGCTTTACGACAAGGTTGCAGAACTCGTCAAGGGTCTGTACTGATTAGCTACTTCTCAGCGAGAATGCCAGTCAATCTTTGGTTTCGGCGCCGCGAGCTGAATGAAGTATTGGACCAAGTCGACCTCGCTTCCCCGCCCAACACAAGACTCTTCTGCGACCAATGAAATCAGACCAACATCATTCCAATTTCAGTACAAGCACAAGTCTCGAGACCAGGGAGTTGGAGGCGTCATGATATGTTGCGCATGCCGCCGCGTGGATTCCGATGTGCGATTGCTTCACAGCGGGCGATCAAAACGCGCCCATGGCGGACGGCACATGCTCGCAACGGGAAGCCCAGCCGGGCAACCGGTCGGCCCCATTCAGTGACCACAGGTGTCTATTCGCAGACTAGTGGCTGTCTTACGCGATCCTTGCCTATCAGACGCATCATGCCAAGGTTACGAATTGGCCTCTCCTCTCAGCCTTGCAAAGAGTCTTTTGCAACTGTAATACAGCTTCAGACGCTCTCCTTGTCCGTTTTTCGCTTATTTGCTATTCCAACACGGCGATCAATACAGGAGCCATTGCCGAATGGATCATTCCGTTGATATGGTATCAAGTCGAATTGTTAAATCCAGCTTCAGGTGCATTATTTCCTGAAATCTCTCCAACGAGCGTCCAAGTCGGGCAATACGAGCAAAGGCAGGCCGGAGCGCTTTCTCCGCGCTGCTGGTGCTACCAAGATAGGCTACAGGAACTGCCTTTGGTTGTATTCCGCGTCGCTAAGGGCCGTCTGCATGCAGGCGAAGAGCGGCTGCTCACCACCACATGACAGCTTCCCCTCGCCAAAGTCGAGGGTCCTGGCACGCCAAAAAGCCCTGCAGCGAATCAAAACGTCCGAATGCCGGATGTTGCTGCGGACCAGGGCAGAACGCCGACTCAAAGCCCGGTGCAATCATCGACCAGGGGGCGAGGTGATTTCACCATCGATGATCAGACAGCCTGTTGTGCCCAGCACCTCTCGCGGCCGAGTCCAAGCCTGGAAAATCGCTGGATCCCCCTGATTGAGGATACAAGACTCGACGAAAACCCGAGCACCGCCCACTGGCTTATACCCGAGACCTTGGCCCCACGCCGAACCTGCTTCTGATATCATTGAAGGAGGGGACCGCGCAATGCAATTTGCACCTCGTCAGGCTCTCGATGGAAGCAATGTTGCATGTATCAGCCTTTTGAAGCAGAAACTCAACGTCCCGTGCCGAAGCCACCAACCAGCGACTGCCTCTGCTTAGGGACAGCAACACAGGGTGCCACCGTCGGCTTGGAGCGCCATCTCACCTTCAGCCCTACCAGATCAAGCTTCCTCCGGCGAGACTGGCCATGCATGGATGACACTGACTGAAGAGCGCCCCAATTCAGGCACGTATCAGTTGGCAATGGGTGCTGACATGGGGCGATTGCCCTATCCGCGTTGCCCGTGGAGGAGCCCTCTCTCGACAGCCTGTCTTGGCCAGCGACATGCCGAACAGGGCGAGCCCTGAAGAAGTCGATCATCCTGCAAGGCTGACAGCTTTTCTTGTCGTGGGCCGTTCAGACTTGCCGAGTCAAGCTCGTGCCCTTGAAACCCACGTTGACGTCTCCATGAGCGGGCCGCAGCCGTGTGGCTTTGGAATCCAATCACTTCTCCACTCGCCCTCATCATATGCCTCGCAGTGCAACCACCGTCCCCTGCTCAGGTAACCTCTGCGCCAGCACACAGCAGCAGTGGCAGCACACGGGTTTTGAGCGGAGTTTCCAACTGCGTGGCGCTGGAGTTTAGCCCGCATTTCCACGCCCATCCACGCCGCTCGGCTCGCCGCTTGAGGACCCCCGCTGGTGGAGTGCCTCTGAATATCCTTCGCTCCGGCAACTTGCCAAGTTGTGTGGAGACCAAGCCCTATCAGTTTCATACCGCCCTCAGGGTAATTCCGAGCCTCGACGCGTAGACGTGTGGGATCATTTAAGTTTACTTTGGTCCCTCGTGCGCGGTTCCTGACGACACACCACCTTTGAGAATATAACTGATCAAAGCCATTTTGGGAAAGCCGCTCGAGACCCATACGACCAACGTTCTGGCCCGCACCTCCAACAGCCTTGCAACAATATTTAGCCCAAATTCCTGAGAGGACGCCGTCAGCCTGGTCCGCACACCACTTCCACTAGCTTTTTGCTGTTCGTCAGAGATATGGAGGGCCAAGGGGTCGAGTATTGGATACCTCCGCAAGAGTACTACCCAGCTCCAGCTAGGGGTGCCTACGATTACACCCCTGACGCTGCTAGCGTTCCCAGCCTTAGCGCCTCACCTGTACGTCTTTCTTCTGCCAGTGGTTCATCACTTCCTTCTTTTGTTTTATCCAGTGCGGTTCCTCTGATTGTGCATCTCAACTTACGAAGATAAAGACATCAACAACCTTTGAAGTCCCGACTCCCAACGCACCGCCTGCGCAAACACAACAGTATCAGCAGCAGTACTTTCAAAATCCAGTCTCACCATTCCATGGAAATGTCACCTATCAGCCCAATCTGCCCGTCACGCCCAGCGAGTTTGGCTCCGCCGACGAAACCACAAGTCCATGCTTCAGTCCTCGCCGCGGCAGCAGCATGGAGCTGAACTATGCCAATTTTTCCCACGAACACCAGGCATTCCAGCAGGTTCCTATCCAAATGCAACAGAGTTACGGCCAGCAAGCGACGTGGAGCGTGAATGGTGTTGTTCCAACGGAGAGAACACATACAACAAGCGGAGTGAGTAGCTCTCCACCCCTTATTCACATCGAAAGCCAAATACTGACGATGCTTCCAGCGCCGACGGGCCCAGAATCGAGCCGCCCAACGCGCATTCCGCGAACGCAAGGAAAAACACGCCCGCGACCTCGAAGCGCAACTCGCCTTGCTATCCGACAAGTACACCAAGCTGGAGACGTCGCACGCCGAGCTCAGCTCCGCGTACGAGAAGCTGCGCCGCGTGATTCACCTCCTGACCTCGGACGAAGCGGTCGAGTCGGGCTCCATGTCGCCGCTCGACGAAGACGCGCTGCTCAAGGGAACATACGTCAGTGGCGAGGGCTTCGCCGACATGGACAGCAGCAGCAGCAGCAGTGAGGGCAAAGCGGCGGCGCTGAGGCGCGTCATTGGGAGCGTCGTCGAGGCGGGGCAGGGAGGTGGTGGCGGCGCCGCTCTGAGGGGACGCGACGGGGAGCGGGTGCGCAAGCTGGTCGAGATCCTGAATGGCGAGCTGGCTGCTGGCGGCGCGGCTGGATCGAGCGAGGCGTCGGCGTCGGCGGGTGGCAGTGGAAAAGGGGGCATCAAGTGCGAGGTGTGATTGATGCTCAAGACGACTCGATTGTTGCATGCATGTATTGCATTAGATGGGCAGGGGCCGGTCCTCGCCTCAGCGCTGGTGCGAGGATACCATCCATGCCTGGTGGGGCGCATACGGGCGGGCTGCTGGACTGATGGTCGTTGAAGAAGAAGAAAAAAGATTGACATTTCCTATTCGGGGTGTGCTGGCTTTTCCCTCGCACATGTTCTCCTTGGGTATGTTGCGTCACGTCTCTTTGCTGGCAAGCGGGCTTGGGGGTTCGACGGCACCAGGAAACTGGAATACGAGCCAGGCGTCTGGTGTCAGGAGCCTCATGGATAATGGGTTCTTCTCCTTTGGTCTCACTTGCTCATATCAGACCTATACTTCTTCACTTCACCACTTATCCCCACTTTCACCCAAAATTTCATCCACTTCCATCATCTACCAGCAAGATTGAACTACAGTCCACTGATGACGGAAAGGGCATTCTTTCCACGCATAAAACGCTCGCCGTACGCATGCTTGTACTACCGACAGTGGTGACCATGTTCATGCGCCCACCACTAGCCCAGCTATTCTTGTCAGGACCTCGAGGCGGTAAATCACGATGCAACGAAGAAGACGAGAAGCCACGCAGTTAGGTAGGCCAGCAGGCAGAAACAAGCAGACAATACACAACCCCTCATCACGCACGAACGCAACGCAAGCAGCCGCCCGGTATACGGGACGGATAGCTGCAGACGGGCCTGTCCATGCCTGTGTCGCGCTCCGTACCGCTCTGCCACCGACCCCGTGGTGCGCGCCTGCTAGCACAATACGTACATACATACTGTAATTGCACATCCTACATGCGCGTGTGTAGGTTTGCTGCCTGCATGGGCGCTGGGCAGGGCAGTGCAGGGCAGCTAGCCCCCCGGTTCGTACCCTGCGTACGTACGCGGCGGCCTTCCGCCTGCCATGTCTTGCCCTGCCTTTCCCCTCCCCTTCTCGCTCTCGCTTCTCCCCTGCCTGGTGCTGGCGGCGGATAGGCTGGGCCCTCGGCCGGCCAGGCCATGCCACAAACGCCGCCCAGTGTGCCAGGACGATTAGAGTTTGGGCACTGCGTGGGTTCGTCCGGTGCGCTCGTCTCGCGCGCTGCTCGTTGCGCTGGATGGCTGGAGGGCGATCACAGCTGACGCTTCTCCGGGCGAGGCGGGAGAGTGAGGAGAAGGAGGAGAAGAAAGACGGGCATGGGGATGGGAAGTGGCGTGGTGTTGTCTGTCAGTGAGGAGCACCTTTTCTCGCCTCATCCACTTGTGCCCCTACCTGCCTACCCATCCACCTATCGTGCCCCTCATCATCATCATCTCCGCTCTCCTCCTCGGCCGTTGGCTCGCGCTGGTTTCGACGCCTCCTCAACCCACGCCCATCTCCCTCCCCCTGAGCCATCACGCCGCCGCCATAGCAGCCCGGGCGCGCAAAGTGGAAGATTGAGGCGCGAGGCTCGATTCTGAGGCCTCGACCGCTCGTTACCCAAAACTCTCGAGCGGCTGACGACGCAACAGCAGACACGTGACGCGGCTACCGTGCTAGGTGGCCCTGACGCTGGCTTCCACGGCCGTGGAAGCGGAAGCCTCGGGGGCGTTGCGGTGGTGAGAGGGCGGCGCTGGCACGCGTGATGCGGACGGTTTCAGCTTTGTGTCCGCACAATGGTGCGGGGAGGCTGGAGAGAGCGGTGCTGCTCGCTGGGTGGACCGACGGAGCGTGATGATGAGTCTTGCGTGAGCGAGGGGAGAGAGGCCAGCAGGAAGGCTGGCAGGTTCCCAAGTCTGATCGACATGGCTGCAACCACTGAAAGTCGCAGTCACTCTGACTCGACGCGTTGCATCCATCTCTTTTTCTGCTCAGCCCACCGCAAAAGCCCATCAGCCAGTCACCCATCACGCGTTGCACTGACCAGGTGATTGCATGGATGACGAAACGCCCGCCCATCGGGAGGCGCAGGAGGTTTTTTTCTCGCTCCTGGCGTTCTTCACGTGGCTCGAAGCCGCCAGCTTGATCGCGTGGACTCCTCCTCATCCGCCAGTGGACGAAGCCACCGTAGGCGGAGGTGTTGCGGGCACGGAAGGCGTTGTGATGGCTGACCGCGTGCTGAAGTTTTGTTTCAGAGATGCTCAGGGGTAGCTGTTGGGTTGGTGTTGATGGCCGCAGGTGTTCTTCGGGGATTTCCCCTGATTCTGCGGTATTTCCCTCGAGACATGGCGGCGGCGGGATGTTCCAGAGTTGCTCGCGAGTCTGTGGAGATGATTTGGATGTCGCCGTTCAACTGTGCGTCGAGAGAACGCGTGGATGACTACGTACCTCGATGCTCCTTGGTTCTGCTTTGACACCTCATCATCTTGAGGAGAAACAATTCATGCTGTGCATTGCACAGGCGCGTCAGGCTCCAAAGATGTTACGCGGTCCAATCTTTGGTAGACTTTGCGCAAGCTTGCAGCATTGGATTTCGAAGCCTCCATCAAATTTGGGAGTGGTGGTCATGCTTGATCGCTAGGCTCCACCGAGACGGGGACACTCGCAGCGATCGGAATGTCCATATTGTGAGGGAACTCAGGGGCTGAAGGCTCCCCTTTTCCCCTCCGTCCGACATGGTCATGGAGCTCATGTCAGTGTCTGCGTTTTACTTGGAGACAATTTATGACGTTGAAGTTTTTGTAGACGATGTAACAGTCATGTCTGCTGGATTTCTCTACCAGTACAGGAGGATATCGAGCCAAACGTTTAGAATCCAGTCGACAAGTGATTCGTTGCCCAAGAGAGCGAAGAACTCCGTTGTACGATCTTTGGAACGGACGAAGAAGGTTCGCTTGCGTCCGCTTGCCGCTTTCTCTTCGGACTAGCATATTTCAATTTCCGCATCGTCATCTCTCGAAGGATCTCGATGGCACCGGGTACCGCTTTCCAATGCCTGTAGGTCCTCGGAACAATTTAATAGTCTCTATGGAGGGACTCAATCTCGAGCGCATCGAAGTCGGTCGTTTCATCTTGCCCCATGTCGTTGAATAATGACCACATGGAAGGGTTTTCGCAGTCAATAATCCAGTAGAGCTGTAGGACTTGGGTTTTGAAGAGAGCGATAAGCTCCTCCAGCTCTGTAGTAGTGCAGCCGTCAAATCGCTCCCAAACGAGAGTCTCCTCCTGAGGATGGCTATGGTCGCGAGATGAGTCCCGGAGCATCCTGAGGTCCAGAAGAAATTTGATTTTTAGCAGCATGACGGTCAGCTTCTGTCGTATTTACATGTCTGATAACCGTGTCGACTGGCTCGGTTATGTCGACGTGGTGCTTGAACCCCGTGATGCCATCCTCTGGTTTCTCAATAGGCCACTTGATTGAATCCTAGCTGTCTTGGTCTTTGCCGAGTCGCAGAGAGATGTACGGCACCATATAGCGCGTCCCCATCTTATCACTTTGGCTTTTGGAAAGCCAACTCATGACCTACCTCCATGCGAAGCGGTAGGAGCTGTATGTATGCACCTCGAAGAGGTTTGATATCTCCTCATGTCGTGCTAGTATGTATGCGTGATTATGTGTTGAATCTGAGAGGTTCCTGGTCTTGGTATCGCGATCGTGCCCTGATCGTCTTCCAAGATTACCTTTCGCTTCACTCCTTTTGAGGCGCGCGTGGACAATCTTGGTGCAAGTAGATTTGTGCGATCGTTTGTCTCTTAGTCCGTGTGATTCACCGCAGTATTGCACGGCGTGGCAAATACCACATGGCTGAAGATTCCCTTGACCGCCGCAGACTTGACATTGTGGCTCAAGTACCAGCGCACAAGTGGATGGGGTGTTTGAGAATCTCGACGCAATAGTTCGGCTACTGTCTAGAGCAAAATATAAGCAACATGTTGGCCAAGGACTAAAATTTTTCTTTTTTTTTCGGGTCGGTCGTTTAGGCTGTGACAGTTGTCTTGGAAGTGAACTCCTGGTATCTTGAATTTTGCAGCTTTCGTTTTCAAAGGTATGCATTGAGAAGGCACCGTAAGTTCCCAGACTCCCATTGTTTATCATTCGAACGAATGGACTAAACAGTCGTTGCTAGGGCAATTGAAAAAAAGGACCGATGTAAATCCCCACATCTCCTAGAGTTGAAAACGGTTGCTGAATCGCGCGTAACACCGCTCGTTTCCGCGTCACGGACCTCCTATTACCCCCGAGCCTCTCCTCGACTGCTGTTCCATGCTCAAAACCAGTCACGAAATGGACCAAGTCCTTTGCTATTCAGGCTCCAAATCTTCGAACGGACCTCGCACTGGAGCCCTCGGATTTCGCAATGCGAGATGGCGCACCATTTCGATGACCTCAGGTATCGCTTTCCAGAGCCGATGAGTCTTCTGGAGTGCGATACGGACCTCCCCTTAGGTTCCCTCCATCTAGTCGATGATATTCGTCCTCAGGTGCTGCTCAGGCGAAAGGAAAGCGTTCCAAATCCATGGCCACGTTTCGTCGATGGCGTGAAAGAGCTGTTTGATCTGCGCATCAATGTTGTTGATCAGCCACTCAAGCTGAGAAGGATGGTGGAGAATCGAAGGCTCAGTCGTTCATACACAACTCGAGCAATGTCGCGACGGTTGGGTGAGTCGGGTACTTTTTGAAGATCCAGCAAGATCTTGGCCTTGAGGAGCATGACACAGAACATGTTGTACAAATCAGGACATTGCAGGTTGTATGGATCAGTGATGGCTTCGCATAATACGTCCACCGGCTCGAAAATATCCGCGGTTTTGTCCTCCAGGTTCTCGAAGTGTCGGTAATTCTGGTATGGCTTGGTCTCATACCACTTGAGATACTTACACAGGTCCGACTCTTTCCCGAGGCGTATCAGCAGGAGGGGAAGATGGTACTGGACCTCCAAATGATCTCTCAGGGTCAGTACGGACATGTCCCTGACCTGGAGCCATGACTTTTCGTAAGATTCGTAAGTTTCGACATCCATGAGAGCATCAATCTCAGCACGTCTGGCTTTCATGTACCGGGTGAAGGTTGGCTGGGTCCAGGGACTGTCACACATCTCGTCCCAATCATATTGAACCCCTCCTTACACAAAAACTTCCTCCTCGTTGATATTGACCCGGGCCTTGTTGATCTTTTTGCAGAGCTTCCTATGTTCTGCTTTGTCCCTCTGCATGTGTTCGCGGCTGCAGTACCGCACAACACCGCAGAGATTGCAGCGGATGACAGACCTTTTGCGACTGCAATCTCGACATTGTGATTTGACTAAGGGAAGTGGAGTCTGGCAGTGTGAAATTTGGAGTGACATGATGAACTGTGCAAGAGCTAGAAATCAGTAAAACGAAAAGACAAAGGTTGGGGGTGACGGAGCTAGATTTCAAGAAGGTTGCGGGCGCGCCTTCGTTATATCAGAGGTCCGGCGCCATACACGTGACAGGCAGGCTGGGGGAATCGCCGAAACTTTCGGCTAAGGACCAGGAAGCTACTCAATAAAGAGGCCCGATTTCTTATTGGTGGAATTGTGGCAGGACCAAGGACACAGAAAGGGAAGCCGACATCAATTTTGTGACCGGGAAGAAATTATCTCCTATACCTATCAACACTGCGCAGATCAACGCGTCGCTTTTCCCAAAAGTACCTCAAACATCGAACGCCGCCGGCGTTTCACGACACCAGTCAGGACCAACTCCATCTCTCCATGTCTCGTTGACGACGTAGGGCCACCATGCACCAAAATCCAGCTTGTCTGATGAGCTTACCCTACCATGGAAAATCCGGGTCCTGAAAAGCCAAACCCCGAACCACATCCTCAGCTCCTGGGGTTTCGGTCCAAGCTTCGTAAGAGTAACGGAGCGCAGTCTCTGCCTCATCCAGATGACCACGGGTATAGCCGTCGTGATCTGCTGAAGCATGCAGCTTGGGGTTGCCGAGGAAAGCAGGCCAAAGGTGTAGGTTTTTCAACTTCACTGCCTTGTAGATCTGCCCGACCTGGGCCTCCAAACTGGCAATTAAAACCGGAGAACCCTCACCTCGCAGGTAGCCCTTGCGCTTACGAACCACGTCTGTGAAGACTTGGTCGTCGTCACCGCGCTGCAGTGCCCTGAGGTCAAGTAGAACCTTGACCTTGAGCAACATCATGTCGAAGGTCTCAAACAAGGCTGCATTGCTGAACAGATCCACGGGCTCAATGACGACGGCGTTCTTGGTGTCCAGGTATGGCAGCTTGAGGTTTCCCCAGTCGAAGTGGCTGTCCTCTAAAGCCTCAGCCCACCACTTGATGAAATCGTAGGCTTCTTGGTCCCTCCCAAGCCGCATTAGCAGTGATGGGACTTGGTAGTGCATGCCCAGATAGTCGCTTCGGCACAAGCGAAGCATGTCCATCGTTTCAGCCAATTCCAGAGAAAGAGCTTCATGAGTATTGGCCAGCGTTATGGTGTCGACCAAATGCGCTCTGGCTCTCATGTATGGCCGCGCTGCTTCGATGCCCTAGAATCTGCCGACTCCAACTTCGAAGACTGGCTGACGAAGCTCTTCATCAGCCGGCACAGCTCGGAGCTTCGCCTCTTCTGTGTCGAGATTTCGGAGACATCGTTTGATTCGGTTGCAGAGCTTTTTGTGGTTGGGTCGGTCGGCCACCTGATGTTCTTGACCGCAGTAAAGAACCACTAGACAACCATCACATTGTAATAGACGGTCAGAAGGACCGCAGACCTTGCAACGAGACTGGAGGGGCGACACTTTTGCATTGAAGCCTGTTGGAGAAGCGTGAGCATGTGTCTTGAGAGAGAGGAAGGGAATGGAGCATACGAGGTGTGAAGGAAGTGGGATTCGATGGAACTGGAGTTGTAGTGGGATGGAATTGGAGAGAAAGAGATGCATCGGAAAATGGCTTTTGTAGCACAGATAGATACGAAAGGTCTTTAGCGCGTGTGCTGTATCATTTGGTGTTGTGGACGCGTCGTGGATTAAACGCACTCACTGACGCGACGTCGATGAGTGCTCGACCCATGTTTCATACACGGCACCCCCTCTCTTCTGTTCAAGACTTCCATTAGCGATGCCTACCTTGACCAGGTCATTTAATAGTCTAAAGACGGCTTTGATACGCACATTATCGAATTGTTGGGCTTGGTGTTGAGCGAAGCCATGCTATTGCTGCCAGTCGCGGAGGAGTAGGGAAGATCGAGTTTTGAGGTTTGAGCCGAAGAAGCCAGCGCCAAATCAAGGAACCAATTTCATGAGAAAAATTTTCCATTGGATTTCCAACTATTTCTACTTGTCGCCATCACAAAGAAGAGGCATGTCGTGAACGATGCAGCATCCGACAGTGCATCGAAGCACCCAACCAACTCACAAACCCGCCACAACACCACCACACTCATGTCGCAAGCCACACCAAATCAGGACCCATCATTCAACCCAATGAACCAGCGGGGGACAAACAAAACAAACCAAACCCCCATCCAGCACCTGCCATGCAACACTACCGCATCTTTTGTCAGACCAATCTACCCCGCCTCCCGCCCGCACCGAAGAAAAAGCAAACCACCAGATCCCGGCCGCAGCTCTAGGTATCAGCAAGTGCCGTGCCCCACCACCGCACGCTAGTAGCCCGGGGGGGGGGGGGGGGGGGGGAGGGCGGCGGCGGACGAACCTAGGCACGTTTGCGAATACGCTGGCGAGACCGAATGGCTTGGAGAGTTGCCTAGGTTTGAGAATTTAGAACGCGTATGTCAGGGAAAGGCAGGTACAAAAAAAGCACCGGCAGTGTCTGTGTGCATCTTGAAGACAGTCTGTTTGGCAGAGATACTTGACCGCGGAAAGAAACAACGGAGCGACGATAGCACAAGATACAGAGAGCCAAAAACCGAACCAACGACACCATGCCACTCTCCGCGACGCCCAAGAAGTGCGCAACACCACCCTCACACATCCAACATCCAACCCGTCCATCTAACCCACCCTCATCACAGACCCACCTGTACGCCCACCACCCCCCATCTTCGCCAACTTCTTCTACGCCGCCTACATCGCCGCCTACAACTCGACCTCGCACCTCAGCTCCCCTACACCTCTCTCCTCCATGTCCGCCTACTACGCCGACGACCTAGCCTACGTCAGCGCCGCGCTGCCGAAGTCCGGCTTCGGCGGCGCAGCCAACGACGTCGTCGACGAGGCCGCAGAGCCCAGCATGGCCATCACGCCGCTGTCGACTGTGCTGCGGCTGTTTGGCGGCGCGCGCGCTGCGCAGCTGCGTGAGAAACTCGTCCCGCGTGTCGTGACGTGGTGTCCGGATGGGCGGTTTATTATGGCGCAGTTGGATGCTGTGTTTGTGTTTGGTGAGCCCGGCGAGCGCAGCGAACGTAGTGAGCGTGACGAGCACAATGAGCCCAGTGGGCAAAGCGAGCAAGGAGACCATGACGATGACGACAAATTCCCGACCGACGGCGGGCCGCTGCACGGCGTAGAGTTGCGACGAGGGAAGCCTGTGGCCGTCAGGTATTAGGCGACGTATGAAATGCAGGGCGGCAAGATCAAGGTGTTGAGGCTGGCGCGGTGGGGAGCGGGGCAGGCGTGTGCGTGGCCGGAGGATTCAATAAGTGAGTGAGTGAGAGGAAGAGGAAGAGAGTAAGGGGAGTGAGGGGAAAGGGGAGGAGGTGGAGCAGGGAAAGGGGGCTGGATGTGATGACTGGCGGTTTGAAACGAAAAATAAAAAGTACTGTTGTGCCATGACTTCTAATACCGAGTGCGGATTTGAAACACGTCTCAAGGAAATCCGGAAGAATAAACAACGAATTTTTTTGACCAACACCAACTGCCCGTCAGAAGAGAAAGTCACGACAGTCTGAAAAAGTTGTAGATTCGAGCCAACTAGCAGCACTCGAGAGAGAAAGAAGAATATGACTTTAGCGGGCCTCTCCATTCAACTCCAGGCCGCCGTCTTCACCATGGCGAAGAAAAAGGACGGGATTCTCCAACTGCAAACGAAAACAAAAAAGCTTAGGAAAAGAAAACAATTAATGCCACAGACCGCATTCCTTGCCCGGGACTTGTTTTGACCAACTTGCCGACTAGGCTAGACGGCGAAATTACGAGTGCGCGTACGCCTTTTCAACGTCCGTCTTGTACTTGTCCAAGATTCCCCTGCGGTTGAGCTTCTGAGCAGCGGTGACGAGGCCCTGAAAATCAGTTAGCATCGAATCTGTTTCCCCGAGAAGACTACTCACATTCTGGGGCGTCCACTCCTCGTCGGCCAGCACGACGCCGTCGATGATCTCGAAACTTGCCAAGCCACCCTGCTTGCCGGCCTGTTGCAACTGTTGCAGCACGGCGCTGTTGATTCTCTCGTCGTGGCACAATTCCTCCAAGTGCTCGCCTGAAACTCCCTTCTCGCCGGCAAGTTTCTTCAATGCAGTCTCAGCGGGCACGATGATGGCGATGGGCCTGTGCTTGTCTTGGGCCGCATAAATGCAAATGTTTGCGACAACGGTAGCCGAACGATAGATGGATTCGAGCTGTTTCGGCAATTAGCATCTCACCTGAGCGGTGCAGGGCTGGAAAACGTACCTTTTCCAATGCAATGTACTCTCCCGCCAAAGTCTTGACCAAGTTCTTCTTGCGGTCGATGATGCGCAACTGGCCCCTCTCGTCGAACTCGCCAATGTCGCCAGTCTTGAACCAGCCATCTGCGGTAAAGGCCTCCTTGGTCTCTTTTTCGAGGTCCAAATAGCCGTCAGACACAGCGCCGCCACGGATCCAAACTTCTCCCTGAGGTGGCTTGTTGGTAGAAAAGTAGCCTGCATCGGCAAAGTCGACGAGCTTGAGCTCGACGCAGCCAGGGATCTCGCCGAGAGCGTCCGGAGTGTAGGCCAGGGGATCCATGAGAGCTCCCATACTGTGCTGTAATCAGCGACGCAACTTCACATGCAGGATCAGCTTCACTTACGCAGCCGTCTCGGTCAAGCCGTAGCCACTGATCATCGGGGTAATGGACATGGAGATGAAGTTTTGAGTGTCCTTCGCGATCGGGCCGCCACCATTCATAGTGATTCGCAGCCTGCCGCCAGTCGCATCCTTGATCTTGTTGAAGACGATCGAGTCGAGCAGTCCAGCACCGGGAAGCTTGGTCTTCATCAAGAAATTCTTTGCGGCCATGGCACCCCAAAACATGTTCTTAACCAAGAATCCACCGCCGCTGACCTTGCCAACGATGCCCTTCTTGACATTCTCCCAAACTGCGGGAACACCGACGAGGACGGTGGGCCTGAACTCGCGGATGTCACCCTTGCAGTTGCGGACGGACTGGTCCGACAAAGTGCGGGGGTTTCCGTAGCCCATGGTGCCACCCCAGTAGAGGGCGGCATTTTCAAAGACAAATTCCAGAATATGCGCCGCCGGAAGATAGGTGAGGAGACCGTCGCCAGGGCCGAGGTACGGGCCAACAATGATGTCGACACCGGCGACTACATGGGTTAGCATTGGTCGCGCGGAAGCAGGCAACACACTCACTAGAAGCGACGACGTTCTTGTGCTTGAGCAAAACACCCTTGGGAGTGCCAGTGGAACCCGAGGTGTACATGATGCAGCAAAGGTCGTCTGCGCTGGGTGGCACGGGATCAAGCGGGTTGTCCTCTCCCAGCTTCCTCAGTTCCTCGAAGCTTCTGATAGTAAGGTGAGGGTGCGCTTCTTTGAGCTTTTCAATGTCGCCCTCGTTGACTTCGCTTTGGGAGTTGTAAATGACATGCTGAACGTCCTTGGCAGTATCGAGGGGCTTTATGAGCTTGGTGAGGAGATGGGGATCGAGGAAAATGGCCTTGGCGTGGGTTTGCTCGAGCGAGTGGCGGAGACCTTCCTCTCCAAGCGTGTCATAAACGGTGACAATTGGCAGCGACTGGGAGGCGGAGCCTAAGGACTGTCAGCTTGACTAGTCGAAATTGCGCATGCACCAAATGCACTCACCATGAGCAGTAGCAAGCCAATGCACGCTTCCCGAGATGTCAGCAGCCTTCCCGATGCACTAACGACGCAGCGCTTACCTAGTGGCAGCAAAAATGTGCACATTGTCAGGGCTGTTGAGCCCAATTTTGCGCAGGCCAGCGCCAACTTGCAGAGCAAGCTTCTCATACTCTACGAAACTCAAGTAGTTGTAGGGCCCGAGCTCGAAGTAGGTCCACTTCTTGTCAAACTCTTGCTCCTTGCCATCGACCAACTTCTTGAGCTTCTTGGTTTCGGTGTGGGTCTTGATGAGCTTGCGAGAGCCCACGGCCTTTGCGTTGCCGAACTTTGCCGAGGAGTACTTGAGAATGTCGTAGACGGTTGCAATGTCCTCTTGGGGCCGCAACTTGAGCTGGTCCTTGGTTCGGACATTGCGACGGGGCACGGTCTCGCCGTCGACTTTTTGAGAGCCGGGGACTTCGACGGTGAAAGGTGGCGTCTTGTAGCAGCGCGGCTGCGGATACAGACTCTTGAGGTCCGTCATGGCGACGACAGGGCGGGAGGCGGGGAGCTAGGAAGAGCGGGGATCAACGTCGGGGGAGGAAAAGGGCCAGCAGGAGCTGCGGAGCGAGAAGCAGGAGACGATGGCGCTTGAAGCGGCGAGTTGGAGAGGAGAGGATGAAGCGGAGGGCAATGGTGGAACGTTGCGGGAGGGGAGGAGGGTGCAGGTCAAGTAAGGTGAGGTAAGGTAGTTGTCGAGGTGCTGGGCAAGGATGAGTGATGGTAACGGCTTCCGGCTGGCAGCCAGGCTGCGGTTGGCTCCCTGGCACTGGATGGGATCCGGTGACGTCGAGTGCCAGCCAGGTTCCGTGGAACAGCCGCCCCCGGCCAACACGTCGATTCTTCACCTGTACATCTCTCTGCTCACCACCAACGGATACCCGCCGGACCCCGCGACGCCAGAGGACCCGCCAGCTGAATCTTCTGCTGAAGCTCCATCTGTACCATGGACTCGCTGCTCGGCGCCTTCTGCGACTCCGAGTGCGACAAAGTCTCTGACCCCGAAGAAGGTAACCAAGCTACGCGAAGGAAAAAAGCTCACAAGGGCTGCTAAATCGGCTCCCTTGGCAGATGCCTTTGTCGTCTTCTCCCAGGACATCCCGTCGCACGCTCTGGGAATCGTCGACCCCAAGTCCTCGACGCTCGAGATTTCAGTAGCCGGCCGAGACTACACCATCCAACAGTCGCTAGGCCTGTTGACCTCCAACCGAGCCCAGGGGAGCACCGGCGCCGTTGTGTGGAAGGTCACTCCCCTCTTTGCCCAATACATTGCCGCCCGGGACAATTTTCTTTTCAAGTCTCACGCCCTGACAGCGTCCTCGACAGTGTTGGAGCTTGGCTGCGGCGTTGCTGGCATAGTGCCACTAGCCTTGGCGCCACACATTGGCAGATACATAGCCACAGACCAAGACTACGTACTCAAGCTGCTAAGGCAGAACATTGCCAAGAACTCCAACACTACGAGCTCTTCATCCGGCAGTAAGCGGGCAAAGCCAGCGGATGTTTCGGCCGGAAAGATTGAAACGGCCCCGTTGGACTGGGAGACGCATTCTGTTGAGGGCCTCTTCCACCAACTCAACCTGGCAAAAAGTGGCGTCAGCCATGGTGGCGTGGATGCAGTAGTTGCCTGCGACTGCATCTACAATGAGGCTCTGGTCGAGCCGTTCGTTAACACGTGTGCCGAGGTTTGCGTTCAGCGCGCCCAAGTCCAAGGAGCACCGCCTACTTACTGCATCATCGCCCAGCAGCTGAGGACGTACGAAGTCTTTGAGCGCTGGCTCGTGACCTTTCACAAGCGTTTCAGGGTTTGGAAGATTCCGGATAATCTTTTGTCGAAGGAACTGAGGGAAAATTCGGGGTTCATTGTGCACATCGGCATTTTGAGATAGTCATGATGTAAACATCGGGCAGATTCCGCGCCATGGCGGGTCTTGATTGCTGCATCTGACCGGAACAAAATGGTCGATATTCTTCCACCGGACGCGAAAGCGAAACTACAACTTGGGCGTCCTCCACACGGGCTTCCTCTTCTCAACAAACGCTTTTACTCCTTCTTCCATGTTCTCCCTATCTTGCATTCTGGATCCCACGAGATCAACCCAAAGCCGTGTTCCCTCTTCAACACCAACCCCTTCCCATCCAATCTTAACGCCCTCTCTGTTGATAATGACGGAGTCTGGGCTATTCGCCGCAATCTCGCCCGCGACCCTCAGCGCCTCCTTGATAACGCGCCTGTCGAGGACGGGCGTATCAGGCGAATCCCCATCCTCGACAACGCCATTGACAACGCCCCAGCTTTGCATCTCTTGAGCCGAGACATTGCGGCCCGTCAGCGCCATCTCCATGGCCCGTTGGCGGCCAACGGTGCGCACGAGGCGCGGCAGTGCGCCCGCCAGCACCAGCACTCCGCGCTTGGCCTCTGGCAGGGCGAAGACGGCGCGCGGAGCCGCGTAGACCAGGTCCGCGTTGACAATCATCTCGCACCCGCCGCCCATGGCCAACCCGTTGACGGCCGCGATGACGGGCTTGAGGCCTGACCGCCGGGAGAGGCCACCGAAGCCGCCGCCTACCAAGGTTGGCTTGGGCGTCGTGTCAACGTTGGTTTGATGCCATTCTGTCGCGAGTTAGAATGGACGGCGACAGGATTGAGAACAAGTAACGTGATATCCGAGCTCTTTTTGACAATCATGCCACCTGCAACAGTAGAAACTAGATTGCGAAGAAGGGAGAATAGGCGTGCAAACGAGGTATCCATCTAACCTTTGAGATCCGCCCCCGCGCAAAAGGCGCGCCCTGCTCCGGTGACGATGCCTACGCGCAGCGAGGGCTCCCGGTCCAGCCATTCCCAGACGGCGTGCAGCTCGGCGTTGCCGGCGCTGTTGATGCAATTGAGGTCGCGCGGGCGATTGAGCGTCACAAGCAGCACAAAGGGCGCGGGGAAGGACAGCAGACTGTACTGCGTTTGCGGCGGGGGGAACTGGAACTTCGGGGGTGCTGCCATTTTGCACAATTGCCGGATAGAAATGGACGGGCGAGGCGGAAAAGAGGGCGGCTTCAACGAAAAGCGAGAGAGACAAGATGCGGTGGCGACAGAGAATACAGGCGTGGCGACGCTGAAGGATTATGGTGGTGAGGCCATGGGCGGGTGGGGAAGCTGTCTGCGCATCCATGCTGGGCCGAGGTATCCTTGTCCCGCCGCTGATTACTTTTGCGTCTCTTGGCCCAAACAACATCTCGTTGATGACCAAATCCTCATCCAGTAATGGATATCCTGGCTTGCGGTGATGGAGTTGAACATGTCAGAAGCCAGTTGGAACGAGAATTTGGGACCGACGGACTCAGGCACTCAGGGTCGTCCTTTGCAGGGTGGTGAGGCTAGGCCGCATTGGGTTTACGCTGGGTTTTGACGCCTGCCTTCTGCCATGGAATTCCTCCCCACCTCCATCTCCAATTCTCTTGCCCTCATCTTTGTCTCGTCGAACTTTTCGGATCCAAAGGAGTTGGCCATGCTAGTCCACCTCGACAACACCAGGGCGTCACCGACATGAGGCGGATGCCACCTCGAGATTTCTCGCCGCGACCCGAAAGCGTTCCAAAGTTGACATCGCCTCTGTTGCTCGGGAGAGCATCTTGCTCCACTTTCTTGGCCAATTTTCCACTGATGTTTCTGTACGAGCGAAGCTGACTAGGGATGGCTTCACACTTTCCCCTCGAAAATGGTTTGTCCTGCAGGTCCAGTCAGACTCACAACAGGAACCAGCGCTGATCAGGAATTCTCTGTTCCTGGACTCTAAATCCAGTCCTGGGACAATCTCTGGAAACCCCAACTGACAAACGATCGGATCGGCACCGTTAAATCGCAACATACCTTCCGTCATTCACGCATCCGAGCTTGGTGAGAAAGCTCATTGTCAGAATCCAACACCTCTGCAAATCTTGGAGAGGTTTCGCTCCGATGGACCGGCCACATATCATTGATCGTGCTGCATTGTGTGGCCACCAAAATGTTGATTTTACTGCTGGATACCAAGCTCTTTCCGACTGGGTACTGCAGCTCCAACACTCACGGCCATTTGTTGTTTTCAAGCCAGCCTATCAAGTCCTGGAAGCGGAATGATTGGTACAACGACTCATCCCACGTCGGCGTGCGGTACGGCTACTACATGTTGTATGCCAAACTAGCTGCCCTCCTGTTCCACAGAACAATCTTTCAAGTAAGCTTTCGTTCGTCCATGCATCGTTCAAGGGAGCGGAATACCGGACGCAAGGCAACAGCTGTACCCCGCGCAAGGCTCCGCTGCCTCGGCGAATAGACTCCAGTCAAAGCAGTCTGGAGAGTCCTGCTACTGCAAGGCCTCCTAGCCCCTGTCACGCCTTTTTGGACGGTCGTGGATCCACTCAACGCATGCCAAAAGCAGGCCCTGCCCTGACGCTCTCAAAGCACTCGAAGAATAGCCACTCATCTGGTACGAGGCCGGCTCAGAAGCTTCAATCTTTCAAAGCTAGGGATGACAATGCGCTGCTTTCCACAGAATGTATTGCACAGTCTCGACTCTAGCCTATCTCGAACTAAAAACATCAACCATCAACCACAACCACGGGTCATATCTTACGTCTTCTCGCTTTGACAATCAATATTGCAACGCGCGAATATTGAATTTGTATGTTGGCAATTAATGTCTCAGCGGAAGACACACCGGGACGGCTCAACAAGACAAACATAGCGGCGGCTTCGACTGGAAACAGAGACAATCGCCATATCATGCGCCAGACGGCATCACCCGTAGACTCGCGTCGCTCGCCTCAACGACTACTACCAAGTATTGCTTGGTGTCTGTCAGGCTTCCATGAGGCGGATCCGCAGGATGGCAATCCATGTGTTCATCTTGACCACTCATGCTGCAAACCCGCATCGACAACCACCGGCCGATGATTATTTACAGCGCAGCTTGCAGCCACGACGGAAAGCTGTATGATGACACACGCATCTTATGTAGCCTGCAAGTTCGTATTCAGCAGCCAATACGTCTGCCAAGAGCAACAGACTCTGATGTTCTTCTTCGTTGCCTCGGAACTAGGTATATTGCCAACCTCACAGGAGCTAGCATCCTGCCGCCAATGACAAAAGATGGATTGCTTCGGATTGGTGTACTTGCACGACCAACTCTGCATACGATCGTTCCACGGTCCGCCTTGAGTTCTCTCAGTACTACACCAGTCTGCCTGCTCCCGTCCTTCTCACCGACCAAGCAAACACGTCCGTGGCTCTTCCCAGAGGATATAAAATCGACCGACCTACATTCTTGGGCGAGTTCTTCAAGCCTCCTGCACTCCACTTACCAGAGTGCTCCATGGACGAATTGGACGACCTCGTTTTGATCGAGGACGACGATTATATGCCCTCAAGGCCTTGTTTATCTCGAACTGCTTCGCCGACCATGTGCAACGTCGGCCACTCTTCTTCCTCGGTGTCAGAGAAGGGGACGTTCAATAAAGACTTGGACAACGGACTTGTCAGCTATGTTCACTCTTCAGACATGGAGCCACCGTCTATACCGCTCCCTCCGGTAGTTGAGGGGTTCTCGCCGCCTCCTCCACCCCCGTCCTCAGAATCGCTTGCCCCTACTCCGCCAAATGACGAGCCCAACACCTCGTCGATTGGACTGCCGGGAGATGAGCCACCCCCGTTCTCTGAACTGGTCAAAGAGGCCAATGAGGGCGATGGTATGTCCACAAACGACTCTGTAGCTGGACTGCAAGCGGGTCCCAAATCCAGGTTGAACCCGCCCTCGAAAGTTTGCAACTATCCCATCACCTTGCACAATGGCAAGTCGTATAACCACGTTCGACGTCGGCGTTGCGGAATCAACGATTTACCACCACCGCCGCCACCTCCCCCGGCATTCTGGTCCACACACGAGGACAGCGCCAGGGAGTCGGCCACATCTGAAGCACTATCACCAGGTCCTCCAGTTCACAATAGTCTCCACGCACTCCCACCTGTGATCGATGGCTTTAGTGGGGAGTTACCGGCCTACTTCTGCCATCGAAAGAGGGGCCCTCGACTTCCCGGTCCTCCACCGCCGCCTCCACCCTTCCATTACGGTCCAGGGCCTCATCATTTGCCTATCCCTCCGCCGCCTCCGCCGCCAATAGTTGCACCGGCGGCTTACTCGGCAATGGACCTCATCCGCACGCGCTACTGTAACCAAATTCCCATCGAGCGAACACTGCAGCTGCACCAAACCAATTCGATCCTTAACCCCCCACGCACGGGCATCCTTCTGCACCACCGGGCCAGCCCCTTCGACCTACACCACTGGCTCTGGCTGCTCAAGTACGGCGAGCCGGAGCAGTGGTACACGCGGCCGGCCGAAGCCGAGCTGGCGCGCCTGCGCCGCTTTGAGGGCAAAGGGCTGGGCAGCGACGTCGCGGACCTGGTGGCACATGGCGACGGCGAGGAGCGACAGCCGGCGACGGGCGCGCGCACCCTCAAGCTGTGGGTGGGCGAGGTCATGGGCGTCACGTCGCCGAGCCCGCAGCACCCGGGACACAGCTACTCTCCGTTCCCGGACGCCACGCAGCGCCGCCTCGAAAACGAATTCCTCGTCTTTTACTCCATCGTCGAGGCGCCAGAGCGCCAGGACGACGACGAGCTGGCTGACGGTGCTGCGGACGCCGGAGCCGACGAGGACGAGATTCGCCCCCGTGCCAGGAGCTCCTGTGGTGAGGCGTTGGCGGGCGGCAGGAAGGTGTACAAGGTGGAGCGGACGGGCAACGTCGACGCCTGTCTGGCGCGCGCGTGGCACAATGCCGCCATCAACGGCTGGAGCACCGTCTTCAGCTGCGTCGTCGGCGGCCATGTCGACCTGGTGCAGGCGGACAAGGGCATGGGCGTGAATGGGTTTGAGCGCGTCAACCAATTGTCTCAGTTGGTAGGCGACTCGCAGGGCACTTCGGCTAGAACCAAGATCTTTTACTGAGTGGGTTGATGCGGGCGGTAGGTCTCTTTTTTGATTTTTTACTCTTGTGCTTGGGCTGGCTCAGTTGCGGTTGCGTATGTGAGAAGAGCTCCTGGGAGTTTCGGTAGAGCATCCTACAATAAATGATGGTCTCTCAATCTCGACGACGCAACGATTCTCAAACAAGTTGGCCGTGCACGTAGAGTATCGGTTCAGGAGACGGGAGCGAATGTCTGTTATGAATTCGAGAATCTGAAGGCCGTGAGAGTGATTGGATTCCCAAATTAATTATGACATCGACCGAGATGAAATGTAAACGCTCGAACAAAAAGGGATGCATGCTCGAAAGAAGAAAATGTCAGGACAAACCAAACGAACAAGTCGAGCACCCCCATGGTAGCCGACGTCCGCAGGTGCCCATCACAAGTATCTAGATCTAAGCAACTCAGGACCTTGAATCAGATTTAGATAGACCGCAACATGAGTGACAAGACTACACATTTTGGCCCCGCGATGAGGTGAGCATTCCCTCTTGAGCATCTCGGACTCCCACATGCTGCGAGCGCCTGCCAATCGAGAAGGAATTGAGACGATTCAGGAACTGAAAGTATCAGACGACAGAGAGTAGAAAGAAAGCTTGATGTAGATTGACGCAAGCGCCGCGTTTTTGCCCTATGAACTGCTCTAGCCAATGCTGGCAAACCGGCTAGAGCTGAGCCCTCGAATCGCGTGGCGTGGAGGTAACTGACCGACGGCTGTATTTCCATGCAAAGGATTGGAGCAGTGAAGCAAGGAGTTCGATGAAGAGGAAACGTAAGAGAGAGTCCCTTGATGGAGCTGCATGTCACGTGCGATTGTGTTGCTGCCACTTTGCGGCTTCAGAGAGTGACAAGGGTGCGTTGGCCGCCGCCCCATCGTCCACTGCTCTCCGCCGCCCATCGCAAATCCATCCACCATCAACCACCTGCCAGCGCAACCTCTCCCCACCCGACCCTCTCCACCGTCTCTGCGACCATCGCCTGCCCATCATGGCCCAGGCTACCAAGGCCGAGTCGCAGAAAATCTTCGACAAGCTCAAGACGAAGCCCGCAAATAAGGTCCGCCCCTGTCCTCTGCAACACGTCTGACCTCGCCGTCTAACGCCTGCTGCAGGTATGCTTCGACTGCGGTGCTAAGAATCCCACTTGGTCCTCGGTGCCATTTGGAATCTACCTGTGCCTCGACTGCTCGGCCAACCACCGCAACCTCGGAGTCCACATCTCCTTTGTGCGCTCCACCAACTTGGACAGTACGACACACGAGATCAAGTGGATAGGGAATTGAACTGACATGTGGCACAGTCTGGCAATGGGATCAGCTCCGCCTCATGAAGGTTGGCGGCAATGAGTCTGCAACCAGGTACTTTCAGACGCACGGCGGCACTGCAGCTCTCAACAACAAGGACCCCAAAATCAAATACACATCCAACGCCGCAACCAAGTACAAGGAGGAATTGGGCAAGCGAGTGGCGCAGGACAAGAAGTTGTATGCTTTCCACGAGACCCTTCTCGGGGTACGTTTCTGACGTTGCTAGACACCCCAACGAGGTTGTCATCACCGACATCCCCGACCCGGAGACCTCTGGCTCCAACACCCCCGTCAACGACGATGACGACTTTTTCTCGTCCTGGGACAAGCCCACTATCAAGCGCCCCAGCAACCCGCCCTCGCGCACTGGCACTCCGGCCTCTGGCTCGCGCAGCGGCTCGCCCTTCCTCAACGCCCCCGCCAATGGCAACGGCTCGCGCCCCAAGTCGCCCCTCTCCGCATCGGACGACAAGTCTGCGGCGCCTCGTGCTGTCCCTGCCGCCTCCGTTCGCAAAACGGGCACGGCCACTGGAGCGCCCCGCAAAACTAACATTCTGGGAGCCAAGAGGAAGGGCCTGGGCGCTAAAAAGATTACACCGGTTAGAGACGCCCTGGACTTTGAAGCCGCGGAGCGCAAGGCCAAGGAGGAAGAGGAGCGTATCAAAAATCTGGGCTACGATGAGGAGGCGGAGCGCGCAGCGGCGGAGGCTGCCGCGGCAGCATCCAAGGCGGAGAAGACTGATGAGATTGCGAGCCCGAAGCCGATAAGCCCGGCTCGCTCTGGACTCGGTTCCGCTGGCAAGGACAGGAGCAGCAACGACGTGGAGCGCTTGGGAATGGGCGTTCAGCGACTAGGCTTCGGGCAGGTGGGCGCGAAAAAGGCGGCCGCTCCAGCGCCGAAGAAGATGGGCGGCTTTGGTTCAACGAGCAGAGCCGCAGAGGACGGTACGTCTGCCCTCATATCTCACAGACGACCCACTAGCTCATTCATCAGACTCGGAGCGCTTCGCCCGCGAGAAGTTTGGCACGCAAAAAGGCATCTCGTCAGACGAGTTCTTCGGCCGCGGGCAGTTCGACCCGTCGTCGCAAAACGAGGCCAAGACGCGGCTGCAAGGGTTCCAGGGCGCGACGTCCATCTCAAGCAACGCCTACTTCGGCCGGCCCGAGGACGACGAGCCGCCCGAGGACTACGGCGACCTGGAGACGGCGGCCAAGGACATTGTTCGGCGCTTCGGCATCACGGCCGGCGACGACTTGGACAACTTGAGCAACCTGCTCGGCGAGGGCGCTACGAGACTGCAAGGTGAGTTTTTGGCTCCCCCCGTCCCTTTTATTGGAAAGTTTGGGGCTTTTTCCGTTGTCTTTTTGCGAGTCCGCGAGCTGAGTGTTAGCCTTTTATATGGCCAACTGACGTCTGACGTTGGGTCTGCAGGTGCGATTCGGAACTACCTGAACAGCTAGACGTAGGTACGGTCGGTACGGTACGGTATGTTTTGCGTGGGATGGATGCACCGAGGGGTTTCTGTCTGTCTGTCTGTCTGTCTGTCTGTCTGTCTGTCTGCATCTCTTCCTTGCTTGTCGCCAAATGCCATGAACCTTCTGGCATGGCAAGCAGCCGAGTCGACCAGACCGTCTGAGTGATGGACGGACAGACGGATGAACCCCCAAACTTTTCCTTTCCTTTCGCCCTTTGTTATGCTCGTCTTTGTCTGCTTGCTGTCTTTTTCTTTCGACTTCTACTTCGTCTTTCTCCAGACCGTCATCTTGTTGTTGTTGTCGTCGTCGTGTGCGCGTGGGCGCTGAGAAAGCTTCCTTGCTCGCTTCTTCTATTCCTTCCCCCCTCCCCCCATCCCCCCCCTCCTTTTCGTTTCCGAGTTTCGAACACAATACAATACAATCAAAAATCAATCAATCCAATCCATCAATGTAAAATGTAGATTATACCTAAATCAAATTCATCACATTACTTTATCTTTAATGCAACGTCGTTCGAGGATTGAGTGAGTGGGAGGGTGTGGTGATGAGATATGATTGCATGAATTTTACCCCGTCCTACCCGAACCAAACTAAACGGAAGAAGGAAGACCGGACCACCCGGTACACCAGAGAACAATGACAATGACTTCCAATAATAAACGCCGTCCGTCCGTCCATTATCCATGCGGTACCGTGCCATGCCTCCTCCCCCCTCCCTACAGCCCCTCACCCTTCTCCTTTCAACCCCCTTACTCTCACTCTCACTCTCACGAAACATACCCCACCAACCCCACCCCTCCCTTACCTCACAAATCCGCTAATGCCTTCGCTCCCGGTCCTCTCTTAGCCGCGCCCGCGCCCGCCGCTCCCGCTGCAGCGCCATCCTCCGCGCGTGCTTCTCCGCCGCCGTCGTCATCCGGAGACGGCATTTCCCTGGCGTTCTTGGCGTTGTTGTAGTTCGCGTTGTTGTTGTTGTTGTTGTTGTTGAGGCAGCGGGAGTGGGGGCGGGAGCGGAAGCGGGGGCTGGTTGTTGTTGTTCTTCTGAGAAGGAGGGGAAGGAGGATGAGGATGAGGATGATGAGGAGTCTTCGTTGTTGTTGTAGTTGTTGTCGTCTTCGTCTTCTTCGGATGATGATGAGGAGGAGGAGGAGGAGGAGGAGGAGGGCGGGACAGAGGAGAGAGAGGAGGAGGAAGTGGAAGAGGGGGAGGCGATGACGGGCCGCGAGCGGCGCTGCGCTGGACGCTTGACGCCTTTGCCTTTGCCTTTGCTCTTGCTCTTGCTCTTGCTCTTGTGCTGTTGCCGTGGTGCCAGCGCGCTGTCTTTTGCCCGCTGCACCGCCTTCTTCTGACTCTCTCCGCACGACTCTCCGGCTTCTTTCTGCTCCATATACGGTTCCCACTCTTCATCCACTACCTCGCCCTCCGCGTCCTGCATACCTTCATGCTCATTAATATTTGCGTCATTCACATTTGTCCGTTCGTCGTTCGGCAATGGCACTTTCAACCGGTCCATGTTGCTCCGGGGCCGCTGGTGCAGGCGCTGCTGCTCCGTTCGCACAGCCGGCGCCTTTACCTTCTGCAACGCCTGTTCATACACCCGTCGGCACGACTAATGCTTATTCTTCGCGAGCCAAATGCCCACGCCTTCATTCGCCTTGTCGCTACCCCAGACGCCATCCTTGCCGCCGCGACGCCACTCGTCAGCCGCAATGTCCTCGCCGCCGCCGCGCGTCGCCTCGCCGAGAATGACCTCGAGATCGCGCTGCTGCGACGACGTCCAGCGCTTGACAAAGGCGACGGGGTCTGCGGCGAAGCTGGTGAAGAAGGCGTGCTTGGCTTTGCTGTGGTGCAGCGCTTGCACCAGGTGCGCCAACTGGTCGTCCAGTTGCGAGATCTGGTTTAGCGTCGACATGGGCGATGTTAGGTCTGACATGGCGGTGCGCAGCGGGTCCTCGAGCGGCACGAGCACGTCGTAGACGGTGGGCGCCGAGGGCTTGCCGGGGGCCGTCGGGTTGATGTATGCTTTGTCGACGCGGATCGTGTAGGGGAGCTGGTAGGGCGGCAGCGGCGAGAGGTGCGGCAGGATGTCGCGGGGGATGTCGGGGAACATGACAAAGTCGCGGTTGTTGAAAATCTGGCGCGTGTTAGTTTGTTGGGATAGTCGTGCTTTTCAGCGACGATACGTACCGCCTTGAGCTCGGCGTCGCAGCGAATCTTGCGGCTATCCTCCTCGGATTGCAGATTGTTTGCCTTGACGTACGTCCAGATGCCCATGAGCACGCCGCCGCGGTCCTCCTCTTCGGTACCAAGAAGCTCGGCCAAGGGCCGGCTCAGCAGGAAGCGCTCCGGCACCTCGTCGCGGTACAAGTTGATGGTCACGTTGATGTTCTCGTCGGCCTTGCGCTCAAAGACGAGGAGATCGAAATCGCTGTTGGCGCCCGCGGCGGCATTGCTTTCCGGTTTCTTCCACTCAATGTGCGAAAAGCCGTCGGGCTGTAGCGCAGGCGACCGGTCGTAGTCGATGGTGACTTGCTTGAAAAAGTGCGAAAACTTGGTGCGCTGGGCGGCATGCTTCTTCTGGGGGCCCTTGTTATTTGCCTCGTTGTTGTCCTCTTCCATGGCATCCGGATCCTTTTGCTCGCCGGCGCTGCCATCCTTCTTGGCCTCGGCGTCGTGCTCGTCGTCCAGCAGCCGCGCCGAGATGGTGACGCGATATGTGGCCTGGTTCTCGGTGTTGAAGTCGAAGGCGTCGGCGTCCATGGTGCCCTGCTGCCACGGCTGGTTCTCGGCCGTGTTGCTGATCCATATGCGCATCGTCTTGTAGCACGTCAAGTTGCGGGACATGAAGTCGTTGATGTCGAGGCGCTTGCGCATCGTGGCGGCATCAATCTTGCGTTCGACGTCACGCAGGGCCTTGTACTGGGCGACGCCGTCGCCAATGACCATGTCTTCGACGCCATCGGGCAGGTTCTTGTCGGTGGGCTTGCGCGACTGGCGCTTGAGCAGCTCGCGCTTCTGCAGCTCGGCCTGGTGTTGGGCCTGCAGCTGGTGCGGATTCATGGGCGGCGGGTGTGCTGCGATGGGACCTGGATTGCGGCGCAACATCATGGCCAGGTCAGCGTGTTTGATCATGGCTTGAGGGAGTGTGTTTGCGGACAGAGGACGAGTTGTTGGGCAGGGCACGAGTGGTTGCTTCGGCTAGCGCGACCTTACCTGGACCAGGACGACGAGGTTGAGCTGCGTGCGGTGACGCTCGCTGAGTCGTCGCCTGCGGCGGGTAGTTCCGGTACTGTGCCTGCATGTTGTAATGACTGGACTCGTCCGCGCAGCACAGCGATGTGGTCGTGATGGAGCGAGGCAACGAAGGAAAGTGAGAGGCAGTGGACGGGCGACGCGTTCAGCCAAGGGCACTGGGATTGGGACTGGGACTGGCAGAGGCTGGCATGCTTTTTAATTCGCTAAGAGAAAGGAGGCGGGGTAGGTAGACAACAACTTCACCGACGCCGCCAGCAAGCGCTAATTGCAATTTTTCTCTTCGCTGCGATGCGCTGCGCTGCGCTGCGCTGCGCCGCGCCGTGATGCGTCTGTGATTCTGTCGGCTCTCATCGGTGCCACTGCGACCTTCTTCGCTCCTCCCGTCCTCCCGTCTCCAGTCGTCGCAACCAGACATTTCCGACACTCCATCATCAACCACCTGCACCATGGCCGGCGCCTATCTCGCCGCAATGGGCGTGGACCTGGACGCCGAAATGGCAAAGATCCAGTTCGGACGAGACGCCGCCGCCGCTCAGTCGGCCGCATCCCCGGCCACAACCCCAGTCGCCCGCATCATGGCCGCCCGGCTCCCAGGCAGACCCGTCTCAGACCTCTGGGACCTTTCCATCTCAGATGGCCGCGTCGCCTCCATCGAAGCTCATGATCCACGAGCGCCCCGGCTCTCTCATCTGCCTGGCGTCTTGGACGCGTCGGGCTGCTTGCTTGCTCCGTCGTTGTGCCATGCCCACATCCACCTGGACAAGTGCTTTCTTTTGCAGGATCCCAAGTTTGCCGATCTGGAAATCGAGCAGGGTGACTTTGCAGAGGCATTGGCATTGACGCAGAAAGCAAAGTTACGCTTTGAGGAAGACGATCTTCTAAGACGGGGCCGCCAATTGATCGAGGAGAGTATTCGATATGGCGTCACGGCTATGCGGGCGTTTGTCGAAGTCGATGCCGACGTCGGCTTCAAGTGCCTCGACGCGGGTCTCAAGCTCAAGCACGAGTTTGAAGCCCGGTGCGAGGTACAGATTTGCGCGTTTGCTCAACTTCCGCTCTTTTCTGGGCCTGACGAGGGCAAGACCATTAGAGACTTGATGTCCGAGGCAGTCGTCAGAGACGGTGTAGATGTGGTAGGGAGCACGCCGTATGTCGAGACCACGTTGGCTATGGCCAAAAACGTAAGGTGGATGGCCCAACTTGCGTTGGAGCACGACAAGTTTCTAGACTTTCACATGGACTATCACCTTAAAAACGAGCCGCCTTTGGTATGGGAAGCCATCGGTATTTTCGACAGAGAAAATTGGGACGCAGAGTTGGTGAAGGGCAAAATGATTACCCTTGGCCACTGCACGCGTCTCACGATTTTTGACGCCGACGACTGGTTCGAGATGGGAAAGGCTATTGGCAGTCTTCCAATGTCTTTTGTAGGACTGCCGACAAGCGATCTCTATATGATGAGAAGCAATGAAAATGTTCGAGGCACGCTCAACATCCCAGAGCTGATCAAGGACCACGATCTCCAAGCAGCGATTGCTGTCAACAATGTAGGCAACGCATTCACACCACAAGGCAGCTGTGATCCTCTGGCTGTTGCGAGCCTGGGCATCGGCGTCTACCAGGCGGGGACAAGGGAAGATGCGGAGCTGTTATACGTGAGTGGTGTGCTTTCCTCGTTCTTTCATCAATCCATTCTAACAGTTGAAAGGAGTGCGTGTCCAAAAGGGCCAAGGCAGCCATAGGCTTGCCGGCTGGCGGAATTGAAGTGGCAGAGGGGGATCCGGCCGACTTTGTGCTTCTTGACAGCGCGGGGCCGGAATGGAGGCGCAGGAAGCGTCTGGCCGAGGTGGTGTACGACCCTCCAGAAGTACGGAAAACGATAAAGAGCGGCCACATCACGACCCGCTGAGCGGCTCTGGTAGACTAGCCGGCGGTGGTGATGGCCGTTGGTGCCGTCGTGGAACCAAAGACAGCCATGGAAAAGCGTTCCTCGATCCTCGTGACAAGATGGCGGCACGTCGAGTCCGACATACAGCTTCCCCGCAAAAGGCGGTTGACAGGCTGCAACTAGTGGAGCGAGCCGGCGCTTGCACGGATGCATCAAGACATGGTGGCGACCATGGTTCAATGAACGAGAGTGGTGACGAAAAGGGAAATTGCGATGTGCTGCTATGGCTAGAGACGAGACGACGTAGGGTTGGTGCTCGCTTATTCTTCTTCAGCAATGCAGGACTCCCGTCCAGGCTCTCAGCGTGACGGCACCTTGGCCGCCTTGGGACGTCTGCCTTGTTTTGCAGTGGGGAGTTCTGCAGACAAAGCGCCCTGATGGCGTTTACGAAGTCGAGGCGAGGTGTTTGCTTGGACGAGGCTGGCCGATGCGGCTTGGCTGGAGCAACGAACCAAGGAGGCTTCAGGGCATGTGAGGTTTTGCAGATGACATGCAGATGCAGAAGTCGATCTGACGCGATGATAGGCGATGGGGCTTTGTTGTGTGGACGAGCATGTGGGTCTGAATGTTTGACGTGGGCTGCGCGGGCTGACGTGCTCGGAGAGCGGGGTGGATGGCGAGGTGGATGAGGAAGTTGAAAGAGACTGGAGACTGGAGACTGGAGAGGAGGGTGATCACCGAGGTGAAGTGGTGAGTGAGTGAGTGAGGGACTGAGGGACGAGAGAGAGTGGCGCTGGCGGAGGATCAGCCACGGTGGCTCACCATGTCCCGTCCCGGATCTGCGCGTGTCGTCCAAGTGTGTGGCGCTGCCGGTATAGGCCAGGGTCAACTCCAGTCGTCTCCCTTCTCCCGCCTTATTCTGGATCCGGCATTGAATAAAAAGAAACACTGGAAACCGTGCCAGCCCATTACCTAACACTAACCTCACCACCTCTTCAGGCCGGGAGCGTATGTCGTAGCCCAAGCTTACTGCACCAAAGCCCATCCCAAGACCAGCCAGGACCCGGGCGGCTGGGTTCATGTTGCTTCTCGTACGCTTCTGCTTCCTTTTGCTTTCTTTGTCGCTCCCGCTCCGCCTCGCCTTACCTCACCTCAGTCAGCATCATCACTCTCTGCCTCTGTTCAGCTGTGCTCTGTCGCTGTGCCTGTGCCTGGACCCAGACTGCACTGACCTGAGTGAGCTGGGCCTCTCAGCCGCGGGAGCGCTAGAACGCAATCTCTGGCCCCCCCCCCCCCGGACCTCACGTCACGGTACCTGCAGCGTCACTTAACCCTGCACCGCCCGGAAACCTCGAAAGGTCGACCAACTCTTTGAAACGCCAGATCCCGCCCGCCCACCTCTCTCCCTACGACCCTGCTTTGTCCGCCAAATCCCCGACAACAGCCTCTCCTTAACCCCAAAGAATCCCTCATCGCATTCCTTCCATCGCTCATCGCCTTCCCCACAAGCAGGAGCATCCCCCGCAAGCCCCGTCAGCCAGAAGCCGCCGCCCAATACGCCAACGCTTGGAGAAGGTATGGCACGCGCTCTCCAAATCTCACGAGCTCCCTACCCCAGCTCTGCTCTGTCTCCCAGCATTCCTCCCTCCATCATCACCGCCCATCGCTGACATCTTCGCCAACAGCGCGTATTCTTCTCCTCCCAATCCACTCCGCACATCTCCTCCATGCCCTCCCGATGCCTTCGTGGGGCAGCAAGCAGCACAGCCGTTCCGCCAGCCACCCGTTCCCTTCTCTCTTCAGCTCAAAGCGTAGGAATGGCCCCAATCTCAACCCCGACTGCAGCTCTCCCGAAGAGGACAAATATCTGGCTTTCAGCGGCTATGGGGATTCGCCCGCCTGGAAAGGCCCCGGTCCCAAGGTCCAAGAGGACGTCCGCACCTGCATGACCTGCGATTCCAAAGTCAAGTATCCCGCTGGCCTGCGCACATTCCGCTGTTCGGCCTGTCTTATGATCAACGACTTGGTTGCAGTGCGCAAAGAGACGTCTACAGGAAAACCTCACAATCCTGCCCCTCTTTCGGTGCCGAGGACCAGACACATTATCGACCGCTGCATCGTTTCATACCTGCATGCCAAGCTGGAGATGCAGGCAAGAAGTAGTCAAGAGAGTTCCAGCAGCACAGAACTCAATGGTGGTGTGGAGCGTGGCCGGCCCGGGGACATGCGATCTCCGCCCATATCAATCAGGAGACGAGCTCACAGCGGATCGAAACCAATGATTGCAGTGTCGCCACCAACAAACGCAGACCACCGCAATGGTGGACCTCCTTTGCGGCCCGCAGTCAACGGAGGACCGCCACAACCGCCGACAGGCCCGCGAGAGTATCTACCCCCGCCGCCGACACTCGTTCCCAAACCTACTCAGAGGCCAAGAACCTCCGGAGGCCCTCTGCCGAAACGACCGCCCCCGCCGCCTGGTCAACTCCGGCTCCATCATTCTCCTGTTCGGAGAGGTCCAGGATCACCTCGAGACCCTCCTCCTGCAGTGGGCCCACGACCACCTGAGCGCGCACCGCCCCTGACTCCTGCCGAAGCCGCTGAGAAGCGTCGTCAAGATGTCATCAAGTCGATATTCAGACACCTCCAGGACTACTTGATAGACAGCTTCGGCACTTTTGAAACGTTGAACTCTGCCTTTTTGATTGGAAGGCAGCGGCCCCAGCCCAGAACACGCAGCGAGAGCGCTGTTCCAAAATTACCGATTGATTCGAGACCCATCTCAACGATACCACCGGGCGCCGACTTTTTGACAGAGTCTGATCCCAAGATGCTGATGCTCGGAGACATTGGTGAGAACGGAGCTTGGTGGGCCGGGCATGCTGAGCATGATCCTCCCAAGCAACAACTCCCGGTCCGAGGCAAATCCGTCGGAGACGCAAAAGAGCTGGTCTCTCATCGATCTCCACTCATCAACTGGGACGAGCTTCGTCATTGGTACGACGCAGTTTTGCAAGCTGGAGTTTCATGGAAGCAAAAGCTTGACGAGATACCCGATTTGGACTTTCCCGAAAGTCTGTGTCAAGAAGCTGACGATGAAATCCGCGAAGCAAGGATGCTTGTCCAGCGGACGTTGCTCAAGGTCTCCGAGCTCATACTCAAACGGCCTCACCGTCCGCTGAGGGAACCGGAAGACGTGCGATTCTTACTCATCATTCTTGAGAATCCGCTCCTGCATGGAAACAGCTTTGGTGGCGCAAAGCCCAGGAGAGCTTCTCTTAGGCCACCTCCCGAGAATCGTCCCCGCCAAGGCTCTAACCCAAACCAACTTCCCCTTCATGTTCCACCATCCCCGGGCAAGCCTCCCGTCGACGCGTCGACGTCTACAAGCAGTCGTGATCAAGGCCAGCATGCGGGCGTTATCAAGCGGATCTTTGGACTTTTGGCAAACATGGACAATGACTGCCATCGTTACGTCACAACGTGGTTCTCCAGATTTTCTGAAGATCACTTTAGACGGACGGTAGATCTCGTCGGACGTTTCGTGACCTACCGTCTCACCAGACAGCAAGGCCGGAAACGAAGCAACAGTGGAAACCCGACTGCAGGCCTGATCCCGGAGTTTGATTCGCACGGTGCAACATCAGCGCAACTCCACGCCGCCCTAGGGCTGTCGGGCTCTGGCTCGAAACCAAAGGACGACAGCAAGGATACCCCGTACAGCGACGACTGGCAGCTCAAAGCGGCAGCCAAGGTCATGGCCCTTTTGTTCGCGGCAAACAACACTTACCATAACCGAAAGACGGAGCCATTTGTACACACGGCGCACGCTTCGACGGTTCACAGTGCTGGTCTCGCTGCCAAGGAACGCGCAAGGGCTCATGGTCAGCTGTTGCCAACCTCCGACTTTTACAACACCCTGCTAGACTACCACGACCTGGTTGCTGACTTTGAGGCATGGGAGTCACGCAGAGCAAAGTTTTCCTTTTGCCAGTATCCGTTCTTTCTTTCTATTGGCGCAAAGATTCGCATCATGGAGCATGACGCTCGCAGACAAATGGAGAACAAGGCCCGCGAAGCATTTTTCGACAGCATACTCAGCAACAAGAACTTGGAACAATACTTCAGTCTAAAAGTCAGGCGAGAGTGTTTGGCGGACGACAGCCTGCGCCGGATCAGCGAGGTGGTAGGGGCCGGATCAGAAGACATCAAAAAGGGGCTACGCGTGCAGTTTATAGGCGAGGAGGGCGTCGACGCCGGCGGGCTGAGGAAGGAATGGTTCTTGCTATTGGTGCGGGAGCTGTTTGACCCGATGCACGGTAAGTCGCCAAAGCTATAGTTTGAATTTCGCTGACCACTTCTTCCAGCCATGTTTGTCTACGACGAGGAGTCGCACTTTTGCTACTTCAACCCCTATTCGTTTGAAAAGTCGGACCAGTTCTTCCTGGTCGGAGCCGTTTTGGGACTTGCGCTGTACAACAGCACCATTCTTGACGTTGCCCTACCGCCGTTCGCCTTTAAGAAACTTCTCTCCTCAGCGCCGACTAAAAATGGTGCCGTCCCTGCCTCTCGCAACACGATCCACTACACCTTGGAAGACCTTGCCGAATTCCGGCCCAGCTTGGCCAAAGGCTTGCGCCAGCTTCTCGAGTTTGACGGTGATGTTGAGAACACGTTTTGTCGCGATTTCGTCGCCGAGGTGGAGTACTGTGGCGCAGTGAGACAGGAGCCATTGTGTCCCAACGGTGCCAACATTCCAGTGACCAACGCCAATCGCCAAGAGTTTGTCGACTTGTACGTCCGCTACCTGCTCGACACGGCCGTAGCACGCCAATTCGACCCCTTTCGCCGCGGCTTCTTTACCATCTGCGGTGGCAACGCGCTGTCGCTCTTCCGGTCCGAAGAAATCGAGTTGCTCGTCCGCGGCTCTGACGAACCACTCGACGTGGCCAGTTTGCGTCTCGTTGCAAGCTACGACGGATGGAAAGATTCGCCGTACTCGCCCTCGCAGCCCAACGGCACCGCCGCCACAAATGGCCACCACCCGTCGCCCTCGCTCCAAAAGCGCAAACCAGCGCCGGTCCTGCCGCCGCAGTCGTGCCCGCCCATCACGTGGTTCTGGGACTTTTTTTCGTCGCAGCCGCCCGTCTCGCAGCGCCGCATCCTGTCCTTCATCACGGGCTCGGACCGCATCCCGGCCGTCGGCGCCACCAACCTCGTCATCAAGATTGTCTATGCCGGCGAGGACTGCGACCGCTTTCCCGTGGCCCGCACGTGCTTCAATGCGCTGCTGCTGTATCGCTATCGCTCGCGCGAGAAGCTGGAGCGCATGCTTTGGCGCGCAGTTGTTGAGAGTGAGGGCTTTGGCTTGAAGTGAGCTTGGGGCACACAACTGCTCGGTTGACTGGTTTCGGGTTGGGCTCGATCGACATTTTCGTCTTTGATGGGCGTTGGCGGCGTTGTTTGTCTCTGAGACGGGAAAGACACGGACGGACGGACTTTGATTGCGCGGCTTTTGGGATCTTTTTTCTTGTTCGCTTTCTTCTTCTCTTCTTCTTTCTCTGGTTACTCTTCTTCTTTTTCGTTGCATCATTGGCGTCTTGTTCGTCGTCATCGTCGTCGCCCTCCCACTCCTGCTGGTCAACTACCTTACCTACCTACCGATCGTACCTAGATACCTATCACGTACCACACCACACACATATCCATCTCTTACATGCGGTAGACTCGCGCACTTGGGCTCTAACTCTCCATTCGATGCTGTTGTTCGCGGTCAGATGATGCGTGACTTCCCCTCTCACATGCAGAGATTGATGCGCCCTGCGTTCGTGCGTGCGTGCCGGTGGTGCCTGGAATGTATGCGTCAGGCGGCGAGTGGCGACGTAGAAACGTACCTAGATACGTGTCCCTTGCCTGGCGTACCCAAACTTGCACGTTTGAGGCGTGATAGGCAGACAGATACAAGAGGAAGGAAGATTGGTAGTGGCTTTGTGCTTTTTCAGTTGGTTGATTGGGTATCTGTTGACGATTGAGAAGAAACGAAGATGAAGGACTAGATCTCTACGAAGGACATGAAAGCATGGGACTGGGAGGGACAGGAGGAGAAGGAGAAGGAGAAGTAGTAGGAGAAACAGGCAAAAACGGCTTTTCTTTCGACATCGACATCGACACACTCGAGTCCAATCAACACACCACACCACACTACACGGGTCACTCAACTCACCCCAAATACCACTCCCCACTCGACGCACGCTGCACCCACCTCTTCTGCATCCTCTTTCCCGCTTCCCCCACCTCCTCCTCCTCCTCCTCCTCCTCCTCCTCCTCCTCCTCCTCCACACCTCTCTTCCCCATAACCCTCTTCGCCACCCGCTTACCAGCAGTCTCCATCTCAACCCTCTTCTCCTTCCTCGCCGTCGCCGTCGCGCCCCTGACAGCGTCCTCCTCCTCCTCCTCCTCCTCCTCATCCTCCAGCCCAACGGCCCAGTCGTGGTGCGTGCCGCCGCCCAGTTCGAGTTCTTTTTCGAACGCTTTGATTTTGGCCATTTCGGCTAGCACGCGCAGGCGCTCGTGCTCGAGTGCGAGCGCGGCGGCTGCGTCGGGGGATTGAGGGTCGCCCGATTGTTGAGGAGTCGGGTCGGTGGCGGCGTCGGTGGGCGTGGCCGTGATCGTCGTCAACAATGCCTGCTCTTCAGAGGAGGTTGAGGAAGTCGGCTCAGCAGACGACGACGACGACGACGACGACGAAGGCTCCGGCTTGGGATGCAGTTCAGGATACTCGCTAGCCCACTCATCGGCGAGCTTAACCTTAGACAAGCGGCAGTCGAGGGTGCCCCACTTCTTAGTATACAAATTGCGGCCGTAGCCAGCCGTCTCCCACCAGGCGCGCTGGAAGCCGCGCGGGTCGTACGTCCACGGCTCGCCCTTGCCGCCCTTCTGCATGTCCTGCCACGAGTTGCGCTCCGTGCTGTACTTCTTGGTCTGCATGGCGGCGAAGTCGTTAAACAGGCGCTGGAAGCGCGCGCTGTTTGGCCGCATGTCTGGGTCGTTGAGGAGGAACTGGCCGGGGCTGTACACGGCCTGCGAGGGCGCGATGAAGGATTCGTTTTGCAGGGCGGCCACTTCGGCGCGGTATTGGGCGAGCTGGAGCGCGGCGGCCGACGCGTTGAGCGAGAGTTGCGACGCTGGGAATAGCTTGGCTTCGATCTCGTCCAGGTCGTCGCTGAGCTGGTCCGCGACGTCGAAAATGTGCCCGGCGCTGACGTCGTCCTTGGTGTAGCCGTGGAAGAGGACGCGCGCGTACGCGTCGCAGTCCGTGTTGTAGTACGGCACGAACGTGTCCCATTGCCCAATCGTGCGCCACGCGTCGACGTTGACGAGCGCCAGGTTGTCGAACTGGAAGAATTTGATGGCCCAGTTGCCCATGGTCGCTCGCGTCTCGTTCAGGTTGATGGACCACGTGATGTTGTGGTTTGGATGCGGCGCCGTCGATTGGTCTAGCACGTCGAGCACTTTCTCGTAGAATGACTTGTACGGCGACGTGGCTTCGTCGCCAATGATTCCGACGTCCATGTGGCTCCAGAAGAAGTAGGGCCAGCCCTGTGAGATGGCCAGGCGGAGAAAAAAGTTTTGCAGCTGTGCAAAGTTCTGCAGCGTCGCTGTCTGCAAGATTGCCACTCCATACCGCTTGCGGTACAGTTCGTAGTCGACGAAGAACGGGTTGTCGCGGGACAGTACTCCTGAGCTCGAAGCGTCAAGAGTTCCGCCATTGTCAATGATTACAATGTCCTCGCGAGGCCAGCCTGCGGCAATGTATCCAAGCACCGCCTGCCTGAGCATGTCATTGTTACGGGTAAACGGAATCAGCAGAGGTGTCCGAGGTCGTTCTTCAGGCGCGTGGTTGTAGGGCGCCACATGAGGGCGAAAGTCGTCTCCGATCGGAGGGTAGTATAGCTGCAGGGGATTTGAAGAGTTGCCGAGGATGGGCTGGATCCTGGACGACTTGTCGGCCAGCTGTCCCTTTTGCCAGTAGCGGTACATGCGGTATTCTCGAATGTCGGGGACTTCTGAAAATCTGAAGAGCGGGTAGAGCAGGAGGAGCATGGCACAAGCGCCAATCACCACCAGGGGGAGGCGATTTCTCGACGACGACCGGCAGCAGCTCCGACGGGCAAAGGCCCTCGACTCGTAGTCCCGCCCCTCTTCATTGGGTACCCTGGAGTAGGCGCGGCTAATGCAACCAGGGGACGTGTTTGGGGAGTCGTTGAAGAAAGTCATTTTGGCTCAAGGGGGCCAGGGCGAGTCAAACCACCATGAAGACAAATGTCAGGGAAAAAAGAGGCAGTGGCGGGGGTCGCACGCGATTTTGTACAGGCGGCCAGGGGTGAGGCACTTGTCAGCCCTTGCGTTGCGCAACCCGGGTGTCTTAGCATTCTTGGATTCGAGATGAGATACTTGCGGCTCGCAAAGCTGCATTTTGAACGAATGACTGGGGAACAGCGTTGTGGCAAAGTATTGGATTGACTGGAGATGGACATTTTCGGCCTGCAAAGAGTGAAAGGACTGAAGAGAAGACGTAGAGATCTTGCAATGAAAAGGACATAGGAAATACTACGAGTGTCAAGAGGTCGCAACTCGCAGGCCATCTGGGGCAACGTTTCCCGCCGTAGAACGAAGGGCCTCAAGCATGCAAGGAGTAAGCTAGAAATGAAGATTGACTGCCAAAGTACAATCCTATCGCTTCAAGATCGACGCGTGATAAAGTGAGTGTGGAGAAGAGGGTCGAATGGGCTGTTGTGGAGTGGATGGAGAGAGTGATGGAGGAGGAGGAAGACGCGTCGATGAAAACACCGCCTGTCAACCTGAGGCAGCCGCGTCGAGCTCGGTCGTAATTCGGCGCAACTGTAACTTTGGGTGGACCTCACCTCTCAACCCAACCTGGAACAATCACCACCGTCAGAGGCGATGACTTGGGGCGACGGATGATTGCAGCTCGTCAGAGCTCGCCAGAAGACTGAACACGTCTTGGACGGCGGTTACGGCCTCGCGTTTCACGAAATTCTCTTCACCGCTTGACCAACAACACCATGCAAGCCAAAGAATTGCCGCGCCCGGCTGGCGTAGTCTGGGTACAAACCCAACAATTTTTCAAATTCAGACGTCACTGGACTGACTTTCAAAATAGGACGACAAAACCACGTGCATATATGACGTCCAATTCTATCCGTACGACGCGCCTGGTGAAGACCCAGTCTTTGCAGCCACGGGTTTTCAAAGAGTCTGGTCGTCAAACCCAATTCATCGGATTCAGACTGATGCTTGTTTATCCAGGTCTACGTCTGTCGCCTCTCAAAAGACAAAAGCGACCAAATTGAAACGCTCCGCGAGTTCAATGATCAAAGCAAGGAAAATGTATGTCTACCCATCAAAACGCGTTACAAACAACTCACTAAGACTAATTTCGTAGGGCAAATCCACTGAGCTGAATAGCGTCGCATGGACACAGGATATGGAGAATGGCAACCCACTTCTTTGCGTCGCTGGCGCTCAGCCACCCATCATCAAAATCTTGGATATCTTGGAGGACAAACATACAAGGGCAAGCAATGCTACCATTTACCTCATTATTGGTCATTTTCTAACGTTGCCTAGGATCTTGTTGGCCATGGAGGCGTAAGCTTTAACTTCAACACATGTTTACCAAAGCTCATGATTGTCAGTACATCAATGACCTGAAAATCTCGCCGACATGTCCCGAAATCCTGGCCTCAATCTCGGAAGATGAAAGGATCTACATTTGGCACTTAGGTGCCAAATATCAGAAGATACCAATTGCAGCCATGTTCCACGGTGCCGCTAAGGGACATTGTCTGGTATGATATCCCAGAGAATGACACAATCACGGCTGTTTGCTGAAAATGCAGGCATTCCATGATTCGGGTCGCTACGTAATATCTGGATGGTATGATTCGTCAATTCAATTGGTAAGAATCTCCTGCGCAGACTGCATGGAAAGCATACTGAATATTTGGTCAGTGGGCTTTGCCAGACTTGCCAAACGAAAACACCGGGACAGACAACGTCAAACCAACCTACGTCCCGCACTTCACATCGAACGAAATCCATGCCAATGAGGTAGACAGGTGAGAATGACACATGTTCGTGGGGGATTCACCTGCTGACCCTTGAAAGCATCGCGTTCTACGGCGACATGGTTATTTCCAAGGCTGCATTGGAAGATTCCATCTTCATCTGGAGAATTGAGGGATTCAAGGGGTCTCTTCCTCCCCCGCAATGCACCAGCACGGCTGACTACAAAGATTGTTTTTTCCGTGAAGATGAAGACGCCGACGGATTCCACGGATCGACCTACTCAGCATTTGGCCCTCGCTTTCAGCGCCTGATTAGTCTTAAGACTGGTCACCACTCCAACATCTGGCTCAGGTTCGGCCTCTTTCACATGCCCCAAAAGCGACCAGTCCTAGCATACGGTGCCAATGACGGCGTTATCTACTTGTGGGACTTGCAGCGTCTTGAGGAAGAATGCCGCGATGGAGATGCAAATCGTGAGCGCTCGCCTTCGCAGCAGTCTAGCATGTTTGGCAGCCCTGGAGGTAGGTCCATGTCCGTCGCTAGCAACGGATCGGTGAGGCCCAGGGAAAAGCCTTCGATGAAGACCAAGAGTCAACCTTACCAGGATCCGTTCACGCCGGTCCCAGCGCATAAGAGCCTCCATCTGCCGAACAAAATTCGTCAAGATCGAGTCATGACGACTAGAGCCACGGCCTGGAGCTCTGGCGGGGAGTGGGTTGTAAGCGTGGGTGAGGGAAACTCGGATAGGGCGGGCAAAAAAGGATTCATTTGCTTGATGAACAGGTGGCTTTGAAGAGACCACGACGGAGCAACGGCTTCCCGCGAGATTCGGTCCGCAAAACGTTTGATAAGCCAACCACACAAGACGTCACAGGTATCAAGGGGAGAGGCAGTGTATCACTCAAGGATGCGGCGACCATCCAGATTGCCATGACTTGAGAAGTTTGATGCAGATGAAGAGAAAAAACATTATCAAACTTTTCCAATGCAGAAGAAATCTCGAAAGCTCGACGCAAGTCCCGACCAATCATCTTTTGAGGTCGCATTTTCCCGTCCTGGCAACGCATTCATCCAACCCTCGGAAGGAAATTGCCTAAGACCAATTAAGCTTGCTCTCTAGCGACTCAGTCACAACGAACGACACGTCACAATCGTGGTCAAGCAGGGCAGGGCCAGAGAGCATGACGACAAGCCTGCGAAGTGGAGGGTTTGATGGTGGCGAGATGGGAAATTTTTCAAACTGTTCATTTCGTATCTCCGGGCAGCAATCGTCGCAGTAGGTAGATGCAAGCACAGCACTGTTTCACGGTCATTGAACGTTTGCTCATCACAATCTCCAGAGAGCACCTAGCGTGCTTACGACGTTCATCAACGGTCAGCCAGCCGCTTCATCCCGTCTCACGCTTCGTTCCGACGAGCCGTCTGACTCGCCAGGGGGGGTCAGGGGAAATCCTGGTCCTTCCCGTGTTTTTACAGCAACGGCAACTGTCGAGATTCCATTGCTGTCCAGCTTTTTGCACGCGCATCTGCTGGACCGAGGCCACCTCCCCACGCATCAAGGTCGACTGTCATGGCCCACACCACCTACGCCGCTCCTACGGTGCCGCATGGCAGGACCCTGTTGCCGTCGCCATGATTGAAATCTTCTGCAGCAGGACGCCGCCAGCGCCGAGTTTGTACTCAACATTAAGCGCGTCCAGCGGGCCAGTCACCAACGGGCAACAATACGCGACCCCGTTACGGTTTCACCAGTGGTTGTCATGCCGAGCAATCCCTTCCGGTCCATTCATGCAGTAGCGCAGCAGCAGCCGCCGCGGCCGCCGCGGCCAGCCGGCCAGCCACAGCCCAGCGGGTTCCGAGGGCCGGCATTGGGACGCGGCCAATCCAACCAGAGCCAAGGCGGCGGGACGAGACAGGGCAGACGGCAGGACAGGACTGAACCACAGTGAGCAGGGTACGGAAGGAAGGGCAAGGGCCGGATCGTCGATGAGGTGCAGGTTGCAGGTCCCGTTCTCCGTTTGGGCTAGCAGACAGACGGACGCAGGTGAAAGCGAGCGGGCCAGCTGCCGACGGCAAAACGCGTGGACGACGAGGTGCTGTGCCAGGGAAGACTGACGCCTCTGGAATTCGCTGCAGACGGGCGTTTTGAAATGCAGTTGTGGCGGTAAGCAGCAGCAGCAGACACCAACCCCAGCTGCCCTCAATGGTCTCAACCGCGTACGTCGACACACGAGCGACCCCCAGGTCCTCTGCAGCACACACGAGTCGTCAACGCTCAATCAATATCCGCGGAGTTGGTGGCAGCACCATTGATTTCACGTACTGCTGCAACTCAATTACTGATCACTGATCAAGCACGAGACGCAACAACCTCCGTCCGTCCCTTGTCGACGGCCGTTTTTCCACCTCCATGTTACCTGTCACTTTTCCCCCCCTTTTCCACCTCCACGCCTGACATGACCATTCGGATGCGGGAGCTGCATACGGAACTGGCCTTACCGGGCGGCCGACCACGAATGGCCCAATAAGCGAATTGGGACCCGCCCGTTGCAGGTCTCCCGACGACGCGCGAGCGAGCGACAAATGCAGGGCAAAAAAGAGAGCAGGGGGGTCACAGACTACTGTACTTACTTTGCAGTCGCCTTGACGTGTTTGCTATAGCACAAGCATCATTGTGCAGACGCCAATCATGACCTCCGCCGCGGTCCTCTCCAGAAGGGCAGAGACACTTGTCTGGCTTGGCCGTGTGTGTCTGCTTTGCAACCCCCTGTCAGCGACGACCACCAAATCCAGAGATTCTTCTGCTGCTCACCACCACCGCCCTCTATTCCTCCCCCCTCTTATTCTCTCACCATTTCAAACTCCTCCTCTTCCCCTCCGTCAACGACGCCTCGTCTCGGTCACATCCACCAACCAGCTGATCCACAGACACACGTCCCGCCGCAGCGCATGGGGATCGACAACCAAACTCGCTTAGGTCGGTCGTTCGGCAAGCAGACGGCCGTGACCGGCGGCAGTTGGTACCCGCGACGGCTACAGCCGGCCTGGCCTGTCATGTCTCGTTTTGCCCCGGCGCAAAGATCGACGCGAGCGCCCATCACTTGCGCTGCTTTTTCATCTCTTTCTGCTGCTTTTCTGTCTGGGCTTGGGCTGGGGCTGGGGCTTGGGCAGGCCACTACGACAGGCTCCACTTACCGCGGTGCCGCGCGCTTGCTCGGTGCCTACCTACAGTGAGGTACACGAGAATACGGACACCATGCAGACTAAAAGACGATCAAACAATCAAACGCGCAACGGACGGGGCATTCTTGCCCTCTTTGCGCGTCGAATCGATGGCCCCACTCTTACTCGTGGCCGCGTCCCGCAGACACCGCACTGGTAAAGGCAGGTTCGCGGAAATGTTGGGAGGAGAAGGAGGAGGACGAAGCAGCGCAAACGCAAAGCCGAAACGGTGCGACGGTGCAACGGTGCAACGGGTGGATGGATGGCGCCGTGGAGGGCAGACGTTCTACACGTGGTTCGTTGCACGCTGCGGAAGGCGTTTGTAAGGGGTGGGTGTTTGGCATGGTTCGCTGCCAGCAGTTGGATCCGAAAGTGCAGAAAGTGCGGAGGCACGGAGAAAGAGAAAGGCAGCTTCTAGAGGAAGGAGAAAGGACAAGCATCAGGTGCCTACTCAGCAAATTTGTATATATCCCGTACTATGTAGTCTATTATATTAAGCCGCTTATGTCATACACACACCCTGCTCAGAATGCTGCCTTAACACACAAACTTCGCCATGCCGCTCCCGTCGCGTGGTAGAGAGACGACAGGAAAAAACGAAACGCTTGTACATACGTTCGAGCTGCATGTGGAGGTATGCAGCACAGCGCAGGATACCTCAAACACCCACCTGGCTGCGGCCAGCCCGAACAAGACGGACAGTCCTCACTCCTCAAATACTCAATCCGCCTACGCAACGACCCCCCTCCCCTGCATGTGACCTCCAGAAGTGCGAAACAGCGCCTTCGTCCTCCTCTCTGTCTTTTTCTTCCCCTGTATCTTCAGATATGGTGGATATGGAAAATCAAGGAGCAAGGATATCGCAACCATAATCATATACTCCGCCCTGTCCGCCCTGTCCGCCCCATTCATTGCCTTAACCTTCGTCGTGCCTTCGTGCCTTCGTGCCACAACGTCATTAGACGCATTCCCTGCGTCCCCTGCCTTCCCTGCCTGCTGGCCGGGGATATGCTGCGTAGCGTAGCGTTGCGGCGGGAGAGTGGGAGGGCGGTAGGGAGGCGCCCACGCAGCACTGCGACCCCTTCTCCCACACTCCCCGTTCGCCCATTTATTGCGCACCCAACCTTGTTCGAATCGGAAAAAAGCCTTTGGACCCGTTGGCTCCGCGTCCGTGTTCATCATGAGAGACGGACGGGATCAGAAGTGGGAAGAGGGTGTGGTGTGGTGTTGCATGTGTTTTGTGCGCGCGCGTCGTGTGAAAGCAAAGAGCCAGACATAAAATATTTTACCCTGTCTACTACAGTGCTGCTTTCATCAGCTGAGTTCCTTTCGTTCGACCAAGGAAGGTGGGTAAGGTAGGTATCGTGACAGCTAAATTTGGAGCAACCCTGCTTTTCATCTGTTCTCTTTCTCTCTCATCCACATCCTCAGCAAAGTATCACCCACCACCGGAAGCAATATAATTAGAAAAAAAAAAAAAAAAAAAGGTTGCAAAAGTTCCACAGCCACAAAGAGCATTTGGATATAAGATATTTCGCCACCCGCTGAAACGCTTAAAGGAGAAGGGAAGAGAAAAATGATGGAAAAGAACAAAACAGACGTTCTGGTCGTGAGCTCGTTGGAGATGGCTTCGTGTAGGTTTTAGTTCGGTCCCGCCAGTCGACAGAGAAGCAATCAAACATGGACAATGGATTCGGCGCCAGCTTCTCAGCAAAAGCAAGCAAAGAAGTATGGATTGATCTTTTGACGAAAGGAATGACACTTGTAGTTGAGCTTTTGGCGGTGGGAAATCAAGGGAACCTCCTAGAGCCCAGACCAGGGTCGCCAAAGGGATCCTTGATACCAGAAGCGCTAGTACGTCCGCTGCTGCTGCTGCTGCTGCTGCTTCCGTTGGAGGCGAAGAAGGCGGCGTCCTTGCCCTCGGGCACCCAGATGGGGAAACCGTGTGGTGGCTGCGACTCGCCCATTGGCTTGCCGCGCGTGTAGTCTGCGAGTCCACCGTTGATGCCGGTGAGAGCCCACGCAAAGACGGCCACATCGCGGATCGTATTCATGAAATCCGAGGCAGACGGACCACCGACTGCTGGAGCAACGGAGTTGTGATGCGACACTGGCGCCGCAATTCCTAGGCGAGCAGCATTGGCGTACGGGTCTGGGAGAGGAGGCAGGAAGACTGGCTCGGGAGCCCATGGGGCAGCGAAAATTCCATTGTGGCGAGGCGTTTGTTGAGGTTGGGTAGACGTGGGCATGAGGGGGCGAGCCTTGCGCAGGCAGACGACGAGGCCGTCGGACGTGCACGAGACAACGGCTTCCAGCTCAATGTCGGGGTTTCCGGCACTCGACGAAGGAGTAGCACGCGAAGACGCAGAAGAGCGGGGGCGAGGGATGCCGAGCAAAGCGGCATGGCGGTCGGTCGGGGGAATGTTGCTCTCGTCGGACGAGGCTTGAGCGCCGTACGAAGAAGAGCCTCCTCGAGCTTCAGTCGAAGAGCCTTGGAGGTCCGTGTCGGTTCCTGAGGCACCCGAGAGGTTCCTCGTCGGCGTGGATCTCTCGCTAGTATCATCCTCGTCTTCGGTGACATCGGTCATTTCCTCGTCTTCAGTCTCGCCGGCCTCGGACTCGCTGGGATCTCTGTGGGGATCCTGCACGCGGGGATCGCGAAACCAGAAGCGCATATAGGCAATCGAGTCATTTCCCTTGGCTGTCTCGAGGACTCTGACGGCGTCTTCCAAGCAATTTTCCTGGATGCAGTAGTAAAAGCTCTTGCCTTTCATCTCGTCGTTGGAGATGCCAATGACCTGCTCAATGCCGCTAGTGGCGTACATGATGGTCAGGGTCCGCGTGAAGCGGTTCAGGAACAGGGCAGCGCGAGGCTCGTGAGTCTGATCAGCGTGTCCGAGGTCGAACTTGGCCGACAAGTGTGAAAGCATGTGGTAGCGGGGGTCTTTGACCGAGGACGAGAAAAGCTTGCGCACGATGGGAGCCTCGACGGCGCGCTCTGCACACGGTTAGAGGGTGGCAATTTGGGATGATGGGGTGGAACGTACTCTGGCTCGTCATGCCTCTCCGGTAAATACTGGTACAGCACACCATGACGTCGTAGCAGACGGAGAAACAGCATTCGCAACCAACATAGTTGCCATCGCGGTTCTTGATGCGGCAGTAAGCGAGCACGGCGGCCTTGTCGAGCTTGACGCCGCGGCGGTGAAAGTCGCGGGCAAAGGGGATTTCTTCCTCGTGGAAAAAGTCCCAGGTGGAGTGGCCTACGACCTCGTCGGGGGTGTGGCCGAGAATGTCGACAATGGAGTCGGAGGCGTAGAGGACAACGGCATCGTTGGAGAGGTCTGGAGGAGGGTCAGTGATTGGGCAGCGGGATGGGTGAGGGGATGGCGGACCGTGGATGGTAATGAAGGTGGTCTCCATGGCGGCAAAGAGCACTACGCGTCTCCGAATCTGGAACAACTGCCTAATAGCAGTTGATGGGGACCCGGAGCAATTGAAGCTTGAGAGAAGGGTTGGGGAGCAGCTCGAGCTGTGGATGGATGGAGCACGAGGAGCTGTGGGTGAGCGGCGAGGGCGGAGCGGCGTCGGGGGAGGTGAGGTTTTTGAAAGAGAAGAGACGACCAGGGAAGTCGAGGTAGGTCCAGTACAGACAGACGGGATCACGTGCGGTGCCTGGTCTGGGTCTGGGTCTGGGTCAGGGTCAGGGTCAGGTCGGTCGCCTGGAGTGAGGCAGAGGCAGAGGCAGAGGCAGAGGCAGAGCAGCAGTCGAGTCGGAGGCCCAGGATGAGGATGCGCGCGGGCCGCTTGCCCGCGGCCCCAGCTTCCCTTGTCCGCACGCCGCAGCGACTCAATTCAGCCACTCTACTCGCAAACCAACCTCGACCACAATTCAACTTCATCGCCGATCCACCGTACACCGCGTTCCCTTATATCCCGATCTCTGCGCCCCTCTGCCCATCATCCGCCCGTCCTCGCCATCGACGCCCGCCCGACCCAAGACATCCGCCACGGCTCTCTTCCCAAAACGGCTCCGCGCAGCGACGCGCCCCTCGCACCGCGTCCTCACGCCCTCTTCCACCGCAGCCAACTCACGCTCGAGTCGCCAGCCCCAGCTGGCCTGGTGCTCCCTCCTCCGCTCCGCCTCCCTCCAATTGCCGCGCCCCACCTGCAAACTCCCACTGTGCCGCCTCCGACTCCGAGTCCACGGACCTCGACAAAACCGCCCCCGGCCGGCGAACCACCCCCTTGTAGTAGCAAGGACCAGCCCCTTCAGTACCCAGCTCCCCGGAGCGGGTGACCGCTCCCGCCTGGCCAAGCAAGCATCCACCGCCGCGGGTCTGGAAAGCCTGACGACTGGACTTCATCTTATCCTACCCTACCCTACCCTATCCTGTTCGGATTACGTTGGTTACTGAAAGAAACCCCAGAATCAAGGCACCGTCCCTGACCATCTCCCGAACGCCAATCCGAGCCTCAACCCGCTGACTGCGTAATCACCTCCAACACTCTGTTTGCTGACTCCTCGCTCCGGATCTGCAGCCCTGCAGCAACAACCTCACCCTTCCGCATTACCCACAACTCTATCCCCACCTCGCCCGGGTCTTAACCTTTTTTTTTTTTTTTTTTTCCAGCGCCCAGGACCCTCCAACCGTGCAATTTGCGAAGATTTGCTCTATACTTGGCATCCTATTTGCGAATTTACCAAGCTTTCTTCGCTACCATCTGCTTGGTATCGTCAGGCCACTTTGGTCGAGGATAACGTCGCTCATGCCCGTCACCACTACCGTTGCTGCCAAATGACTTGCGCCGGACACCTCGTGCCACTTATTTCCGCGCCCACTTTGGATCATTTCCCCCTTGGTGATGTTGCTGCATCAAGGTTTGGTCAAGCTTTTCAAGATTTAAGTCTGGAATCTTCGCACCGACTCCTGCGAAGAGACTTTTTTTTTTTTTTTTTTTCTCTCGTTCTCTCTTCTTTCGCCTCACGCGCTCGAGTCAGTCTCACACACTGCTCAACTGAGCAAGATTGTGGTTGCTCCCGGATCCCGAATCACGGATTGCCACTGTGAAGTTTGCGAGCATGGCTTGGCGGAGCTTTACGTGTTTTTGAAACAAGAGTTTCTGCAGCAAGGCGTTTTGCGCAGCAGCGTCCGCAACATGCACACAGCCACTGACCATGGTCCTGCGCCACACGGCGGAATCTACAGCAGGGGTTTATGCTTGCTCTCGAGCTACCCCTGATTCACTCTTGGATGACATGATATCGGATCCTATGAGTGAAATGACTGCGAAATGTAGGATGTGTTAGAAATGAATACAAGTCCTTCGATTTGCAAACCAACTTCGCGAACAATGTTCTCCACGTCCACGGGTATCATGCCTTGGACTTGCTGCAAATACTCCCCCGTCTCTTCCTTTGTCACCATCTCCTTCACCGACATCCAAACATATCTCATCCCACGCTGTCTAAATCACCAATATCACCCACACTCTCGCCACTGTCTCTGGTCAACCGCCTTCAACAGCAACCATCCCACCCCTCAAACGCGTCAAACCTCCTTCACGCCTGTATCAACTCACTCCCAGACAGAACGGACGGCGCGGGACTCTTAAGCTCTTGCGTCTGGCCCAACTGACGGGGTGATCTTGGCCTTTCTCTCGTCTCTCACGCACCCTAGCCCTCCCTCCACTCTGCACCCACTATCCCAACATCGTCCTTTATCCCCATCCCAACCTAACCAACCTATCCTCCTCAGCTTCCCCCTCGTCCTTCATCTTCTCTCCGTCGTCAATCAGAGACTCCGCAAGTCAGCCAAGCCAGCACGAGCAGAAAGAAAGAGGAAAGTAGAGGGAGATCCAATTCCACGGCCCGTGCGCCTCGCGTGAATGCACGGGGAAGCGCTGGAGTGAGAGCAAGGGGAATAGCGAGAGCAAGACAGGGAATGACAGGAGGAAGAAGAAGACATGTCAGATCCAGCACGCAATGCCATCCGGCCACGAAGAGGAAAAACAAGAAACGGTCAGTTAGCCAGCCAGTCAGCCAGCCAGCTAGCGCTGCGTCGGTGGGTACGGTACGGTACACGTTGTGAGCGATGATTGAGAGCTGAGAACCGAGAACTGAGGATTCGGCGCTGCTGGTTTGCCGCTCCTCTATTCATCGATCAGTCAGTCGTCCAGGATGCGGCTGGCACGACGTACAGTACTGCACAGTGCGGCAACAGAGATACGGCCAGGGGAAAAGAGGAGAGGAGAGGAGAGGAGAGAATGGCGCCACGGCGCCAGCGGCGAGAGAAGCAGACAGACAGGCTCAGCCCCCTAGCTACCTATGGACGAGCAGGCTCGAGGGCAATGCACAATGGACACTGGTATCATCACGACGGCAATCAGCGACGTCCACTTGACAAAACACACCGACAAAACACACCAACACATAATCAAGCCAGGCAAACAAGTAGGCAAGCAGGAACTGTCTCATCTTACTACCAACTCCCAAACCTCCCAGACCAAACCACTCCAGAAAAAGGCCCATCACTCCTACTCTTGCTTTCGCTTTTCCCTTCGCTGTCTTCCACCCTCCTGTCTCCCCGCCCAGCCAACCCACTACCTCATCGCCCCATCAAACAGACAGACCACTTCACGCGCGTCACATAGCGGCAGCGTTGTTTTCCAGTTCTCAGCTGCAGCTTTGCCCAACAAACTGCCTGCCTGCCCAACTGACAGACTGACTTCGTACTATTTTCGCTCAACTACACGCTCGCTCGCTCATTTCGCTCAATCGCTCGACTGCAACGGTGACAACAACGACAACGACAGCGGCATGGAAGGATGGGGTGGGGGGTGGAGGTCGCTTCGAGAACGACGACGACGACGACGCGAGTGGCTGGCTGACTGGGTGGATGGTAGTGGATGAACGACGAGCACCACCAAGTGGCAGTTGCGTATTCAGCGCGCAGGACAGCGAAGAGAAAAGAGACAACGCGAAACAACACGAACAAAAGGAAACGAAAGATTCAAGCCAGTCAAGTCAGTCAAGTCGACAGTCCACCCAGCTCTCCGCAATTCCCGACGCGATGAAAAAGATGGAAAAAAAGGGACAACCAGTTCAGTTCACAAAGAGACCCAGCGGCAGTAGTAGTAGCGCAGAGGAACGCAAAGCAGAGAAAAACGAACCAAGACAGGACAGACAGAAAAGAAAAACGAGAGAAAGGGAAGAAAAGGAGGAAATCTCCCGCCGCGCTACGAGAGATGAAATGACGAAAGAGAAAGAGTAAGAAGAAGATGAGATGAGGCTGGGTGAGGCGACGACGCGACAACGCGGCGCGTCGTCACCCGTGGTAGGTAGGGCGCGAGAGAAAACAATAACGATACGATACGAGAGCAGAACCAATTCTTTCCCCTTCAAGCAGAGCGAGCGCAACGACGCGACAGAGAAAAAACAGCTTCTTGCTTGCTTGCTTGCTAATGTTTGACAAAGGAAAACTTGGCTCGGCGGCCTTTGGAAGGACGACGGACGAAAAATGACAACTTTGACGCCTGCAACGCCCCGCGCTTCTGTGAGATGGATGAATGGACGGATGAATTGATGGGTGGATGAATGGTTTGTGTTGATGCGATTGACGACGCTAAGTTGAGTTGTTTGAGATGGACGACCTGAACGACGTGATGGACCGATGGGGGAGGGGAGAAGGGAGGAGGTCCAACGACGCTGCGTCGCTTTGATATGATACTTCCAGGAGAGAACAAAGACGGAAGACTCTTCGCGTGAAAAGGTGGAGGATTGGACAAGAGAAAGACGGACAAGCGCGCTCGATCGAGGAAAGATGCGAGGGAGAAGAGAGCACTGGACTCGGATACCAATCAAGTGGGGGATGACGACGAGGATGATTGAGAAGACATGCTTGCTTGTTCGAGACCTGCTGCTGCTGCTGCTGCTGCTGCTGCTGCTGCTGCTGCTGCTGACAATGCTACGATGCTTTTGTTTCAAAAAACCGCAGCGAGGCCATTCTTCGAATGCCGTCTGCTAAATCTCTTGCGCCCCTTTACCGACTCGTTGTCTCCGCTGTGGTCCTTCCGCAAGTTTCTGGATGCCGGAATGTTGACCCCATCAAGCGCTGATTCGCCGCCTAGAGTGCTTGCTGGGCTTGAAATGGTTGAGCTCAGTTCGTTGAATGCCGAGTCGCCAGAATAGGAAGTTGCCATACTCTGAGAATTCGCAAAGTCTCTCGCCTGCTCCAGCGCATCGAGCCACTCTTGGGCCATATACTTTGTACCTTCGATATCGCTGCCAACGATTTTGGGGTCTTCGAAGATGAGATGTTTGTCCTTCTATTCGGAGTCAGTTGGATAGTCGGCCAAACCGAGAGAAAACGTACCGTGTCTATACACCACGAAGTCACTCCCTTGGAGTCCTTGGAACTTCTCCAGTTTGTGCCCTCAACCAACAAATTGACCTCCATCTTTGCCTTCTTCTCCTCTCCACCCGCCGCGGCAATGATGAGTCGAGCGGCGGACGTGATCAAGACGAGCCGTTGTCGTTTCTTTGTTGTACTCCCTGTGAAAAATCGAGAAAACTTTTTCGGTGTTTCCGCGGCTGGCTCTCCATGTGGACTGTGGGGGGCGGCGGTCGAGGTCACCATGAGGTTCCCCAATTTCAATATGCGTTCGTTGTTGCGAGTCAGCACTGGCGACCAATCAATGTCAAGTTGGCTGGGAGGTGGTAATTCCGTAATGACGCGTGCAGACGGCCGCGGCGCGTTCGTCGACGGTCCGGAAGAAGGCCCGGGGCGGTTACCGCTCAACGCTTGCATGTGAGGAGGTATTGAAGGGGCACTCCCGTTCAATTTGATAGGTTCGCGCGGGGGAGAGTATGGCTTTAGCCGCGGCGCCTTTTGCTTCCACAATTCCTTGCCCCAGAGGACCCCATCGAAAAAGCGGTGGTTTTTGATGTGCTCGATGGGCAATCGCTTCGCCGGGTCGAGCACCAACAGCCGCTCCACCAAGTCCTTGGCTGCTTCCGGGAAAGCATCCGGGAAAGAGTACTCGAGGTTAACAATCTTTTGAAAGGTTTGGTACTCGTTACCAGCCTTGAACGGAGGTCGTCCGGATAGGAGTTGATATATTATGCAACCAAACGCCCACAAATCACTGGCCTTGCACGCGTTCTTGTCAGTCAGCAGTTCTGGACTGACGTATTCTGCGGTGCCAACGAATGATTCTGCCCTGTCTGTCCCGGCACCTTCTAGCGGATCGTCGGATGCAATGTCCCCGTTTGGCGGCTGCTGGGGCCGCAGAATCTTGGCCGTCCCAAAGTCGGTAATTTTGACGTGCATCTGGCTGTCCAAAAGCACATTCTCCGGTTTAAGGTCGCGATGTATGATGCCCCGCGCGTGCATGTAATCAATGGCGTCCAAGATTTGCGCGCCATAGAACCGCGTGCACTCTTCGTCAAACGTTCCCATCTTTTTCAAGAAACCAAGAAGCTCCCCTCCACCAGCGAGGTCCAAAACGAAGTAAAGAGATCGCTCATCTTGGAATGTGTAGTAAAGGCGGACGATGCCGGGGTGTTCGGTGAGGCGGTTCAGAGTGTCCTTTTCAATGTTGACATATTTGACCTTCTTTTCCTTTATAATGTGCCGCTTGTCCAAGACCTTGATGGCATACTCGCGCAGGGTCTGACGGTCAGTCGCTGCAAGTACTGTGCTGTAGGATCCTTCTCCCAGTGTTCTGCCAAAGTTGAAATCCTTGACTCCTTTCTTCACTGCACGCAATACAGGCTTTCCGTTAGCATCCATCTCCTGCTTCACGCCAACCGCTGCGCCCTTGTCCTTCCACTCTTCGCTGCTAGCGGGTATCGAATCCGACACATACGCACCTGAGGGTCCGGGTCCCAAAGGGTTTCTTCGCGATGCGCGGCGAGGGGGCATCGGTCCAGGTCCATTGATGGGGATTTGCTGATGGGGTTGGCGGTAGGACCTGCTCGGCTCCCGCGTCGGGAGTCCTGCGGCCTGCATGGCGGCTGCTGCGGCTCTTGAGCTACTCCGACTCAGACCCGGATTTCCTGGCTGAGACAAGCCAATGTCGTTGTATCTGTATGAGCCCACGGCGGAAATTGCGGAGCCGGACGAGGCATTGGGGTGGCTGTAGAGAATAGAGGCGGGGCGTGAAGATGACGTGTGGCCGCCGGGGTAGCTCCGGTTCGGGCCTGGACCGGGAGGCTGTTGCGGGTACGACGACTGAGCCTGCAGCTGAGCCTGCTGAGCGATGGGCATGGACTGGCGGTGGTTGAGGCGAGAGGAGGGCGAGGGTTGTTGGACTTCGTCTGCGCTTGGCGTCGTCGGGCCCAGGGTGTGGAGCGAAGTTTGACTGGTCGAAAAGAGGTTTGGATTGAAGTCGATGGACGAGGTCGACGACTCGGTCGCTATGGGCTGCAGCAGGTGCGAGCCATCCTGACGCTCAGGAGGAGGGGGGGATGGGTCGTTTGAGGGCGACGAGTGTGGGCGGTCCGCAGGAGGTGGACTTGTTGCCGTGGGCGATGTCGTCGTCGACTCGGGCGGCGCAGCGGCGGGCGGAGGAGAAGGGGTACTGTCGCTGTCCGGGTTCGCGATGCGCAAGCCCCCTAACGACTGCGACAGACTTATGTCGCCGCTCATGGCGGGCTAGGAGCGTCGGAGGCGGGGGAGGGAGGGTTGGGAGTAGGGAGGCGACAAGGAGTGGCTGCGGGCTCGTGGAGGGTGGGTAAGGTAGGTAGGGTATGTAGACTGGCAGCAGGAGGAGGTCAGGCCGAGATGGAAGAGAGCAAGTCGGCAGTGCGAGGCGACATCCAGGCAGCGTCGGGGGCTGCGCAGGGGCAGCAGGGCAGCAGGTCGCGGGAGAGCCGGACGGGACCAGCGGGCAAGGCGGTGGTGTGGTGTGGTGTGGTGTGGTGGGTGGTGAGGATGGTGAGAGAGATGGATGGTGTAGGTAAGGTCAGGACGGGAGCGGAGCGTGGGCGTGGGTAGGCGTCGGCGTAGGCGTAGGCGTAGGCGTAGGCGTGAGCGTGAGCGTGAGCGTGAGCGTGTGCCTGGCCTGGCCTGGCCTGGCGCTGGCTGGCGGGCGGCCGTCGTCGACAGTTGAGCCTCTTGGCGCGCAACCCACGCACCAGGGCAGGGCAGGGCAGGGCAGATGATATTATTACTACATGTCTGTGCCTGTTTTCCCTCTCTCGCCCTCTGCCGCCCTCCAAGGGGTGTCCTGGTTCCCTGGTCGCAGTCCTAGTTCTCCCTGACTGGGTCCAGTCCTAGTCCCAGTCCTACTCCTAGTCTACCGATACCTATACTGCTCACGTGGCGCCCGACGACGACGACGACTCTCAGACTGCCCATTACACGACTTCTCAGTTGCATCTCTCCGTGGACCAATACGACAGCCATGGCCATGGATTTTACGAGCCCTGCGCGGCGGGCGGCCTCACCATTGTCATCGTCGTCGTCTCCTCCACCTCGACCATCCATCAACACCAACCATCATGTCGGCACCCCTGACTGCTCTGCTTGTGAGTGACGTCCACCCATGTACGTAAACTCTGGACGTGCGCCATCGAGCCCCAGAAATACCACGCACAGCAAATACCTGGCTGCAATAAATAGCCTCCCAGTACCGCATACCGCCGCCTGCCCTGCCCGCAGGCCTCGTCCTCCATCTCCGTCATCCACGCCGCCCTGTCGTGTGCCGTTACCTCGAGCCAATATTGCCTGTTGCTGCTAACAAATGCGGCCTGCAAACACTCGTCAAAGGTACCAACCACCCGGCCAATCTCTCCTAACCACCGACACCGCGCCTGGGGGCCAGAATCAATGCGTCCATCTGCACGATCCACTTCTTCTGAGGGTCCACTTGTACCTGTCGTCATTTGCTGCCTGTCCCTACCTCGGTTCCTACTGCCCCCACGTCTTCCATCTCGATGATTGTCCTATGTCCTCTCTTCTCATGGCCCGTGACTGCGACATCTCAGTTTCGAGGGAGCCCCTTGGTTGTATTACGCATCCACATGGCCGTCTGATCCGAGGGCAGTCTCGACCTCTCGTCCTGCGGATCCGCTGGCTCTTTGCTCATGTGTGCAATGAACGACTGAGAGACACTTTCACGAAGAAAGGACCGCCTGCTTGCTTTCGATGCTCCTGCCATCCTCATGCAGCATGCTTTCCACGATTCTTCAGCAGCCATGTCGACAGTACAACCCCTTGACCGACCTAAGCGTCCTCCTTTATCCACCTTCTCACGACTCGAGGCCCGTTGGATCTGGCGGCATTCGTGGCTATGCTGCGGTATCGAGCAACCGAAATCCGGCTCACGGCCCAGGACATTGAAGATGGCTCCAAGCGGCTAGCGGCAAGACGTGCTGCAGGGAACACCCGCTCTGCCCCCTGCAAAATCGCACCTCCCGAGAACCCTGGTCCACGTCTTCGTCAAGGTCCCGAACGCTCACGCGACGAGTCAATTGTCCATCCAGAAACCCTTTACGGTCCTCAGGCATGCACTCTCGAGCAATCGTCTCCGTGCCTACCGGCAGAAGACTCCAAGGCCAGCACCAAGGTCTCGGCGAAGCCTGAGCGAGCCAGGAGAGACGCAACATGTTCCTCTCCGAATGATGCCAGCAGCGAAGACGAGTCGATATGCACGTCTGACCCGGAGGGTCTCTCGACGCACCCGACTCGCAGTCATCGCTTGAAGAAACGGACCGCCAACCAAGCTCCGTCCCTGGAGAAGGCTGGTCCCGGCACTTCCACTTTGGGTAGGTCACTGCCCCAGTACGATGGTTCACTGGATCTCCACAGAACCTCTGTGCCGTCTACTCAGTTGGGCGCCCGACATTTCCTCACAGGCGAGTCGAAACAGGAAGCCGACTCCTCTCGGCCAACTCCAAAGCATGGAGCTCTTCCCACGTCCCGAAGGTCCAGAGCCGACGAACCGAGGACGCGCAAAACCAAAGAGCAGGCAACTGCCAGCCAAGCCGAAAATGCACACGCAAGCCCACCAAAATCGTCAGGAAAGACACGAGACCCTGTTGCGCAACAAAACTTGGACCTATCATCTCTGGATCACGCGGCCTCTGGCTCGGGCATTCTCATTCCCATCATCAGGCTCCCTTCAAACTCTTCGACCCTGCACTCATCCGACTCTGAAAGGAGGCGCCACTCCTTGCCCGCGGTGGCCAATGTCTCGCCCTTTGGGACACTTTCTCGCTCCCCCAGCGTAAGTCAAATATCTGAACACAGCAGTCGCAATGCATCAATCAGGTCCTCTTTTCTCTTCCGAAACACGTCTACACCCGACTTGCTGCGGCCTCTTCTTGGTGTTCCAAGCGTTGGATCCACGAGCAGCAGAGATGCGAGTGCCGTTTCTTCCAGGGAGAACTCGCCGACGCTCAGTGCGACCATGTTGGATCTCATCAACCGAGAAACGTCACCCCTTGATTGTCTTGAAAAGGAAACGCGCTCGCAGATAGCCTGTGCGCCATCGTCCATGAGCAGAGTCTCACCTCGCGCATCTCAGGATACTCGAAGACCGTTACTGGAGCTGCGCATGCCCACATTTGAATCACCGGAGCGCATGTCTCCGCCACCCCGCAGGGTCCCTCGACACCGCCACTCTCCAAGCCCCCGTCGACCGATGCCAACGTTTGCCGAGATACCGCATTCCAATTTCAGTTCCCTTGATGTCCTGCCCTCGTTCAGCTTTGACTCATCCCCTCCGCAGCCATCTGGTGGTTTCATCGAGAGGTATCCCACTGCCGCGGGATCACGTACACTTCGCACACTGAGCCCGCACCTGACGACCGCCTCGATGCCGTCCTTGCAGCCACCTCCGGAACGGCACTCCCGTCGGCGTGCATCCGGCAATGCACATGTTCAGGTTGCTCGGGTGCATGCGCATGGTCGGACGATTCAGCAGGCGTGGTCACCGGCAGTGGACAGCGCAGCATCGACCGCCATGGCGGTTGCAACGGCCGCTGCTCATGCTGCTGCCGCTGCTACAGAGTCACGGCGCAACACGATGGACATTCAACACCGACGGCCGCAGCGTTTACGGTCCGTATCTGCAAGGCTCCTGCCTCCATGGCAGGACGAGCAAGAGAACTCGGGACGGGCGGAGCGACAAGCCATGATGGCGGAGATCGAAACACGGAGGAGATATGTCGAGCAGACGAATGATGGACGCATAGATCGCACACCACCAAACTTGGGTAGGTTTGAGAGCAGGGCGTTTCAGCAGTGATGGTTGGTCTTGGCCAGCAGGATTTGGAGACTGCTTTCTTTGGGAGCCGCATCGATTGGCAGGTGGAGCATGACTTTGGGCGATCCTAGTTGGTTGGCTAGGATTGGAGGGAAATGTGTCGAGGCTGTGAAGTTGAGCTTATCCAAATACCTTGACCAGCATCCTAGGGCTAGCATAATGCAATACGTTCCCGGCGGATAGGGTTCGATATTTGACGTGTTAAGACGAGGGAAAGCGGACGGGCGGCCGTCGAGGAGGAGCTTCAGCTGGAGCTTGAGCTGGACTGGAGCTGGAGCCATTGGTGGTGACGTACGTGGGCAGTGGCAGCGCAAGGGACGTCCGGATGGATGTCCATGTCCCCGCGGGGCCTGGCTGGCGTTTTACGGGCGGCTGCGAGGTGCGGTGACGTTGCTAAGGCAGGAACCGGAACCTCAGGACCCCTGCTTGCGCTGAGGTAAAGGCTGTTGGTCGTTACTTAGCCTTCCTTTAACCCACCATGTCATGCACGACAAAGGAGGAGCTCGTCCGCGGGTGACAAATGCGCAACAATGCCAGAAACTTCGATCCGAGGCCTGAAGCAACGATTACGGATGCGCTTCCCCTCGCACAGCCTCCACCGCCGACTCCCACACCACCACGGCCGACCCGCTGCAGCCTCGCAGCCCGACTTCACCACCGACGAGCCCTTTGTCGCCGCCGATCCGGACGCCGTCCCCGACATCCCTCGAGTCCCGGCCGTCAGCCGCTTCCCCATGGCCCATCTGTCGGAGCAGCTTAAGGAGCGGGGCAACCAGCTCTTCAAGCATGGCGACTACGTGGCGGCCGAGGCGCTGTATACGCAGGCCATACAAAAGAATCCAAACAATCCGCTCCTCTTCACCAACCGGGCGAATGCGCGCATGAAGCTGGAGAGCTGGGAGCTGGCCATCGACGACTGTATCAAGAGCATCGAGCTGTTGAGGGACAACTTGAAGGCTTACACATTTCTGGGTAAGTGCAGCCGTATGGGGGATTAAGCTTAAGTTGACGGGTTTCACGCCCTGGGAATGTGGCATGACGAAGGGTGTTGCTGACTAGCCTCGATGCAGCGCGCGCACAGCTCGCCTTGAAGCACCCCAACGAAGCTCTCTCGTCCGCTCTGCACGCTTACGATCTTTGCATCAACTCCAAATCGACCACGCGAGACGCGCAGACGATATCGGCGCTGGTCCTGCAATGCAAAAAGGCCAAGTGGGAGGGAAGGGAGCGCGAGCGATTGCGGCGGAAGAGCCCCTTGCTTGCGGAGCTCGAGGACAAGATCGAGGCGGCGTCGAACCAGGAGCTCAAGTCGATCGGCGAACGGGCGGACAAAGGGGAGCTGGGCGAGATTGCGGCCATGGAAGAAAGAGACGAGCTGGCGAAGCGCACGGCGCAGAAGCTCGAGGACTTGCGCAACATCTTTGCCATAGCCGATCCGGTCAACATGGAGAAGAGGGAGGTGCCGGACTATTTGATTGACAACATTTCGTTTGAAATCATGCATGACCGTAAGGCACTCTTCTCCGCCGATGGGAGGCCGCTGCTGACTCTTGAGCAGCCGTCGTGACAAAGACTGGGCACTCGTACGAGCGAGCAACCTTGATTGAGCATCTCAAGCGCAGCCCGTACGATCCGCTGACTCGCGAGCCCCTCCGCATCGACGACTTGCGGACCAACATCTTGCTTCGCGACGCGTGCAACGACTTTTTCGAAAAGAACTCTGGGTGGGTCTACGACTGGTAGATGGGCATGGGCATTGGAATGGCATTCATGGGCGTTTTGAAGATGGGGTTTGCTCGTCAACGGAGATTATGGCGCTGGGAGGGTATATTTTGGTTTGGATACCCCTTTGAGGTACTTTCATTTTCTAATCGGGTGTGTTTCTGGTCCACTCGGCTCAAGTGTACGGCTGGTTGACCATTGGTGAGAACAAGTCCTTTTGATGAGACGTGAATATGCCTTGAGATAGTTCACTAGTATGGCAGTACATCTGAAAAACAGTTGTGCTATGGCAAAGGCCCGAGCAGGTACTTGCGCACGTGAGAGATTGTCTGAATGAGAGAGGTTCAGCAAAGCTGGCAAATGAAATGGATGGGCCATTGTGTGCATCCAAGGCATTCAATCCACACGTAGAAAACTGATTTCAGCAAGTGACCGCAGTAATGGATGTCTGCAAGTCTTTGTGAAGGCTCCATTTTGGTTCGACCGGGTGGTCCGAGCGCAGGAGCGGGCGCAAACCCTTGTTAGTCAGCGCTAAGCGAACATCGCGAACCCACAACTTCCGAAATCTTCGCAAGGCCTCGACGACCGCAAGACGACATCACGACGACCGACCTCGACGACCAGACAAGGTGCGTATTCACGCTCAATCCGACGACGACGTCTCGATCCTGCGATTCTCCAGCTTTTTGGACCGCTGCGGTCGAGATTGCGCCGGTCGGCAGCCCTTTTCACGACTCGCCAAGCTAACGACTGCCCCAACAGATGGGTGCCCTCAAGTACGTCGAGGAACTTCAGAAGAAGAAGCAGAGCGATGTGCTCCGCTTCCTGCTCCGCGTTCGCTGCTGGGAGGTATGAAGACTTCGACTCCCCATCGCCTCGTTTCTCTCTCCCCTTCGCGGGCGAGAGAAGGAGCGAGGTTGACATCTGGTGTTACTCGTTGAACTTTGCTGAGAGTGCACCAATTCGCAGCTTCGCCAACTGAACGTCATCCACCGCGCCTCGCGCCCGTCGCGCCCCGACAAGGCTCGCCGCCTCGGATACAAGGCCAAGCAGGGCTATGTCATCTACCGCGTCCGCGTCCGCCGCGGTGGCCGCAAGAGGCCCGTCCCCAAGGGTGCCACCTACGGTACGTTTGTTTGCCTGCCAACTGCAGAGAAAGAAGACTCGCAAAATCTGCCAGAGCGATGGGACAGCTCGAACGAAAGGAAAAGAATGGGCCAGCTGACGGAATCAACCAACAGGCAAGCCCACCAACCAGGGTGTGAACCAGCTCAAGTACCAGCGCTCGCTCCGCGTCACGGCTGAGGAGCGCGTCGGTCGTCGTTGCGCCAACCTGCGCGTCCTCAACTCGTACTGGATCAACCAGGACTCGACCTACAAGTACTACGAGGTCATCCTCGTCGACCCCCAGCACAAGGCCATCCGCCGCGACGCCCGCATCAACTGGATCGCCAAGCCCGTGCACAAGGTACGAGCGCCGCTCTTTTCGACTGAAATTTTGTTCGTTTCTAACGCGTTTTGCAGCACCGCGAGAACCGTGGTCTCACTGGCGCCGGCAAGAAGTCCCGCGGCATCAACCGTGGTCACCGCTACAACAAGACGTCGGCCGGCCGCCGCAAGACCTGGAAGCGCCACAACACCCTCTCCCTCTGGCGCTACAGGTAAACGCCTCGTCGGGCGTGACTTGTCATTGTCAACACCCGAGCGGGTCGATCTGGGGATGGTGGAGTTGGTGGACGTTGAAAAAAAGCATCGTCGTAGTCGTCAGCTTCTTCCACAACAAGAAGTTCTTCGACTACTTCTCTCAAAATTGCTGCGCCTACTACTCCTTCAAGGCAGCAAGAGGGCGTGCCATTGCTGGTTATTCTGCGAGCTGGAAACACGGGTGGTCCTTCATCAGCAGGTAGCAATGAATGGGACAATGCCACCTTTTTTGATTCCCAACCTTTTTTCTCTTCTCATAACGATAGTTAATGACTGGGACCGGGTTTCTCCTTTACCTTTCTGGGAGTTGTTTACTTTGGTCTGTGTGCCCCGGTTGTGACTTTTTTGTGATGGTGATGATGATGCTGGGGGCCTTGGGAAGCATGCCCTCCCTCCAACTTCTCTGTACCGGACACCACTACCTACATGCCCCCCGATCGCTCCTCTGCCCTACCTACCCTAAGTACCCTACACACCTCCACTACCCTGCTCTTCCCAGTCCCGCTCGTCCCCCGAATAATCGCTCAATAACCATCAATCCATCCATGCACACACAAACAACCGCAGACCTCCCTGCCCTTCTCTCCTCTCCCTCCCTCGCTCTCTCTCTCTCTCCCCACAAAACAAACCGGAGTTAAAAGAGATGGGACGTGACTTGGCACAGAGGAGACCAAATCAGCCAGACAACCAAACAAGAAAGCACCCAAAGAGGCAAGCAAGACGCAAGAAATATGAGACGTATACATGTATATCGCTAGTCTGGAACTCTGGAAGTCTAAAAGGCAAGGCAAGAAAAGGGGAAGTTCGATGGATGACGGATAGGTGTGGCGGCGGGCCACTGGCTCTCTTGTGCTGTTGTACCACTCACTCATTTAATAACTTCTTGTACAGGGAAAAACGGTAGATGAACTATGAGATATCCAGCATTGCTGTTTCTTGTTTTCACACTACATACGATAGCGGCATACCGGAGGAGAAAGAAGAAGAGAATGAATGGGATAGATAGGTAGACACGCGCTCCCTTGATGATTTATTGTATTGCATCCCTCGCCTTTATTTACTCCTACCACTACATCTCCAGCCCCAACAAATGCCCATCCCATTAGTCGCAGCTCTATCTATCTCGATTGTCTAAGCCTGGAAGAAAAATGAAGACGGGAAAAGACGACGAAGCAAGCAATCCATGCAGTACATGTAGGTATATCCATCCGTAACCCTAACCCTAACGCCGTCGTCAAACGCCCAAACGCGCGTGCTTTGAGGGAAGTGAGGAGAGGGAGAAGAGGGAGAAGAGGGAGAAGAGGAAAAGGGTGGAGAGGGAGGGGGAGGTTAGAGGGCGGGTGGAGGATCGACCCAGACGGTGTGCTCTTCTACGGCCTCCGCGTCGTTCTTGTTTTCGCTCTCCTTCTCCTTCTCCTTCTCTTCTTCTTTTCCTTCGTCTGCGTGATCTGCCGCGTCCATCGCTTGCGTCTGTCCTGGGTCCTTCTTATCCCCCTCCCCACCATCAAAACCAGCCTTGAATTCCTCCTCTTTCTTCTTCCCTTCCCCCTCTCTCGCCTTCCCCTCCCCATCCTCTTTCACCTCCTCCTTACTCTCGCGGTCCTGGTCTGCAGGTCGTGCCACCGGCATCTTTTTCTTCCGCGCATCCTCAAACAACCCCCTACTCGCCCTCTCCTCGCCCCACTCGCCCCACCCATCACCAGGTCCAAACACCTCTTCTTCCATCCCTCGACAAACGTCGCCCCACGCCAGCCACTCGCCCTGCTGCGTCCACACGCCGCCCGCGCCGCCGCGCCGGTCGAAGTGCAGGTCGCGGTCGCGTTGGGTCTGCCAGCGCGGCGAATCCTTAGACTCGCCTTTGGATGAGCCGCTGGGAGGCTTGTTGGGGGAATTGGGGGAGTTGTTGGGGCCGTTGGGTAAGGGTTTAGGGAGGTTTGGGGAGCTAGACTCCTCAACGGCCGCAATCTCATTATCCAGCAGCGAGCGGAACGTGGTGCGGCGCATGTGGCGGCGCAGCAGGGCGCGCGCGTAGCGGACGAACCACAGGTGGCGGTAGACGCTGTCGCGCGGGTCGAGGTGGGCGAAGGTGGGTGGGGTGGTGGTGTCGGTGCCGGGGTCGATGCCGTCGGTGTTGGGTGTGTTGTCCGACGATGGGGATGAAGAGGAGGAGGAGGAGGAGGAGGAGGAGGAGGAGGAGGAGGGGTTTTGGGGGGGTTGCGGTGTTTTGTAGAAGGGCGAGAGGCGGTGGTGTGGTGTTGAGCGGTGGTTTGCTTGGGAGTTTGTGGATGAAGATGAGGTGTCACTGTTCGTCTGTGGCGAGGAGTAGGAGGCGTGCAGGGAGCGAGCGCCGATGCTACCACCACCGCTGCCGCCGCTCGCCCACAGTCGCGGCGGGAAATGCAGACTCGCGGGCGCAGCGCCAGTAAGCAAGTTGCGAGCAAGGGGCAGAGCCGACCACGGCAAGTCATCCGGCAGGTCATCCAGACCCGGCGTCAGCGTCAGCGGCGTCGTCGTATTATCCGGTATATCCTCACTCGCCTTGTCGGCGAGGGGCAGATGGAAAGGCGACGGCAGCGCGGCCAGCGCCGGCGGCAGCGCGTGCATCGAGGGGTCAGGAAAAGCCAGCGCGTCGGCGGCCGCCAGGAACTCGACGTCGCCGTTGAACGAGTGCGGCGCCGACATGGATTGGAACAGCGCGCTGCCGTAATCGAGCCCGATGGCGAACTCGTAGTCGCGGCCAGCCTCGATGGTCAGGCTGCGTCTGCTCATGCCGAATCCGCCCCCTGACGCGCTGCTACTTCGCCGCCCCCTGAGGAACTGCGATTGCCCGTACCCGTACACGGTCGAGTACAGCCACTCGCGCACGCGGCCCGCGGCGCCTAGGTTGGCGCGCCGCACCGCCTCGCGCGCCTGCTCTTGCTCGCTGTACATGGTCTGCAGCGCGTGCTGCAAGTCGTGCGCGCCGCCCGCGCCGGTGCTCTTTTTGCTCGCGGCCGCAAACACGGCGCGCAGGTCGCGCGCGGGGCCCATGACGATGCCCGAGTTGAGGAACTTGGGGTTGAAGATGGCGGAAGTGTTTTTGGCGGTGTGAGCGCGCTCCCACACGCCCGGCGCGTCGGGCACGGCGTCGCAGGCGACGTCGTCGTCGGTATAGTGCCAGCAGTGCGTGTCGGCGGCGAACAGCACGGTCTGGCGGAAACGCTGCCGCTTCTCTGCTCCGCCGCCGCCGCCGTGCAGCACGCCGTACGTCTTCTCTAGGCGCTGGTTGGCGGCGGCCGTGACGCGCCGATACTGCCTGACGAGCACCGACGACGGCAGCTGGAACCAGGCGCGGTAGCCGTCGGCCACGAGGATCAGATCGTCGTCGCGGATGTGAGGATCTTCGAGGTGGGCGTATATGGCGCCGACGATGGTGGCCGTCTGGTCCCGGCTGTTGTACCCCAGGATCGTCGGCGGCGGGTAGTCGAGCAGCATCGTCGACAGAATGCTCCGGCAAAAGTTGGCGTCGGATTCCGCGGCTGGGATCAGTAGTCGAAATGTTGGCCCATTTTTGGCTGTGAAGGGCAGAGGATCTAGTTTCGGTGTCGCTGTCGCCGCGTTGTCGTCCGTCTTGTTCGAGTTGGCCTCGTTGGTCGATGAGGGCGTCTGCGAAACCGCCTCTGCACTTGCGGTGGCATGGACATGACGATCATCCTCTGCGCGCCACAATTCATCGTCTCCCCGATGCCCCGGAATGGCGGCAGGCGACAAGTTCTGCTCCAGCCAACTTGGTCAGTACAAAGAGTGGAGATGAATAAGACCACTACCAAAAAGCCAGGTGATCAACAGTTGCGAAACGAGGGTTGAAACTCAAGGCCCCTTTTGTACCCACCAACGCGGGAGGCCAAGTTGAGGAAGGAGAAGGGAAAGACAACACGCACCTCGATCGAATAGGACCAGAGAAGCACGATTGTAATGGTGGCGAGGAGGACCGTCAGGAAGAGATGCCGTCCTTTCCTCCCCTTGACGACCATCCAGAGCGCCTCGGCGTAGTGGCGGAACCACGGGACCGCGCGGCTCTCGCCATTCTCAGGCATGATGAATTTCCGCAAGACAATGGATACTGGGAGGTTGAGTAGGATAAATCATTCAGTCCATTGGACTGGGGGTGGCGGCGGCGGTGTCGTAATTATGTCTTGCAGTTCATACAAGACGGATGGTCCCGCGCGAGGCTCGATCGCGAGTCCAGGATCGAAAGGGCGAGACGAACTCTGCGCTACTGGCAGCGCCCGTCCAATAACGTTCAGGCAGACAGGCAGGAAAGCAGGCAGCGGTTTAGGTTAGGCCGGGGCAGGGTGGTGTCGTGTGGACGAACAGATTAGGTTCGCGGCGAGCTGCAGCAGAGGGGTGGATGGTGGAGGCCAGGCGACGACGGCGACGACGAAAGGAGTGACTGAAGAGAGAGAGAGAGAGAAAGAGGAAAAGAAGGAGAGACAGCAGACGAAAAAGAAAGAGACGGAAACACGACGCCATGATAACGTGCAGAGAGGCGCCAGCACCAGGCACGCTCAGAGAGCGAGTGGGTTTTCCTGGTTGCGCGTTCACGAACCAGCTCCGTGACGACCCCCTGTGCAAATCCATCCCCACGGACGTCACCAACGCGCTTAAAGACAGCCAACCACCCAACCGCCCAACCGCCTTCGTCACGGCCCACGCGTATTTTCATGCTCACTCCACCACCACCACTACCACCACCATGGACAAGTCATCTCGGGGAGGTCCGCGTAAAAATTGACACGTGCTTTGATGAGGGGGTATTCCGGTTCTCTCCACCACCACCACCTGCCTGACTGACTCCTGTTGCTTCTGCCGCTATCATCGCTCAACTCAATGTTGCTTCCACAAAACAAACCCCCATCAACACCGTTGGTTCGTTGTCAAAGAGAACCGGTTCCAATGCGGTTCGTCCAGTCCAGTCCAGCCCTCAACTCTCCTCTCTCGGAGCCCTACCCCAACCCACCGGCTGTCTACATCTGTCTGTCTCTCTGTCTGTCTCGCTAGGTATATTCGTGTTTCATCGGCCATGCGGTCAACCATTGTCGCTCGTATTCTGTACTCGCCGCCACATTGCAGAGTAGAGAAGGAAGGTCAAGAAAAAGTCGAAAAAAAGTCGTCCTGTCCAGTCCAGTCCAGCTCAGTCCAATCCAACCCGCACCACGACCTCAAAATCAACAAAAGAGCTCAACCCTCGTTTTTTGCTGGGCCCGTCCTTGTTCACGCAGCAGGCACGCCCTTCAACACCCTCACCCTGCATCCCTGAAACAGCTCCATCGTCGCCTTGTGCTTTTCCCACGCCACCGTCCAGTGCGCCCGCGCCCTCTCGTCCTCGCGCATGCCCCGCATGTAGCTGGCGAAGCCACCGGCCGTCGTGTCGCCCAGGGCGCCCAGCCACTGTGACGCCGACCCCATGGCGTCGACTTCGGCCTGTCGCGCTGCAAAGTGCTGCAGCATGTGCGAGTCAAACTGCTGAAAGAGTCGCACGTACGTCCCCATCTTTGGCAAAAACTCCGTCCACGTCACGACCGTGAGGCGCTGCGGCAGTTCTGGCGCCCGCGGCGGGTCCGGCAGATGCAGCGAGCCAGCTTCCGAGGACCGTCTGGGGTGCGCTGCCGCCGGCTGCGACTGAAAGGGAAGATTCTGGCCAAGATCGTTGAGGTTCTTGAGGCCTTCTTGATTGAAGCCGGACAGTGGCGCCACGTTCTTGAGGTCGTCGAGGCGAATCGTGTCGCCGCCGTCTGCAGCCCTTGCGCTCTCCGTCGTCTGCTTCTTCTGAGCCGGTTCTGGACGGTGGACGTAGACGGGCTTGGGTTCCGTGGCTCCGTTGGCTGGTGCCGAAGTTGGCGGGGTGGAATCAATGTCCATGGCACTGCCGTCTCCCTCTGCTGTGTTGGCCTCCCTTGCTGTACCAGGAATCTCTTCAACGTCGTCCGAGCCATCCTCCTCTGCAACACTAGCTTGTCGAGTCTTGGTCCTGCTCCTTGGCTGCTTCGTCTTCCTCGGCGGAGGCTGATTCTTCAAAGGAGACGTCGACTTGGGCGGCTCGTTGGGCATGAAGAAACTCGGGTCCTTGAATGTCTTGGCCCACTCATCTTGCGAAAACTTGACCGGTCCAAAACCTGCCGTCGGCGGCTTCTCTGCCGTGGCAGACGTCGGTGCGCTGGAATGGTCACGAGGCTGCGAGGTGCCGCGGGCCGGGCTGGGGCTAAACGTCGAGTTCGAACGAGACGGGCGAGACGAACCAGTCTTTGGAAGATTAGACGGCTTGCGGCGCACAGGAGATCTGCGACTACTTGCCGGGGGCACCGGCCCGCCAAAGTAATCCGTACTGCCTTCAAACTTTCCGTGCCAATCACCTGGCGAAAACGTCGTGTTGATATTCTCACTGCTCTTGCTCTTGGGTTGTTGCTGGGCCGGCTTGGTCGGTTCGAACGCGTCGGGGTCAATCTGAAAGTTGAAGCTGTCGACAAAGTCAGCGATTCCTTTTTGCTGGCCTCCATCGGGCCGTTGAGACTTGTGCGCGACAGGAGACACGCCATTAGACGCCTGGCGCTTTCTGTTGCTTCCTGCCGACGCTGAAAGGAAAGTCGATGCCGCAGACGAAGAGCTTGGCGGCGTCACGCTGGACGGAATCGCCCAGTACGGCCAGTGCTTTTTCGACGAGGGCGTCTTTGACTTGAATTGAGAAACAGGGGGAGTAGTGTCGTACATTGAAGGCTGAGACTTTGGACCCTGACCACCGTTGACGTTTGCATTGGTGGCATTGCCGCTTTGTCCGGGAGATCCATTGACGTCGGCTGAAGGGCCATCTTTCTGTGCAGTCTGCGCATTCTGCGCGTTCTGATTTGGCGTCGGCTTTGGGTTCCAGTTTGGAACAAAATCGTCTTCGCTGTCACTAGAGCTGTACATGGTAAAAGGGCGCGTGGCATTGCCTTTGCCTCTTCTTCTTCGCGGGGGACTTGCGCTGCGGGGACGTCCCGACGGCATGTTGGGGGTCGAAGTGCCTGATGCATTAGTTGGCGTGCCCGGATTCTGGGGTGACGTCCGCTGGCTCTCGGCGCGTCGCTGAGGGTCTATGAAAATCTTCTCGCCACCGGCAGAGCCATATGGCGTCCTCGTCCGGTGGCCACGAGCAAGCGGATCGTCGACGAAGGCCGCCTTGAAGTTTTTGAGAGGGTCTTGGTGCTGCTGGCTTTCCCTTTGAGGTGGCGGATTTTGAGGAGGGGGCGGAGGAGGATGGTGACCCGTTGGTTCTGGCTGCCTGGGCGGGGGAGGCGGAGGAGGGACAGGACGGCTCCGTTGATATGCAGAGGTGCTCGCCGCCGGAGGCTCATCAGCGCCTGGTGTTGCGGGATCGAAACCACCCTTCTTCGGCATCCGAGTGCTCGTGCTACGTCCCATGCCGGGCTTGCTCTGGTTTGCCCTGTTGAACTGCTCCCAGGCAGATCTACTTCCTTCCGCTCTTTCGAACCTGGCCTCAAAGTCGTCGGTGGGCATGGGCCTCGGCCCCGCAGAGGCCCTCTGCTGCTTCTGGCGCATGCTCTCCCACGCCGTAAAGACGTTTGCCTTGCTCTGCGCATTGTCCTTGTTGTATCCAGGCTTTTGGGCGGTGGGCGGGGGCTTTGGAAAATTGGCAAAGCGGCTAGCACCCTGCGACGCGGTGGAGGGCTGTTCGGGCTTGGGCGGCGGAGCATGAGCGCGCTGGGGGCCGGTGCGGCGGGGAGGCGGAGGGAAGTTGGAGTAGGCCTGGTAAGGGTTGGGTCGAGGTGGATTCGCAGCGGAGGCTCTGGAGGCGCCGGGCGTGTTTGTTGTTGTCGATGCTGCACCGTAGAAACCTCGCTTCCGCCGCTCCAGGTCGTAACGCGTGCGTTCGCCAGGGTCGCCCAAGATCTCGTGAGCGGCCTGGATGGCTTGGAACCGTGGCACGCATTCTTGCTCCTTGCCTGGGTTGCGGTCCGGGTGCCACTTTAGAGCGAGCTTGCGAAACTGCTTGCGAATGTCGTCGGCATCGGCGTCTGGCGTGACCTCCAGGTCGGCATAGTAGTTTCGCTTCGGGTCTGCCTTGACCATGGCGCTCGACTCTGGCGGCCAGAGGTTCGGCGCCGCGTGCGATGTCTATCTCGTCAGGCGTCGTGGTGTTGGCGGAGTATGTTGTGGAGTGTCAGGCTGTGGGTTGGTTGGGTTGTTGGCAGCAGAGGCAAAGGTTGGCAGAGTGCCTATATCATGGCGGGCCTGCAGCTGCAGCAATGACGAACGAGCGACGTGGTCTGGGAGCAAAGCGCATGAACGGTGTGGTGTCCAAACAGGCGCAGCGGACGGGGCAAAGAGGCTTGGTACTGTACGGTAGTCGAGTGGAACAGAGCAGCTGACGATTAGGTTTGGTCTGCGCTGGAGTGGAGCTAGTCAGTCAGGTAAGGCAGGCGCAGGCGCAGGCGCAGGCGCAGGCGCAGGCAGGCCGACGCGCACGCGGCTCCGACACTTCACCACTTCACCTCCCGTCGAAAATAATAGCAACACCCAAACACCCAAACACCCAAACACCCAAACCAAACCCTTCTCGCAATTTCCATTCATCTCGAACACGTTGTAAAAGAGCTACCGGTACCCCTAGCAATACGCCCCATCTCGCCTCGCTCCTCTCCGTCCGACGACCGTCCATGCCTCGTGCTCGATATACTCTCGCCGCCACCCCTCCATCCATGCCATGTCAACCCGATGGTCCTGGTGCGCTCCCAACAACATCTGCCACGCTCCTCGTCAACCGCCGCACGCCTCTCTCGGCCTCGTCCAGCGTCTGGTAGATGCTGCCATCTGCCGCTGCCGCTGCCGCAGCCCTGTCCCCTCCTCCTCTGCCAGGGAAATGCGCCCTCGCTTCCTTGTCGTCATCTTGTGTGGCACCCTCGCTTTTCATGCTGCCCCGTATCACGTCTACAACCTCGCGTCGTGCCTTCTCGTATCCTATTCCCACCAGCCGCTTCGCTTCGTCCGCGTCTGTCTGCCAGCTCCGCCCCAGTCGCTTCTTGGACACGCCTTTCGTACTGTGTTGCAGCCGTCTTTCAATCAGATCGTAGTCGTGAAGCAGCTCCCTCGACACTGCGAGCGTATCCGCGCTCGACGCCTTCCACTTTTTCGGATTGTCTGCCGCGCCCACCGTCTCCGCGCCGCTCGAAGGCCTTTTTTGCGCTCTGCCGCTGATCACAGGCGGTTTCATGGCAGTCGTCAGAGGTTCTCGCAGTCTCTCAAGATAGCCGTTGTCCGCAGTCGCCCTGCGCGCATTGTAAGTAAAACTGCCAGCAGGTCGAGCGGAAGGCAAAGGACGGGCTCGCACTCACGTCTGCTTCTCCCATTCGGCAATGGCTTCAAGATTCTTGCGCTTGTCTTCGCTAATGGAGTTGCGGAGCCCATTGAAATATTCAATGTCTGCAATCGCCCGCGTCTCGATAGCTCGCGCCATTGCGTGCATGTTTCTGCCATCCAGCTTGTAAGCTCCCTCATCATGAAGTGCACTAGGCGGCGCATTCAGAGTCGAATTGACCTACTGGCTGATTGTTGCGCCTTCGTCGCCATCGCCGTCGTATGCGCCGTAGCTGTTGGTTGAGCTGTGCGTGCCCCTCACCCCATTTGACCGCGACTGTCGCGGTTGCGTCGGAGAGCTTCCTTCTTCTGTGTTTCAAATTTGTCAGTCGAGCGGGTTGTGTGAGGATGGTGTATGCGCGCTTACGCTCTGGTCTTCTGGAGCTGCGCATGGCGGAAGCGCAGAGCTGTCTCCCGGCCCTGTCCTTCCCCAGAAAAGCACGGCGCGCCACTGGAAGGCGAGAGTGTCTCTATCGCCGATCTCTGATGCGATCCCAGATTTTGCGTTGGTTGTGAAAGTGAAGACGGCCTTTGGTCACTGGTCGATATTTAAGGATCAACACGCTGCGCTCTGGGAAGAAGGTGCTGAGAAGGCAACCCCGACTGAATATCGAAGCTGAACACAGATGGCAGATATCCGCGTCGTCGTCGTCGTCAATTTCGAAGATCGAGTCGGCAAAACTTGGTGTTGTGCGAGTTGGAGAGTTGGATGGACGGATGAGGAAGGACGTCCCAGAAGCGGGAGGCGCAAAACAGCACCACCTCCCATCGGTTTACAGACATCCCACACCACACCACGAAGCAAGACGCCTACATGTACCTACTCACTCGTCACTCACTCACTCCCCACACAAGCCTCACGCAGCGCAGACCGCTAAGCAGCACACTATCACAACCAAAAAGAAATCGAATTCTACTTTACCATCTCACCCTCTCTCTCCGCACACCCAACCCCACCCTACACATGTTCTACCCCATCAAGCGCTGTACGTAGGCCCTTCGCTTGAACAATGGCCAGCTATTAGCTTCTTCAATTCAGGCCATCTGAAAAGGCCCCTCCTTCCCTTCCCTTCCGTTCGCAATCTTAGGTTTCGACAGCAGCAGCAGCAGCAGCAGCAGCAGCAGCAGTAGCAGGCAACGGGACAACGATAATGACAATGACAACGACAGGACCGCATGCGCGCGCAAAACAGGTGGCAATGGTAGCAGTAGCAGCAGCAGCAACACATGAAGGCAGCATCACAGGCAGGCAGGCAGGCAGACAGGCAAGCAGTGAAGCACATCATCAATCTTGCAAAACATCTCATCGACACCCGTGACCGTCCAAAACATATGCAATGAACCAAGAGCAGCAAAAAAGCATTTACAGCGCAAGCGAGCAAGCAAGCAAGCGAGCAGCGCGACATGCCCGGCAGGCAGACAAACAGATCAGCACGCAGTGGAGAGAGTACCTCACCGAAGAGAAAGAAGCGCACTGGATGGAGCACCTTTTCAATTTTAATCACGAAGAAGAAGAAGAGAGAGCAAAAAAAAAAAAAAAGTCTTGATGATGGATGAGAGGGGTGGTGGGGTTTGGTGTAGTGTTTACCGACTTCTGCCGAAACAAAGCATAGAGCATGAAGCAGCAAGGCGCATGTGCATGATGATGAGGCAGAAGTAGCAAGAGCCGGGGGCAAAAAATGTGGTGTGATGCAGCAAGAAAAGAAGAAGAAGAAGAAGAAGAAGAAGCAAAGGGGGTTCTGTTCTGAAAAAGCCATTTTCCGCCGGGGACCTGACGAGTAAACGTCCATCATCTGCAAAGCCATCGTGATTGACATCCATCAAGCAAGCCGTCCATCGATCCTTTTTTTGCCCGTTGCCCTCGTCGACGCGTGACAACAACCGGTGCAAAAGATGGGGAGAGAGAAGTGAAGCGAAAATGCACCTCACTGTACTGTAAAACAAATCGCAGGGGGTGGGGTGGTCAAGAAGCAGAGTAGTCTTTGGTTTCTTAATCTAGCGCCATGGAAAGCAAAGCCAACCGCACCTGAAATGGGGCCCGCAAACAGCGAGGGCGAATCCAGGCTTCGTTGGCTTCGTGTCCAAAAACGCCATGCTTGTAGAATTCAGTCATGGGGATAGCTCGTGGTGTACCGTCTGGGGATTGTTTTTGGGGGCAGTCGTCGACTTTTCGGTCATGAAGGGGGAATTCTTAAACGCAGGAAATGTCCGCATCTGCGCAAGCAAGAGATGTCTGTCGGAATGGAAGACGTGAGTCGTTTTGCAAACCATGGACCGGCTCGTTTCGGAATTTGGAAAAGCACTAAGCTGGCTGTCCGTGCCTGAAAGGGCAGGGCTATTTGGAAAAGAATAGTAAAGGTCCACGAGGTCCGTTATGTCTGAAGGGGAGTGTGTTTTTGACGGTCGTAGTAGGATGTGTCGGGATTGATGGGAAAACTTCCTCCCGGCTGTCGGAATTTTCGAGTCTCTGTAGCTCTCCGTAGGATTCTGGGGCGTGTCCAATCTTCGGCATAGCAATGACTATTCTTTCCAGGATGAGCGTCGACGTCTACGGTCCACGGTTGATGGACAAACCATAAAGGCTGTTGGCAAGGTCGTGATTGTCGGTTTCGCTGTGGCCGTCTCCGTGGTTGCGGCCTCCGGAAGTATCTTGGCCAGAGTATGCCGGATAACCGCCGCCATGGGCTGGGTATCCTGCGTGGGAGTGACCATGTCCACCGAAGCCGTACTGGTACGGCATGTATCGGTTAACGGGCGGCGGGCTTTGCAACCAGGATGGAGCGTAGGCAGGGGCCACGGGATTGAAACCACCGTACGCAGGCGCGTGGGCATAGTTGTATGTCTGTCGGCCTTGATTTTCGGTGAAGTCGTGCTGTGCTTCAGTCGGGCTGACTTCGAGCCCACCGGGTGTTCGAGGCGCTAGTATGTTGTGAGTGTTTGGTCGATGTTGAGGGTGATGGCCATGTCGGTAATACATACTGCTGAAAGCTCCCCTGCCGTAACTTGGTCCGACGGCCATGCTCGAGCTGCCGAAACCTCCACCGTTGGCAGAGTTAGTAACGCCAGGGCCGAGGTTGGATGGGGGTGGTAGCTGCGACAGAGCGGTCGACGGCGTCGCGAAAGAGGCTGGATTGACGGCCGACATCCAGATGCGAGCCTTGTAAATCTTGAACAGGTCCGTCACGAGGTGGTTGAAGTTAATGTAGCAGTCAGCGTAGTAAAAGAAGGTCAGCTTCTTGTAATCGAGCTGATACTCCGCGTCAAGGATCTCCATGGTCAGTCCGTGCTCCATGGCCTTCTGCTGACACACCCGTTTGGCTTTCGCCTCGGCGCCCTCCTTGTCTCTCAAGACCTGGATTTCATGGCCCTGCGCGAGGCGCTTGAGCATCTTTGGGCGAAGGTCATCTCCCATGGAACTCTGAAGTGGCGGTCTAGGGCCCATGCCGCCCTCCCTGCCGTACTGCTCGCCGTTGCTAACAGCCAGCATGCCATTGGGGTTTGCCGCGCTGTTCCGGTCCTGGACATGGCGGGAAAACATCATGAGCCAACGGAAATGCTGCTCGCCAGCTTCTTTGAGGTGAGCCTTTGCCGCCTCCAGAGAGACGTCAACGGCGGCAACTTGTCCAAGGTCTTGGCCACGGTCACCTTCGACGATGACCATGTCGCCAGCCTTCACCTCAAGACCAACATTCTCCGGAATGTAGTAGACGTCGGACCGGGAGCACTTGAATGTCACGATGTAGAGGTGTTTCGTCGGGCGAGGGACACTGGGTGGCGCAAATGGATTGAGAGGAGCAGAGGATGTTGCGGTGAAGCCCGTGGATATTGTCTGCGCACTTCGCATAGCCGGGCCAACACCCGAGAAGTATGACTGTGCAAAGGCGCGATCGTGTGCCTGTCCAAGCTCAATGGCAGTTTCCTCGTCGCCGGAGTTTGTCCGGAAGTGTGCGTATTCGGTCTCTTGGCTGTAGCTGTTGGGGCGGACTTGGGACGGTGAGGGAAGGGCGACCTGGCCTAGGTCTTGAGTCACGTGCGTCGTGCTCACGGTTGCACGCGAGATCGCGAGGGTCTCGTCGTCCATGTTGTTTTCTCCGAAGAGGGAATGACCCAAGGGATTCCTCGAGTGAGGTGAGGCGACAGCAAAGGAGTGGCGGCGGGATTGGGAACCTTCGTCAATGCTGTCAAAAGGAAGCGAAGAGTTGTGCCACGGAGTTCGTGGAGAGTTGAGGGTCAGATCGGTGCGCAGTGGTGACATTTCACTGAAGCGCCTGTCCGTGAGGCCCCTGCCGAGCATGGACGCGCCGCGCCGTCCGGATATGTCCGCATCCTCGTCATCATCAGCCTCGTCCACCGCAAAGTCGGATTCTGAATAAGTCTGCGAGCGCTGCGGGTGCCATGCGCCCGGATTGATGCTGGTGCTTGAAGCGCGATGACGGACGCCCGCTCCCAACGCATGCTTGAGGAGTGCTGACGACCCAGGGCCGGGAGCTGCTTTACTCACAGAAATTCCACCTTGTCCGCTGTAATCCTCCTCGCGCAACTCTCCGAGTCCACTCGGACGGGGGGTTTGGAAGCTTGCGCGAGCGCGGCCCTGAGAAGGGTCCGGCAAGCCCTCGCTCTGTCCCACCGAGTAAGACTGGGACCTGCCAGCCTTTCGAACCTGTAGGGACTCGTCTCCAAGAGACTCGACACCGGGGGAGCGCAACTCTTCCCTTGCACCGAGGAGCGTACCAAAGTAGCTTGAGGGTTGAGGGAGTTCGGTCAAGCGCGAGGGGGGCTCGCGGCGAGACTCGTTTGGCCATGAGGGAGTGAATGAGACAGCGCCAGATGCAGCCTTGTAGCCCGCGGGATTCCAAGGACCGTGTTCACCAGGTGTCGATGGTTGAGAGTTGTTGGAAGTAATCGAAACTCCACCCTGTGAAGGCCTTCTTGCTGTCGGACCAGCTTGGACCTCTTGCAACCAAGAGCCACGACGGAGAGGGGGGAGCATCTGGCTGCTTTTCGTAGCGGACGTTGATGAACCAGGCTTCTTGGCTACAACTTCGCGCTCGTCCTCGGAGGATGCGATGGCTTCAGAATGCGGACTGCCTCCCCGAGGAGCTTGGCCAAGGGTCTTTTCCAAGTAAAGAGAAGAGGCGCCATTCTTCTGGCCGAGAGGCTGTTTTGGGTTGACCTGAGTTGGTCGAGTGGATGGTATGGAAGCCATGATGTCTCTGAGTTGCCTTGTCAGCTAACGATCTCCCAGCGGTTGTGACTCAGAATTCAACGGAGAGAGCGAGGAAATGGCAACAAGGACGATCCCCAAGACAGTGAAATGCGAACACTGTGATCTCTCCTAATGAGTTGACCTCGCGTTTGGTCCAGCCTAAGGAGGCGGCCAGCGCAGACCACACGCAGCTGTGACATGGAAAACTGTGCAAAAAGCCAAGGAATTTGCTGCAGAGGACCGTTGGCTAAATACGTACCGCCAAACGTTGGATCAACGGGGGGATTTCGCTGTCAGAACGGATTTATTGTTGACCGTCTATCGGGTAGAAGCTGTGGTGGTTGAAGAGTAAAGACTCGTTCAAGGTAAAAGGCGAAATTTGGTGTTGTGAATTGTTTCTCGGCGTGGCTTAGTCGTCGTCGTGAAAGTGGACGTGTAATTACTACGCAGCGATGCAAGTCAACATTTCGTCCCACCAGTTGCGCGTGCGAGCTTCCAACTACAAAAGGCTGCGAAACTGGACCAAGACTTTGAAACCACGAAGATTTACACCCTCTAGGAACGGTATCTCTGGCAAGAAGCGTTGTTTGAATACAATTTCGGCTTCGGCTGAGAGATCGTCCGCGTCTTGCTCGCGTGGCGTAGCAGCCTCAGTTCTTGATTTTGCAAAGCCACAAGAAATTGAAATTTTTGGCAGCGACCAATGCGAACTGGGCCAAGACCAGAGTCTCCTCATGGCCAGGCGCTCGACTGACGAGCACGCGCGCAACACGTCACATCGCAAGCGGCAAATTCCACAAGCCAGCAACGCGCGGTGGCGAAAAGACAAACGCAAGGACAAGGACGAACATGAAGGGAAGATGGTGCTTACCTAGAGAACAAAAGTGACGAAACAAATACAGCCAACGATCGGCGGACCGGGGGAATATTCTATGTCTATATCTCAACAATGGAATCACTATACTGTGCCATCAGCGCCAGAGCGACCACGCCGGATGGTGATCTGCAGCTGGATTCCCGGGAGCTTACAGAGGCGACGACGTACCGTGAAGAAGTATCTATTGCCGCGCAGTCCGAGCCGACCCGTTTAACGTCTTGATGGAAGGTGTATTCTGAACCTGCGGGCAGCCTTGTTCAGCGACGCGAGCGATGGCCAGGGCAGGGCAGGGCCACGTAGGGTACCTGGAAGAGTGCACAAAGCAATGCCCAAATGCGCCGAACTTTTTCTCAAACAGTCTATCCCAAATCTTTCAGACGAGCGGCCAGCGGGTGGCGTGGATAAGGTATGCAGGCGGAGGAGGCAGGAAAGAGGGGTAGCATGAGAAGACGAAGTAGGACGGCGTGCGACGGAGTCGCCTGGTCGATGAGCGTGGGGGAAGAAAAAGGACGGGGCGCGCCACGGGTTGGTTGAGCCGCAACGTTGGCGATCAGTGAGTGGAGCGGCGCAGTCAGCGGATGGACATTGTCGCAGCAAGGACGAAGCGACAGGAGGACGAGCGGGCGCGGCGGATGGGGCGGCGCAAAGAGAGCGGACAGAGGAAAAGAGATGTCGAGGCGTGATGTGGAGCGAGGTTTCGGGGTGACAGTGGTGGTTCGACTAATCCCGAGCCTCTGGGGTAAGTCGGTCCCGCGGGCGGTAGAGAAGCAGGCCGGGGACCAGGACCAGGACCAGGACCAGGACCAGGACCACCGGGGATGTGCGCACGCGGGCGGACCGGCGAGGAATGCGGACGGGACGGTGGAGTCGCAGCGGTGGAGACGACGACAGTCGCGGTGGAGTGGTGGAGTGGTGTTTGGGTGCGGCTGGCTGGGCGAGGTGGGAGACGGAGGGGAGCGTGAGATGCAAGACAAGAGCACAGCAAGTCGAGCGGAGGATTTGGATAGCTTTGAGGCTTCCACCTCATCGCCTGGAGCAAGGTCAGGGGCCGCTTCAGGACGTGGGAATTGCGGGGAAAGCCCTAGGCCGCTTTTGGCATGAACTGCTGCACCGTGGAGCCCGATGGCGGGCCGACCTGTGTGTGAGCTGATCATCAACGTCGACTGAGATCCTGTGTGGAGATTCTGGTGCTGTCCACGTCGCCCACTTCTCGTCGAGGTGCTGTTGTCTTCGTCTTCGTCGTCGTTGTCGTCGTCTTCGCTGTTGCCATCCCATCCTGCCTTTTTCCGCTCCCCCTCAACCACCTCACCACCTCACCACCTCACCACCTCACCACCTCACCACCTCACCACCGCCCCAATCCTTCACCACCTCCCCCCAGCTCAGGGTCTGCATGCCTACATGGATCCCCAGCCTCCTCTCCACCGGCGTGCCGGACGGGTGACAGGACTCCGCCGTGCTCGTCGCAGCTGCGAGGATGGCGCCGTCAGGAGCCAGTCACGCGGCCGTTGCGATACCTGACACGCGAGATCCAAAGACACGGCGAGTCTGCTTCTGCTCTAGCCCCGCACTGCGCCCAAGGCTCGTCAACGTCCATCAAATGATTGATGCTGATGCTGCCTCTTCCCCGCAGCATCTGCCTTTTTCATTCCGAACTCGCCCTTGACCTGACGCGCCCCGCTTTTGGCCACTCAAATAGCAGCCACAACGCCCACAACTGCATTGCCTACGACGAGCAGCATCCCTGCCCTCCGACTGCTCCATATAACGTGACATGCCCAACACCTCCCGAGTTGCAGTTTCGTCTCTCCGCATCGGGCTCCTTCAATCTCTGCCGTCAGGTCAGCAAAGACTCTGGCGGTGAAGAAGCTTCATGTTCCCAGGAACCACCAACGCTCCTTGGGCCCGCTTGGCACTGCAGCAGCGCTTCCCGGCTGGGGGCGCCGTTCCGAACCAACTCTCCCTGTCCCAGGTATCCATCCAGCATTGACTTTGGTACCTCGTTCCCCTCTTCATCATTCTGCCTCACTCCAGCCTCCAAGTTGGGTCTCTTGACGTCCAACTTTACATCATGCTGCACAGGCGGGTTGCAACCGTCAATTGCGGGCAGCAGGGCACCAACGATACCTTACATGAGCAAGGGCCTGGACTCCCGTGTCCGCGTCTCTGGGACTTGCGACTCACCGATGGCAGGTGCGGGGCACCGATGGGCAATGTGGTTTTCTTCAGCCCCAAGTTCTCATCACTGGCATCCTACAAACGTTCCGGTCAACTCGACCCGCCATTGCCAATTATTCGACATTGGTTGCGCATAAACCAGGACAGGTAGTGGCACACTGTGTTATGCAATAGCGGCACTCCCTAATTTTACAAGGCTACGGCGGCTCCAAGCCGAGTGTCAAGCGCGGAGAGCAAATGAACACGAGATTACTCATTCGGTCATGCGGTCCAGACTCGATTATTATCGCGCTTTGCCCAGGGCCGCCGTTTGCCTGGTGTCGAGCAGTGCTCGCGTGGCCATGCATTTGCCCTGCAATTGTTCAGGCATCGTCGACGAGGCGGGTCTGCTGCGCCAAACGAGAAACGAAGCTAGCAACAACGGCCGCGACCACGGCAGTATCGTGTCGACGCGCGCAGACGACAAGAAAGAAAAAACAGGCACTGTCGCAGTGTTGGTTGGTGGTGGAGACCTCGACGTCTCTAGCGGTTGGCGACAGCGAATGACCCTGCAGTGTGACTCGCCAGTGAAACAAAGCAATGGCGAATCGAGGTGCAGCGACTGGGGTTTATTGCCGGACTTTTGGTTTGGCCGCAGAAAATTGTCGTCCAGTGGTGGCACACGACGTCGATTGGTTTGTCCGTGGGGCTTAATTAATTCTCACCAGCCCGCGATCAAGCAGGGAGTGTGGCAGTGCGGCAGTGCGCGCGTTGGCGTCGAGGCGCGAGGCCCAGTCAAAGGCGAGGCGAGCAGCCAGATCGACGTGCATGGTGTCGCAGCCGACGACTCAGCCAGCGGCTACAGACACAACTTCCTCTCGCCAAGATGGCGTTGCTGTAGCGATCCAGGTCGTTGCCTGCTCTGCTCTTAAGATCAAAGTCGGACACTCACCACCTTGCCCGCAGAGGCTTTGATTGCATTCCTCGCGAATTAATCTCCACCGCCCGACGCGCCTGTGCGAGCCAGTCGCGAGAAAAATATCGCTGCAAAGGAAGGGAAGGGCTGAGCGGCCACTGGTGCGCCCTCGCGACGTCATTCCACCACCGACGTCATTACTCGACACATCCTGGCTGTATAACAACACTACACCACAGCTCCCTCCTAGGCAGAAACATTGTCACCAACAAGACCGCCTCCAACCGTACAACTCCAGCCATGGCTTCCAAGGCTCTCAACGTTATCCTTCGAGGGCTCCAGGTACGTGACCACGCATTCGCGACCCATGTGCACGCTTCAGCGCGCTAACAAAGACTGCAGTTCTTCTGGACTCTCCTCATCATGGCGCTCGTCGGCAGCATCATCGCCGACGCCTTCTCCGGCAACCCAAGCGTCATCAACTACACCATGTTCGCCGCCGTCTTCGCCATGCTGTCGCTCTTCTACCTCATCCCTGCCACGGTCAAGGACGGCCTGGGCGTGCCTTTGGTCATGATGGGCCTGGACGTCGTCAACACGCTCTTCTTCCTGTGCGGCGGCATCGCCCTAGCCGCCTACCTGGGCGTGCACTCGTGCAGCAACGACGCAAGTCCAACACACCCTCCTCAAAACAAATCTCGTCACTAACATCATCCAGGCCTACACCAAGAGCAACTCCATCACCAACGGCGCCGCCGACACGGCAAAGCGCTGCCGCGAAGCCCAAGCCTCGACGGCCTTTCTGTGGTTCGGCTTCGCAGCCTTTGCCGCCTCGGCCGTCTTCTCGTTCCTGCAGCGCCGCGACGGGCTGGCTGGCAGCAGCGGCGCCAGCAGCGTGCGCGGCCCTGCTCCGTCCATGAGCCAGGTCTAAACCAGCTGCCTGTTGAAGGAGGAGGGCGTGCTTGTCTGTCAGGACGAGCAGCGCCCTGTGTATGATGACGTTACGAGATTACGGGACTTTGTCTGAGCTAGAACGATTCGACGTGTAGGTAGGATAGGATAGGATACAGGTACAGGCCGGGTCTTTTCATACGGACGGAATCACAAGCGTCTGGGAATACGCTTTGAGGGTAGCGCGGGTTGGCGTTTGTGAGTGGATATTGTATCTTGCTGGACATGAGAGATGATACGGTTACGGTTGGCTGGATGGGGTGTTGCTTGCTAGCGATTTTGAATTCGTCCTTCCTTCTACCGAGCTGTTTGAAAAAGAAGTGTGGGATTAAAGAGCGAGGAATGCTCGATGACGCTCTTGTAAGTGGTCAGTGGCTTTTGTCCTCCCCTGTCTGTCACTTATTAGCCTGCCTGTTGTTCAGCGAGTTTCTTTTCTATTCAGAGATCCATGCTGTCGTTGCCGTACATGGCTCCGCCTTTTCCTATCTCCAATCATTCCGTCAACGCTTCCGAGTCCTTAATGTGTCCTATTGGCTATCAACGAGAGTTTCTAGCGTCCTTTTTTCGCCTTCTCCGCTCCCAGATGCACTCGGTCATTTCATATCAAAACTATGAGAATCAATCGTCATCCTTTGGAGATGACCACCGGAACTTTGTACTTTTCTCATTGCATTGATCCACAAAACAGTCCATCTCTGAAATACGCATGCGGCTGAAGCTGTTAAGGATCCCACGCGGAAGGATCCTGGGAGCGTAGGGACTCAAATGGGGAGCGTCGTGGTGAGTGGTGAGTGGTGAGTGGTGAGTGTAAGGTATGTTCGAGCTGTCAAACATGTGATTCCGGGACCTTCTCATGAGGTGAGTGGGTATATTTAGTCTCTAAATTGTTATGAGTCCCGGGAACACTCCACCTCCCCACGAGAAGCACTGTCCTATTCCCTGACTGATGCGACTTCAACGATCTCCGTTCGCCCCCTAGGGAAAAGTCTCTTCCCATTGGTGAATGGGCATACCTCATTGTCCATTTCTCTTGCTTTTTAAATGTAATGCATGCTAGTGTTCACACTTTCTCATTTGTTCCTTCACGGCTTTTCGCAATCATGTCTCCTGGTGTGTGATGGGTGCAGCGAAGCGCAGCCGCACTCAACACCAAGCCGCACAGCATGAGCGGCTGATGCCACAACTTGAGCTCGGCATCACAGCCGCAGCAGCTTGCTTTAAGATGATTTCTTTCTGTCCTTCGACACCGACACTCACGCAACACGCAACAAGCAACGTGCCATCTGTAAGTCAACCCTGCCCACCGCACACTGACAGCTCACTGACCCAAACCAACCGGACAGACATCGACAAGCTAAGATGACGACAGCCGACCGCTCCTCCGTCTCCGGCTCTGGCTCGCCCTCCAGCGCCGCTCTCCGCCGTGGCGTCGTTCGCCACATCTACTCGCGTCAGGGCGTGATCGAGTACGTGAGCCTGGAGGGCGAGGTCGCGGACGCGGGCGAGAACGTCGACGACGACGACGACGACGACGACGACGCTGGGAACGAGGCTGTCCCCACGAGCTCTGGTCGTCCTCCTACGACGGTGACAGGCTCAGCAGCCGTCGTCGGCGGTCGCCCGCGCCGCAGCAGCAGCAGTAGCAGCAGCTCCAGCAACGTCTCGTCGAGGTCCTCGCCGACGGCGCCTGTGGCGCGCCCGCGCTCGCGGCGCTCCTCGTTTGCGCATTTGGCGTCGCGCCTTATGCCCACAATCCAGGAGGACGAGGTGCTCAAAATTGTGCCCCCGGCCGTCAACGTCAACCCCAACCACCGCGTCTCCTCCCTCCTCCCCCCCAGTCCCACCTCTCCACCCCTCCCACCAAGCTCTCCACCTCCCCAAGCCACCACCATGCCGCTCCCACCCGGCTACCCGCTCCCCCAGGGACAGGCTGCCTCCGCGGCGCCCCGCGTCGCCGTCAGGGCGCCGCCGGGCTACTACGAGGAGCTGGAGCGCATGCAGTCGGAGTTTTGGCGCCAGGGCAACGCGGGTCTGCAGCAGAGCCAAAATACCACGCAGTTCCAGTACCAGAGCCAGCAGCAGCAGCAATTCCAGCAGCAACAGCAGCAGCGTGCGGAGTACCACCACCAGCTTCAGCACCAGGAGCAGCTACAGCAGCAGCAGAACGAGCTGTACCAGCAGCAGCTACGCCAGTACGAGCAGCACCAGCAACGCCAGCAGCAGCAGTACCATCTTCTTCTGCAGCAGCAGCAGCGGCGCCAGCAGTACCAGGTGTACCAGCAGCAGCACGCCGTCAATTTCAACGGCGCCAGCATGCTGCCGCGTGCTCACAACACCTTACCCTCCTTGCCCACCGCCGCCTCGTCAAACAACCTCGCACGCGGCTTCACCATGGCGGCGCCTCCTCAGCACGTTCATACACATGCCCACGCCGGCTATGCTGGCTACCACGCGCCCACCGCCGCTGCTGGCCCTCACAACCACTTCATGAACCCTAACTTCAACCACAACCCCAACTTCATCAACAACACGAACCACAACTTCACCCGCCCCTCCACCACCTCTACCACCTCAACATCTACCACGCAAACCCAAATCAACATGTCCAACAACATGTCCACCAACATGAACATGCCCACCAACATGCACACCAACAACCAGAGCACCACCACCCACCGCACCGCACCTGCGCCCCTCACCACGCGCCCCTTCGACCCCGACGCGCCCCTCCCGCCCGGCATGCGCGGCCCGCCCATCATCAGCCCTATGGTGCCTTTCTACACGCACTTCGAGGCGCTGGCACTCTTACGCCGCCGCTTTGTACGTGAGCAGCTGCGCCGTGAGGGCAGGACTGGCGAGGAGGAGGAGTTGGTGGATGTGAGGGATCGGGGAATGTGGTGATGTGCTGAAGGGAATATATGGGATAGGGTCGGCATCGGAATCGGCATGCGCATTCGCACAGGCGTTGGTGTTGGTGTTGGTGTTGGCGTTGGACACCACCACGACCACCATCTCGACCGGCTTGGCTCGACTCGTCTACACAGCACGACACGGCATGGAGCCCAAAAAACCACGCCCACTGCACTGGACCGACTGTACATCACCACAACACACCAACGAAAACAGGCCGCGTTGAAAAGAAACGTCGTTCATACCTTACTGCAGCGACAACAAAAGAACTGTGCGGCCTTTTCCCTTTCCTCGCCTTCCTTCCCTGCCCTTCCTTCCCCTCTCTTTTCTTTCATCTCGTCCACCACGAGCTGCCGTGCTTGGATTTGCATCGTTTGCATGGGTTGCATGGCTGGCGCAGTATGGAGTACGGAAGCACGGAATCAAAAGGACGCACTGGGTTTGCTCTGGAAAAGGAATGGAAAGGGGATTGAGTGGGTCAGTCAAGCAAGCAAGCAAGGAAGCAAGCATTACGAGCGAGGCGCCTTGAGCGGCATGCAAAAGGATGGGTTTGTTTGTTTGGGGAAACGAAGGGAAGGGCTTAACTTGACTTGACTGGACTGGACTGGACTTGACTTGACGTTACTCAGCGGGTGCTTTAGACAGGCAGGGCAACAATGATTTGAACTAAGGATTGAGAGGATGGTGATTGTGATGGTGATGACGGCGTGTGAGCTGAGCGATGAGGATAGACTTGAATGACACTGACTGAGGTGGGCTGTATGAAAAGGCTATAGGTTGTGATGAATGGATGGGTACCTGATGCTATCTATCTGCCCGCGGACTTGAATGTATGAAATGTACGTCTAATAATGCTACTGAAATGCAAAGCAAGGAAAAAGATCTAGGAGAGTTGGAAGTGGAGGGAGGTCCTTTTTACGTCCGCGTATCCCCTTGTATCAACTTTTGTCTGTTCATATAGATGCAGTATGTAAAGATGCCGGATGTCTGAGAAAAGCCGCAGGGCCACGTCTAGGGCGACTGCTGCCCGCAAAGAAGGTGCTGCTAGGCGGTCTTCTTGTTCTGCTTGTGCTCGGTGGGCGCCCAGTACGACGCAGCCATGTCCTTGGCCCAGCCAATCCAGCCCCTGGCCGACTCGATGTAGCCCAGCAGGCCGACCCAGCGCCTGGTCCACGTGTCGACGGCGGCAAAGTCGTCGGCGTAGCACTCCCAGACGCCTGTCTCCTCGCCGTCGCCCTCGTGCGTCAGCGACGGCACCAGCTGGCCGTCTTCAGCGCGGACGGCCTTTGCGGGCGGGCCAATGACGAGCGCGCGGCCGCAGATGCTCGCGTCGGCGGCGAAGCGCGTGCCGGCCTCGACGACGTCCGCTACTCTGCCGAGTCCGGCGCCCGCGAGCATGATTTTGGCGGGCCGGATCAGGATGGGCGTGGCGACGAAGTAGGGGCAGAGCATGTTGACGCGGATGCCCTGCATAAAGGACGAGATGCGAATGGAGCGGAAGAGGCCCAGGACGGCGTGCTTCGCGGCGCCGTACTGCGGCTGCACTGCTATGCCGGCGAGCGAAGCCACCGAGCCCACGAGCAGCAGGTGGCGGTCGCGCACCGTCTTTGCGGCATCGGTCTGCGGCGACGACGGGCTGGAGCCGGGGTTGCGCGGAAGCCAGTAGCAGGCCAGGTGCGTGGTGTAGAGCACGCCGTACAGGTTGACGTCGACGACCTTGAAGTTGGGCGGCGGTGGTTCGTCGGCGCTGAGGTCGCCAGGCGTTTGCATAATGTCATTGCCAGCGATGCCAGCGTTGGCGACGACGCAGTCGATGCCGCCGTGTGGGCTCAGGCGGACGGCCTCCTTGAACAGCTGGACCTGGTCCTGCCATTTGGTCACGTCGCAGCGGACGAACCACGCGTTGGTGTTTCCCAGCTCTTTGCGGAGCTCTTGGACGAGCTGCTCGCCCGCCTCGGCGTCGATGTCGCCAATGACGATCGAAGCCCCCTGCGAAGCCCACCGCTGCACGAAAGCGGCACCGAAGCCGCTGGCGCCGCCCGTGATGACAATGTGTTTGCCCTTGACCCAAGCGGCATCGTAGGGCTTGGTCAGGTCCACCGGGGGCGACTGGCGGATGGTTTTCTGGACGGATTGGCCCTGGGCTTCCATGGTGATAAGAGGAGGCGGGTTTTGTGTTCGTCAATGGGTCACAGAGAGCACAAGGAGGGATGAATGAGGTCGTGCCGTTCTTGGTCCCACGTCGTTCTGTGGTTGAGCTGGGGCAGACCCTGTCGTGCCTGTCTCTGTGCCTGTGCCGTTGTGCGACGGAGCCCTTGGCGGCCGGCGCGTTTGTGTTGGGTTCCTGATCCCCTCCCAAGAATTTATTGCTGCTACCCAAGTGCCAGACACGAAACGCAAAATGGCCGCCTCCACGTCCGCCGTCCGTCGTGTCGTTTCCACCCTCTTCGCCAGGTCCAACGCCGCCTCGAATGGCGCTGTCGACCCGACAACCAACGGAACTGCGTTCTACATTTCGCAGCAATGCCTCGCCGACTTTTTCCAAACCTTGAGCTCCGTTCTGCCCAGCTTCGACCAGACCACGACTCTGCAAAGACCGCTCGACTCTGAACTCTCGCCACGCGTCCTGGAAGTCTTCATTGCCCTCCCTGCCGAATCCACGTTGCTTTCGTTGCGGAAGAATGCCGATATTGCGGCCTTTGAGCAAAAATGGAACGTCGAGGCCGTTTTCCAAAACGACTCTGTCTACAGGCGGCACAAGCGCCTCGCCGTTTTCGACATGGACTCGACCCTCATCCAGCAAGAAGTCATTGACGAGATTGCGCGCCACATTGGCGTCGAGGACGCCGTGTCGGCCATTACGGAAGCGGCCATGAACGGCGAGCTCGACTTTGAGCAGTCGTTGCGCAAGCGCTGTGGCCTGCTCAAGGGCGTACCCGTCACCGTGTGGGATAACATTAGGAAGTTGATTACGCCGACACCAGGCGCGGTCGACCTGATCAAGGCGCTCAAGAGGCTGGGCTACAAGACGGCCGTGTTGAGCGGAGGCTTCACGCCGGTGACGGGCTGGTTCGCGCAGCAGCTGGGCCTGGACTATGCCTTTGCCAACCACCTCGTCGTCGCCGAGGACGGGCAGACGCTCACCGGCGAGCTGACGGGCGAGATTGTCCACGCTGAGCGCAAGCGCCAGCATGTCCAGGAGATTGCCGCCAAGGAGGGCATCCTGCTCGAGCAGGTGTTTTGCGTCGGCGACGGCGCCAACGACCTCCCCATGATGGGCGTTGCTGGCCTCGGTGTGGCTTTCCGCGCAAAGCCAAAGGTGCAGTTGGAAGCCCCTACTAGAATCAACTCCGAGACCCTCCTGGATGTCTTGTATCTCCTGGGTATATCAAAGACGGAACGCGAGCAGCTTCTTCAGTAATCTTCAAAAAACGATAGACATAGAACGGCAATGGCGCAAGTCAAACCATTATAGACGGACGACATTATGAGAAAAATACAACTCTAGAATATTCAACGGTATCTTGAGGTGGCCGTCATTTTCTTTCTCGACTGTTGAAGACTTTGCGATGACTTGCTATCACTACCTGGCTCTGACAAGAAGTTCCTCAAAATAGGCTCTGGCCCCCAATTCTTTGCGCTTGTGGAACAGTGGCGAGCGAGCCGAGCTGACCATGAGCATCCCCTCGTGGAGAGATAGTGGGGGCCAAAATCGGTGCTGGGTCCGAAAGTGATCTGTCACGCGTCATTCCAAAGGCTGTTACGCAAAAGACTGTGCTTTAAGAGCCGAGCTCATCCGCATCCTCGTGCTCTCGGCTATGTCTAAATTTTGAGCATCGAGGTTGTAGCTCTCGACGACCGTCCCTCTGACCGCAGGGTGGGCAACAGGCGTACCTATATATCGAGCCACCGTCCGCAGTCTTCGACTACCACTCCACTCTCCTTGATCCCTCTTCTGATCATGAAAGGCAGTAATTACGATGCCATTCCCAACGGCAAGCTTTGGCAACCTGGGTGGCTTCGGAGGATACCCTTTGGACTCTTGTCTCTCTTCCTTGGCATTATTTCCATGGCTTTAAGTGCCGTGGTGCTTTGGAACTCTGACGGAAAAGAAGTCAACACTTGGCCATCAGCGGCGTTATACCGCGCGCAACCTTCAGTGTTCCTTTCAGTGTTGGCTGCTTGCGCAAATACCTTTTTGCGATTTTCACTCTCACAGGCAGTCTCCGTCACATGGTGGGATCGCGCGTTGAAGGGGACCACTCTGCAAGACCTACATCACGCTTGGGCTTTTGGTTCAAGCTTGCAGGCGTCAGTCTTCTCGGGACGAAATTTCAATCTCGTGGCGCTGGCATCCATCATCTCCTCCGTCATCATCATTGATGGACCACTCCTGCAGCAAGCGTCGACTGTCGTGACGAGGTCTCACCACAAAACGACGTTGACGGCAGCGGCACTGTCCACGGACTTTCTTCCAAGCGGGTTCGCAACATCCTGGGGGTTTTCAGAATATGACGAAGGAGGACTCGGCTACCTCGATTTTACCGGTCTCTATCAACGGAACTTTTCGCAGGTCCTCCAGGGCTACACGGCAAGAAGTGACATCAAGCTCAATCATACTGGATGCCGCGGGACTTGCAGCACGAATCTTGAAGCCGAGGGCTTTGACGTCAATTGCCAGCGAGGTAAAACGCCCTATAACCTTTCCATCCCTGACGACGGTACAAAGTGGTCTGTTCCTTCCACTGTGCTTGGATACGTCAAGATTGCCATTCCAGTGGTTGCCGACGATGCGTTTTCGATTGCCATCTACGCAGAGTACAAAGAAGATGAGGCGTCGCTTGGGAATCTCACTCAGGTCAACTGCACCCTGCGGCCGGCACGCGTGACGCACCCTGTTGTCCTTTCCAATGGAACAGTAACGCTGCAACCAGCAGGGGAAAACGACACAATCCAAATCAAGGAGAAAACAGACAAGACTGAGATTGGCGGCATATTCGACGCCCTCAGACAGCTCTTCAACAGCACCGTCACAATCCTGGGCAACAGCGACGCGGACCACCCCGAAGTCGACCTCTGGTACATAGCCAACGACGGCACATTCGGCAACACGTACCTCACGTCGAGCGAGAACAACGGGCCCAAAACCACCTGGGCAGATCCCACGCCCGACATCATTAGCACCGCGCGGGAACTCATGTTCCGCACTGCGGTCGCCGCCAGCAACGCCAGCACGACGCAGACGGCCAACAGCACCGACACGTTCGACCGCGTCGTGTATCAGTCGCACTATCAGTATTTTGCTGCTGCCTTGGCCGTCATCGTCGCCAACGCCATCGTCATCTGCCCTCTCTTTGTCGGCTTCCACCACATGGGCCGCACCGCCTCAATGAGCCCGCTAGAGCTGGCGCGAGCTTTTCAGTCCCCCCTCACCGCTGCCGGCGGCAGCAACGACGAAGTCCCGCGCCTGCTCGGCGTCCTTGGCAAGCGGCGCGTCCGCTACGGCGAGATTGAGCAGCGCGAATTGGATGTTGTGCCCGCGGATGGAATGCTGGCTCCACGACTTGCGGAGAGCGGGGATGGGGTGACGCTTGACAGCGGCATTGCGACGCCCAAGACCGCAGGCTTGCTTGGGAGGGAGGATGAGAGGAGGGACACTGACGACTTGTTCAACTCCAGAACGGATCTGGTGCTTGAGGATGCGGAGTCCGATGGCGGGAGGGCTGGTGTCGCGAGGAGGTTGGGCTTTGCGGATGCGGATGCTGTGGCTCCGCCTAAGACGGGGGCTATGTATTTCTGAGATCCTGGGAGGGGGGTGAAAGGACGGCCGCAACAATCGACAAGTCACGAACCTATGGTCTTGGGAGTTTTCGAGGGGTCCGCCGTGCGAGGATTACGATTTGGACCCTGCTGTCGCCGCTCGCTCGATGCGCTTTATAGAAAGCCTGTCTTCCCGTTCACCTCGATTAGACGCCAGCAAAGAAAGACGATTGAAGGCAGATGGGCTGTGTTGTGATTTGCACAGTTGCCAGGCGCCAATCAAGCACTCGCGAACGTACGCGGCGTCTAGCTGCGGCGGACATCAAATCTACCAGACGGTCAATGATGGGCCTCAGAGCCAGAATCTTCTCCGGTGCTCCCACACTTTGCAGGAAGACTTTAAATCAGGGCTTGGAGCGTGCCTATCGAGCTCGGTGTCCCCGTCGCTGTCTCCGTCACTGTCAAGGCACAGTGAAAGACATGGCTCCCAAAAGATTCAAGGATCCACGCCGGCTACGCAATTTTTATGCCTTATCAAAAGCTAGAGAAAGAACGCACCTACCCGAAGTGTGCCGACATCCCATACCATCTCATCTCCCGAACATTTGGCGATTCCCAAAACCAAAGCGTTCTTGACCACCCTCCAAGCTCGCAACTTTCTCCTCCCCCAACCCCACCCAAATGTCGGACGGAAATCAGGACCAGATATGGATCAAATGGGAGCATATTCGAGACAGACTGGCGGAGAGTCAACCCGTTCCACCGCTGGATCCTACGCCTCCAGGATTTCGCCTTGTTGATGTGGAAGAGAACAAAGTCATCCAGGCACCACGAACGCCTTTCACGTACATTTGCCTGAGCTACGTCTGGGGCAATCTGGGCGAGAACGACGTCTTGGCCACCATGGTAAACATCTGTGACCTTGAGAAGACGGATAGTCTGAGTGGCTCAGTCCCTGCAACAATTCGCGACGCAATGACTGCGTGCCGCCGTCTTGGCCAAAGATACCCCTGGGTGGACAGACTCTGTATCCTCCAAGACGACGATAGCCCATATGGTGAAAAGCAAGTCCAAATTGAGAGCATGGACGAGATCCATAACCATGCTTTGGCCACTTTTATTGCAATAACAGCAACAAACGCGGATTCTGGGTTGCATGGCGTATCGAAGCCTCTCGAGACGTCTGGCGCAGATTGGGGTCGTGGATTTACCCGGATGTATCCTTGGACGAGTTCAGAGTGGAAAAGTCGCGGCTGGACTTATCAAGAGGCCATAGTCTCCCGTCGGCTAATTTACTTCGACAATTACGACACTGTTATTGAGGACAAAAGGGAAGATAACTCATATTGGCCTCGATTGCAGATTCCCAACAGTCATGGCGATTACCACCACTTTGACGACTACGAACAAGCTGTGTCAGACTGTATACACATCCCGAACTCTGGGTTTCCCGAATGACGCTGTCAACGCATTCTCTGGAGCTTGTAGCCGCATGTTCGGACCACATCGATTTTGTTTGCCATTGGCTGATTTCGATAGGGCCGTATCCTGGATCGGACGTATACAAAGGAAGAGAAGGCTTTTGAAAGGCCAGCAAATGTTTCCAAGCTGGTCTTGGGTCTCGCCCCAAGGTCTCACCTTTTGCTCCTCGGCCTTGTATGATAAAATTGCTCTCCCCTTCGCATCCTGGGCTTTCGTCGACGTCAACAGGCAGGGAGAACTCATCACGGAACATCCAAAACCTGGTCAAACAAAACGTCACTGGAGCGACCTGGAAAACAAAAAGGACCTTGGCACTTTGGCTTGCAAGTCCGAAATTTTGCACGCGGCTCCGCACGAGACTTCGCTTGTTGGAAGACTTTATGAAACTTTTCAACAGAAGAGGAATGGAGATTCAAAAGCAGGCACCAGAAGCCGGTGGCCCTCGTTTTCAAGATTTCGTGAGGCCTGTCCTGGAATCTCCCCTGCGAGATCTGTTGAAAAGCCACTCTATCATAGAGAATTTTCGGCAGAACAGCGAAAGCGTGCCGCACAGCCCGGACGCAATCTTGCCCTGTCTCAGACTGTTCCTTTGGATCACATCAATTCCGTCGAGTCAGCCAACTATTGCATAAATATCAAGGGCGAACGTATCGGATTCGGCTCGTTTGATGATCAGGAAGAAGCACAAAGTCTGCTGAGGAAGAACATGATCTTTTTTGCCCTTTCTGTGTTTTCACTAAATAAATACCCTTTTGAAGATCCACTCTGGAGGATGCCACCTCCCATGAGCTATCTTGTCCATGGCGGTGGCGATAGAGGAAACGCGATCACAGCCGTGGCCATCGAGGAGATGGCGGAAGAAGCTGGGGTTTTCCGTCGCATCGGATCAGGCGTAATATACCATGAGCAATGGGTGGAGATGGATCGGAAGACTACCAGCATTGTTCTGGCATAGAACACGGTGGGGGGCAGAGCGTCCTTCTTCTGATCCCTCTGTCCTCGTCCCCATTTCGTCTGTGACCTTCCACTCCTTGCCAGAGAAGTCATGCAAGACCCTTCCTCGGATCGTAAATACGAAGATCAAGATGGCAACCGCTACCTGCAAGACGTCCTACCTATAGCTCAGGAGAGGAACCGATCCTGAAAGAACATAAACCAATGCTCAATTGGACGAATGTTAGATCATGGCTCGATCACGCGCCCGCCATCCCTCCGTTGCGTCAACTACCTCCGGGATTCCGCCTTGTTGACGTTGTGGACAAGAAAGTGGTTTCGGCGCCGTCACAACCATTCGATTATGTTTGTTTGAGCTACGTTTGGGGCGAACGAGGCGAAGATCTTTTGGCTTCGTCAAGCAACATCAATGAACTCCAACAAGACAAGAGTCTTGCTGAGTCAAGGGTGCCAGCCACAATCCAAGACGCCATGACCGCATGCCAACATCTCGGCCAAAGGTATCTTTGGGTCGTTAGGCTCTGTATCCTCCAGGACGATGACAGCGGCAGCCCACAGCGAGGAAAGCAGGCACAAATCGAAAAGATGGGAGAAATTTATCCACCACGCCGTTGTTACCCTGGCAGCAGTAGAGGGGACCAGTGTGGCACATGGTCTTCACGGCGTGTCCAGTCGTCTCCCACTGAAACCGGGGGAGGACGGGACGATGGTGTACTTTTTGAGGGCTTCGAAATGGGCCAAGCGCGGCTGGACGTTCCAAGAAGCGATACTTTCCCGTCGACTGATTTTATTCACTGCACAAGACGCCCTCGTTGAAGATGAACGGGATATGGGGTTGCAGACAACCACCAATCGCTACCTTGCCAGCAACTATTCCACATTCCATGGCGCGATCGACTACAGGGAGGCGATCGAAAAGTACACCAGCCGGAATCTAAGCGACCCGAAAGATGCCATCAACGCGTTTTCAGGGGCTGAGATGGGTGATCAATAATGGGGAAGAAGAAGAAGGACTATTGGAAAATCTTGAGGTGGGGAGGAGAGGGGAAGAGAGGAGGAGACAGGAAAATTAGGAGATTGGGGACTCGTGATGATCGAGAGCGGCGTGCCTAGAGGAGAGGGTGAGGATGGATAGGGAGACAGAGAGAGACGGAGATGCAAGAGAGGAAACAGCAAAGCGAGACCCCTGCCAAGCGTCATCTGTCTAACAGGTGATGCTTGGCCGCAGCCGCATAGACCCTCTCTCCCCCTCTCTCTTCTCCATGGGGTGAGAACGGAAGCGTAATGTGCAGGAAACGAGCAGAGACAACAACGGAGAAGAAGAAAACGCTCATCACAAACAACAATGGCGACATCCGCGCACTAGACACCTACCTACCTAGCGTCTGTCCATCTGTCTGTCTCCGTCTGTCTGCCTATCGATCCCGCCGCAGGAACAGTATGCGCCCCCATTGGCTGGCTGGCTGGCTAGCTGGCTGCGAGCCATCCAGCCACCACCCAGAAATAGAGCACGCTACCGCCGCCGCGTAGGCCAGGCATCAGGCCGTACCTAGCTAGTGTCTCTCTCCAAGCAAGCTCTTTCTTGCTCAAGACAACGTGTGCCGCGTCGCCCGCACACAGACGGCGCAAGGGAGGTGGGGGACGCAGGGCGGACTGATGGGAGGCGCCTGAGCGCTGCCGCCTGCCTGCGGATGGATGGACAGGCACAGCGAGATAGAGAGAGACAGAGACAGCAGGGTGCTCTGTTCTGCTCTGCTCTGAACTGAGGCGCGTGCGCGCGCCCCTTGGCCGTGGAGAGAAGAAAGAAAGAGGGCAGAAGAAAGAAATGGCATGGGCAGTCGATCAACAGCGCGCACATCCAATGCGATGGTGAGCGACTTGGCGATCAATGAACATATCCGAAAAGAGACGGTCGTCGTCGTAGGAGTGATAGTAGTGGTGATGGTTGCCAACGCTGTCTCGCACGATGACTTGTCTGTCGGTCACCAAACAGGTACGCACCGCATCTAGCTGGCCAGCTACGCACGACGGATCCATGCTAGGTACATGCCTTAGGCAGGTCGGAGCGGAGCGCTAGGCAGTGGTAGCGCGCGTCGGTACCTATCTTAAGGCACACTGGTCCGTCGCGCTCAAACGGCGCGCATGATGCCAAGCGCGCCTGGACTAGGTAGGTAGGTAGGTGGGTTCGGCGAGCAACAAACAAACAGGTAAACAAACAAGCGATGAGGTTTACCTGCTAGTCCGTGGAGGAATAGGTAGGCAAGCGGCGGCGAAAGGATGCAAGCCCGTCCGTCGATTCGGTGTCTCCCTGTTGGTTCGCGATTTGCGAAGGAAGCATTCAGGGTCCTCATCCTCTCTCAGGGGCCGGCGGCGCCCAGAAGGGGTTGGGTTGGCAGCTTGGCAATAGCAATAGCAATGAGATAGATAGATAGCGGTTGAGAGAAGAGTGATGTGAGAGCCAAGACGATAACAAGAGAGCGCGTTGGATGGTGGATCGACGAGCCAAGGCGAATCTGTAGACGATCAGAATACGGAGGGCGGCGGCGGAGATGAGTGGTGGGGGAGGGGAGGGAAGGGGGAACGTCGGGCGACCACCGCCGCTGTTGGGAGCCGCGCGGGTTGTCGTTCAGCTGGTGTCGTCGGGTGCGTTGCGAGCAGCGCAGGACATGTTGATGTTGATCAACAACAAATAGTGACAGACAGACAGACAGGTTGTTGTTGTTGTTGTTGTTGTTGTTGGAGATTGTCGTCGTCGCCGTCGGTCGTATTTTTGGCACACAGCCAGCCAAGCAGCAGTCGCCAGTCGGTTTAAGGTTAACAAGGTGCATAGCGCAGCCGCCGCGGCGGGCGGGTAAAAAGTCGACATCGGATCGTTCATCAATTTCTCTTGGACGGCTCTTTTCAGCCTCGGCCCGCCGCCCCTCTCTGCTGGGCTCTGCTGCTGCTGGGCTGGGTGTGTCCGCCTCCCGGGTCCTCGAGGGTTTGTTTGGTCTACTTCTCGCATCCGTCAGGCACACCACCACCACACCCGTCGACGTCAGTGAACCGTTTATTGTCGTCATCCCCATCCACCCATCCATCCAAGAGCCACCATCCCATCCCGCGGGTCCTGCCCTCCTTCATGGGCCACGCACGCACGCGCGCCGAAGCAAGGGCGAACAGCAGGCGGCAGACGACAGGGAAGAAACTGATGGAAACCACCGACTACTGCCGCTCCGCTTTTTGCCACGAGCGCACGGACTACATCGACATCACTGCTGCAGTGGACGCAATGGACGAGCTCAAAACAAGGCTGGGACGAGGGCGGTGATCAGTGCGAGGCTTTGTTTACCCAAAATCCTAGAGTAGGTAGCCAGTGCCAGCCAGCCAGCCAGCCAGCCCAATAGCCCAACCGTGATGAGTCCTGTGCACCAGCACCAGCACCAGCACCAGCACCAGCACCAGCACCAGCAGGCAGCGGGCGTTCGTTCGTCCGTTCGTCGTCCAATAAAACACTACGATTCCACCAAGCCTGATAGTGATAAACGACCCCCAATCACGTGCGCTGTGTAGGTATATTGCAGACCAACAACAAAAAAGGCAATCGAGGAAAGACGAAGCAGTGGGCAGCAAGAGACAGATAGATAAGCCAAACAGCAAAACTCTCGTGTCATCGTGAAAAGCAAAAGAAGATCGAACGAACAAACAGAACAAAGGGCAGTTGAAATGGGATCCTCATTTTTCCTCGAGCGCAAAACAAACGTTGCGCTCGCTCTCTCTCGCTCTCTCGCGCTCTCTCTCTACCAAAAAGGGTAAAAAATAAAAAATAAAAAAAACTCTATCCACATGGAAGATAAAATCACCCGGACCCAACGCGACGGTGGCCCAAGACCAGCGAAAAAAGGTGCTCTCCAACTCCGCTCCATCACCATCCGAATATGTAACATGCTCGTGGTATCTTGCCGCGCCCTGCACCCGCAGGCGGGGGAGTATGCCAATATGTAACCCTCGAAAAATGGACTGACTGTACGGGAAGAATAAGGGAAGGGGGGTGGGGAATCCTCGCTCAACGACCTTGAAATGCAACGACTACACCTACGACGACACCATCTCGTCCCTTTACTTGCGCCAGTGAGGGTGGCCGTGCTGGTGGTGCTCACCGCGCACGTGGTGCAGGTGAGGCTCGGGCGCCGGCGAGCGCTTGGCCCACACCGTGGCGTACGCAGTTGCGTACTCGGTCTTGATCTCGGTGACAATCTCGTTGACGACGCTGGGCGTCGCGCTGGTGGGCTGGACGTTGGCGACCTCAATGTTGGCCGAGATCTCAACGGCCGGCGTGGGCGTAGGGGTGGCGCTCGACGTCGAGATGGCAATCGGGGTGTAGGCGCTCGACGACACAGCGTAGTAGGTCGACGACGGGGCAGCCGACGAGGTGGTGTCGTAGTTGGTGGAGTTGGAACTCTCGCCGTCCTCACCGCAGAGGTAGAGGGTCAGGTCCTTGGACGAGGTGGTTCCGTGCGTGGCAGTGTCATCGTTCCACACGTTGTAGACGGCGTCACACTTGACAGTCGCGGGGCCACAGGAGACGGTGGTGGGGGCGTCGAGGTGGAAACCTTCCAGGTAAAAGGGGCACTCGGTGCCCTGGCAGTTGACATTGGAAATGTCGTACCAGAGGTCAGGGCTTCCGTCGGAGCTGTAGGTGTACTCGAATTGCGTAATGGCACCTTCGCAGTTGTCGGTCGTGGCGAGCTTGATGGAGACACCGCCGTTGAGCGAGGCTCCAGAGCCAACCATGTAGTACTCCTCGGACCATGAGCCGCCAGAAGACAGGATCTCGGGACCGTTTTGACCGCGCTCCGTGTCGGCGGTCCAGAGGTGGACATCGTAGTCGCAGTTGTTCTTGACGCCGGCAGAACCAGCGCTGGCAATGGGTGCGGCGGCGAGCAGCGCCGCGGCGACGGTGGAAGTCTTGAGCATTGTGGTAGAGGGAATGTGGTTGTAAGGAAGGCTCGTCAGGGAAGTCGTATAAAGCTTGCAAAGGAGTGTGCAGGCAGGGGGCCTTGGGGATGAGCTAGACAGCCAAAGGAGTGTGGACAAGGCCCAGCTTGGTATGCGAGTAGACAACGACGTGAAGACGACAAGGAGACAGACGAAGAGGCGAGCGGGGAGAGGTTTATGAAAGAACAAGGAAGCGCATGGTCAGAGGCGGCGACGCCGGCTGGGTTAGGGGGGGGGGGGGGGCCCAGGCGGCACCGGCGAAGAACGAAGACGAGCGGACAGACTCGAAAAGTGAACATGGCCGGCCAACATGGGTGGAGCAGTGGTGGCTTGGATGGCCAATGGGGAACACGGCGTACCTGGACCGCTGCTTGGCCTTCCTGACCCAGCATGCATGTCGACCGGGGCCCCTGACCAGCGCCCGCGCGGTAATGACGGCTCATTTCGCCCGTCGACGAGTCTGCCTGCGTGGCCATTGATATGTTTTCCCTGGTGCCCATCACCGACGCGTCCAGCATAGCGTCGTCGCTTCAACCACCTGTCGCCGTCGAGACTCCGGCTGGTCGCTGGCCCCATTCCACGGCCTTCGTCGACGCACCCGGGCGCTCGTCAGCTGTGGCGGCGCGACAAAACGGCGCCCGCTGAAACAACGTGTCGACGACGTCGACGGGAGACTCAGCGCGTGCGCTGCGACACCGCGCCTGTTGTCAGACGATCCATGACAGCGCCGCCTGGCCCCGTGTGCTCGCGCCTGCATGAGCAGTGGTGTCGTGTCGTGTCGTGTCGGCCTCGAGGCGGCTGCCGAGGGGGAAAAGTCTGGTACGGCTCATGCTGAGCGATGCCGTCGTGGTCGACCAACCGTTGGCCGTACCAGTAATCGGCACGTCGTCATCCTCCACTTCGTCCGTTGTACCTTTGCCACAACGTCCAGCCTGGCCGAAGAAGTCGCGCAAGAGCCTGCAAGCTGTGGGGCTGCCGTCGACTTTCACGAAGGATCCCCAGCGCTAGAACCACCCTAGTCGCCGTCGAGCGTCCTATGGGGAAAAGGCCCCTCGAGAGAGCTCCAAACGCAGACGTCGTCGCATCGTTCTCCGCCGCTTTGACTCCACCGGTGTTTGAAGTTTTTTCCTGGACGAGCCGTCATTGCCAGGGCATGGTCAAGATGCGGTTGGTCCCGATGCTGTCTCGGTGCCGTCGACGGGCCAAGGTTCTTGGAGGCGTCAGAAGCAAGCAAGCATGCGGAGCAGAGCAGAGGGCTAGGCCTGCCTCCTAATGCGTGGCAGATGCGGGTTGGCGAAGACACTGCCAATCAACGTGGGTGGTTGCAAAGGTGGGAGTTGGTGGTGCTGGCGAGACTGCGTGCCTGAGCGAGGTGTTCGGTTGAGGTTTCTCAGACCAATCACTCAACCAACATTTCAACCACCTACATACAGTACCGGCCAAGACAACACCACCATGCTTTTGCCGCAACGTTGATTCTCCGCGCCTTCGGGCTCGCGTGCAGAAGCCCGACGATGGATTTTCGCTCTCTTCGGCCGTCACTCGGGTCGCAGTTTTTCATGTCTGATCAGCCATGACTTCACAGCCGGCTAGGTATCGACAAGTCATGACGACGTTTGTCTTCAGAGACAAGGTTTAACTTTTGCGCCAACCATCACGTCCCCTCCTGCGGAAGACACGGGACAGCTGCAACATCTTGGCCTTGACCCTTTCGCTCTCTTTCTATGCCACCTGACCGTGCCAAAAGTTTCTCCACCCTGATCGTCTAGATCTTGTTGGACCCGGGGCCAATCTTCCAGCCTTATGCTGTCGCTGCAAAACTCTACGGAGATGGCGCCTCTCTCGAAACAATACCCACTCGTCAGCATACTTTGCCCGAGAACAGGCTACCCCTCTGTGACGGCGCATTCAAGACATCGATTTGCGCTTCCAGCCGCCACGACCGTCAGGCCTTCAACCCGATGAGGAAGCGCGCATATTCAAGAAACACCACTGCTGCTTGCCCTCCCAAGCGGCGCAGGATGAGAAACGACATCATCATACATGATTGGGCGAGCTTCTCATCAAATCTAGGCGTTTCGTCTGTTTCGCCTCGCCTCACCATTGCTTTTCGCACACCAATCCCCTTTGAAAACGGACATGTCATCTCCCCACCAGACTCCAGGCACCACGTACGATCGACATCTCACATCTTTACAGGCGCCTTGCTGCAGTCTCGCGACCATCTTTACACCGTCAGATCTGATGTGCGCTTCGCGCAACACCAGGCGCGCTTACGGATGCCGGCGACCACGCGCTCTGTCATTCAACGTCTTCTACCGTGGTCCGTGATCGACTCGACGCGGCTCCGTCGTAGCACAGCCCTATCACAATCTGCTCGTCAAGCATGTGACTGATGTCGAAGACTTGTCCAACCTGTAAGATGCGCCGCCAACTACATGTACAACCCACGGCCTGGCTGTTGGACAACCAGCTACATGGCTGCAGACGCACCTACATACATATATGTATGCGTCCGGGGAGACGGATCTCCGACCTTGCTCCACGCGCGCAGGCCAGTCGCGGCATCTGACAGGCTGCAGCGACGTCCAACGACGATAAGCCCGGCTGCACGGCCAGAGCTGATCGCTATTTACAGCAGCCGGGCTGGCTGGCTGGCGGGCGGCCTCTGTGCGACCAACCACCACCGCAGCAGACAGACCGACTCCCGTGCCTGGTGCCTTGTACCACCAACCCGCGTGGACGCCTTATCGATGGCGTGGAGAAGTGTCAGCGACGTGCTCGGCGGGCGTTGTTCCTTCTCACCACCGCCTTCTTGGCCAAACACTGCAATAGGTCTGTCTGCGCGCCACGCGAGACAAGTGATTACCACACCCTGGATCTGAGGAGAAGAAAGCGCTGGCTCGCCAGCAGTCAGACGATGACTACATGACTGGCGGCGCTCTAGACTGTCAAATGAGGAGGAGTCCCGCATGAGCAAGATGGCAACGAGCAGCAAGTTGTTCAACGGCCAGTCGCTAACCTACTTCTTCATATGTACCAGTGAAACAGGCCAACACCAGCACCTACATACATACATACAGACGTACATGCCCGGCCCCCGCTGGCTGGTTATGTAGTCACCGGCAGGACGGTACAACGTCGAGTCCTGCATCCCGGCCCCGTCCCGTCGTACCGTGCCTACCCCTGGCCCTGGTTCTGGTTCTGGCATTCCGATTCCGACTCCGACCCCAGATTCACCACATCACTACCATCATCAGCATCACTGTCCACCAGCGCATCTCTTTAGACGTAATACGATACGGCAGATGTTGGGCCATTCCTTCTTGCTCGGTCAGTCCGCCAGTTGACCCACCCTGGCCGATTGCCAGCCATCTCGACGTCCTTCGAGCAAAACGGAGTATAAATGCTGAAGCTGGGCAGACAGGAAGCAAAGCGTCCTGCTGCAGTCGACGCATCTCGTTCTATCCGCATGCCGACATGACGTCCTACACACCAGCCCAACCCTCTGCTCCCATCGTTCATCGTGCAACACACATGCATGCGTACTCTGTCTGTCACACAGCCCCATCTGTCCATCTGCTCAGTGCTCACCCACCTCCTTCTCTGCCTCTGCCTCTGCCTGCCAGCCAGCCTTTCCGCCCATCCCTCAACCAACCAACCAACCACCTACAGACGCAGCCGCACTACCCAAGTTACACAGCCTTACCCGCACCGCCGTTTTCCCGCTGTCCCGCCATCCCGCCCGCCCGCACCCGCAAGCGTGAAACACGCTCCCGTCAGACAGATGGATTGTCAGACAGATTGTCAGATGGTCAGATAACCACTGTCTGCAGGTAGGTAGGCGAACAAGTCAGTTGTCTCAGAAGCGTGTGCGCCGCTGCTGTGCGGGGCGGGGCGGGGCTGTCATCGGCCTTGCTGGAGGGGTCGGTGCTGCGCTTGGTTTGCGTCGGGAGGGTAGAAGGAGGGAAAGGGAAAGGGGAAGGGGGCGATGGACGCATGCATGCATGCTGGCTGGTGGCTAGGTCTGGCGTGAGGTGTTGGATGTTGACTGTTGGATGGACATATTACGCAGATAAGACGAGACAGGCGCGCCGTGTCGTGTCGTGTCGTGTCTTGTCTTACCTGGGGACATGTATGTATGTATTGATGTATGTCTCAAGTCCCCTGTTTCAGCTTTTTCGTCCTGCGGTTTGTCTGATATCTCGAGGCTTACTTTACGATATGGGCACGGCAACGTAGGCTGATTGGTGAAATGATTGTCTGTCTGTCGGATTGCGAGAACAGAGGCTACGGGCCACGGCCTACATAGATACGCAAAATCAGTGCCTTCCTTCGCCTTGTCTGCGGCCACTTCATCACTCCTCTTGTCTCCTATATTGAACTAGCATTCGGTCTGAAGGCGTCTACCGGCACTGTTAAATAGCCGGATCAATTACTAGGCAGCGGAAAAGTGTCGCTGTTGTAGCTGTGGGGAGTAAGTGAGAAAGGAAAATAAAGGAAAGTAGACATGCCTCGCGCAAAGACAGACACCAGTGTTCTCTCATTGGTGTAGGCACAAGTAGGCTCAAGGCTGCCAATAATACGCCTGTAGCAGACCAAAATCAGTCTCAAGTGTCTTGAGAGAAAGATGGACTTTTAGAACAAGGACGCGAGAGAGGAAAACACAGCACCGGCCCCTCCCCTGCCCATTTTAACACTTCCTTTTCCCTTCACCCTTCTTCCCTCTTCCCTATCACTCAATCCACGCAGCCCGCCCACCAGTAGAAGCAGAAGCAGAAGCAGACGCAGACGCAGCAGCAGCAGCAGCATGAGAAAACCTCCTCGGCAAACTCCATCTCCTCAAATCAAGTCCATCAGCGCCGTGCCATCAATGACATGTAGAGACTTCCTCCCCATTCTCTTCCCGAGTAAGCTGGTCGTGCTGCTGCGGTAACTCGTGCTGATCCAGGACGTGGAGTGATTTGCTCTGATTGATTGGTTGATTGGTGCTTCGTCTGTGTCTCGTCTCCATCTCTCCCTCTTGCTCTCCGTCTCCGCCTCTCCCAGCCTACAAAGTCTCATCCTCTCCATCCACCGCAGCAACCCAACCCAGCTCAACTACTGCAGCAACACCCAAATAGCCAGCTTGCAACCCTCTTCTCTTCCTTCCTGCTGCACATCATCACGTCATCGCATCACAACACACCCAAGCCGAACAGATAGAAGAAGAAGAAGAAGAAGGCGGACGCAGAGACGGCCGCGGCATAGAAAAAGGCAAGAAAAGACGATGCGAGACGATGCGAGACGATGCAAGACGAGTTCGACAGCAGCATGAGGACAGAATTTTAATGACTGAGCCCTCTTTGCAAACGATAGGTAGGTACGTAGGTACCTTGTGTGTGACGATACATAAGCAACCACGCACCCGTCCACTTCGCCAAGGTGCGGCTAGGCGTGAAGGACTTGCAGGCGGCAGCCAGTCCAGTCGGTGCCTGTCGCCAACACACGCATCCACGTCTGTCGACTCTCTTTGGTTTCTTGTAGCGCGAGGGAGAAGATCCGGGAGGCCGGGTGGACGGGAAAGATGGGCGCATGCGGGATAGAAAATGCAGCTTGCGGATCATCGCGCAACAAGCCTGGACACTAAGCAGCACCAGCTTCATGCAAAGGTTCCAAGCGTGCATGCATCATATATGTATTCTTGATCGATTCAGGGGCAACCCCTTTGAGACGACAGACCGTCTCTGCTCTGAACAACAGCAAAAGAAATCTCTCAAATATTTTTCTCGTTCTCTCTCTCTCTTCTGTCTCTCTCCAAAGACCAAAAGCAGACGAAGCCAAGAGGACGGCCAGATTCTAGAGCGGGCACATGGTTAAAGAAGTGCCGCATTCTGGCAACAATCCACGCATGGGATTCCTGTCGGTGTGTCAGACTAGGTGCGGTTTGGGGCGGTCTGGCTGCGAAGGAGGTGTACCTCTTGTTCGCCGCTTAAGCCCTCTGGTTGTTGATGCCCTTGAGCTCGACGTCGAAGATGAGCGTCGCGTTGGGCGGGATGTGGCCGGGGAAGCCGCTGTGAGGGCAAAGCATGTCAGCATCAAATCCATTGTGTCGCCGTATTCCGCAATGACGTCGTTGCGTCACCATCGGGGTATCCGTAGCATAGACGTGAGGGGAGTCTTACGCAGGGCCGTATCCGTAGTCACTGTCCGGCAAAAAATGTCAGCCAAGAGCCCGGCAATGATTCGAGGGGGTGTGCCAGGGTTGGTTGGCCACGTACGCGGTGATGGTCAGAGTCGCCTTCTCGCCGAGCGTCATGCCGGGCTTGGAAGCCGTGCCGACGATGCCCTCGTCCCAGCCTGTTGAGTGCGCCTGTCAGCACCTCGTCGTGTTCCAAGCGTTGTCGACAGTTTCCTCAGCACTGTGTTCGTGTGGTTGGGTGTACCTTTGATGACGCGACCAACGCCAATCGCGGTCTGGAAGTCGCCGCGGCCGACGGACGAGTCGAACCTGTGGTATATTGGGTCAGCGGAGTTCGGGCGTCTATGTAGGTGTGTAGTGAGGTCGCGGGTCGACTTACTGCTTGCCCTTGTTGCCCGAGGGGTCCTGCAGGAAGCCAGTGTACTCCATGGTGACGGTGTCGCCGACATTGGGCTTGGTAACGCCGTCGCCGGGCTTGATGGTTTGCTTCTCGACACCCATGATTGCTAAATGAAGGTGATGGTTGTTGGTGGAATGTGTGGTGATGTGGTGGTGATGTGGTGGCGGGGGGATGGAGGGGTTCAAGTCGGAGGTGACACTATAAAGGCAAGGGAAAAGTGGCGCGGGGAGTCAGATCAGCATAGACGAGGCCCGAGCGGAACGGAGGGAATGGAGGGTTGATACCGGGACAGACTGAGGTGACAATTCTAGTCCAGTACCGCTGTACCTTGCGGCTGCTCAGGTCGTCATCGCCCAATTCCTCCCCCGCCGGCGCCGCTTCCGCACGTGGCGGGGTCTCGAAACTCTGTGTGCGCACCAAGCACCACATCCAACCGAGATCATCGATCCGCATCAGTTCCCATGCCTCTCGCCCTTCGCAATTGGACCTGCGCCCGCTGCCGCCATGCACGCTGCGCCCCTTTTGATTTCTAGGCCATCCCAGCAATCGTCTCTACGGCTGTCCCGCGTTCCGTCTAATGCCCAGAGTGCTCAACCTCCTGCCTTTGCGCCATCTCACGTGGAGTCCGCCGCCCTCCTCCGTGTCGTCATTGGTCACTTAGGCCCCTTGTTGCTTGCTATCTGTTGGGGTCGAGGCACGGCAAAGCTTGTCAGGGGGCTCCGCTGTCTAGGGCAGCTTCCGAGACCGACGCGTGCGTAGCTACGTCGTCATTGACACTGACGGACTGAACATTGATGCCCGGGAACCGCTCATCGCGACTCTCGGCAGCTTTGACAAACCGGTAGACGTCTCGAATGCCCACGCGTCCCAGGAAATCGGGAAGTTTGTGGTAGTTTGTGCCGACATGGCCAACCTGGTGGCTGTCATCCGAAAGAGTAAAGCGCCCGCCGAGTCGAAGGAATTCCTGTAAACGCCCATCAGCAGCCATCACCGTGCTGCAAGCGCGTCTACACCCACTTGAGAGATTGGCGCCGAGGGGTACGGCTCCGCCATGCCTTTGCGCAGCCCAGCAGTGTTGATTTCCAGCAGCCCGCCGTACGAAGCAATGTATTCCAAGTTCCGCAGCATCTTTGCCCAAACCGTCCCCCACGAGCGCGGGTCGCGGTTCGGCTCGTCGCTCAGCAGCCGGATGAGATCGAAATGCCCGACGATTGGCGGCCGCAGCGCCTGGAGCATGTCGTATTGCGCGTCGTAGTAATCCTCAAACAGGCGCTCATCCGTGCCGCCTGACCTTGCCCGCGCCTCGCTGTACATGGGCTGATCAAAGTCGACTGGCACCGTGTGCATGTGGTGTACAGAGCCAATGAAGAGGTCGAACCGGTACTGCTCGAGCAGCGCCTTTATTCGCTCCAGCGACGACGGTCGTATCCATTCTGCCTCGAGACCGATCAAAATGCGGATTTGCGACTGGTACTTTGCGCGGAGGCGCTGCGCTTCACGGTAGTAGTCGTCGAAGAGCTGCGTCAGGCCCTGCGCGGATGTTTGGCCTTGCTGGGCAGAGTTAGTCATGCTTTTGGCTGTCGTGGGCGCGGGCAGACTCACGCACTTCTTCTGGGTACAAGTCTTCGTCGTCTCGCGGCATGTGCTCCGTCAGTGCCAATGTGTCGAAGCCTTTGGCAATGGCTGCCTGGATCATTTCTTCCAGCGTGCCCTTGGCATGGGAACAGAACTGGCCGGAGTGGCTGTGATGCGAGAAGGGCATGGTCGGTCTGGCTTTGGTGTTTGGGAGAACGAGTGCGGTACGCTGTGGGGTTTCCTCATGGATTGATGCCGCGTCTGGCTCGATGACGGGATTCCGAGCGGCCCGAGGCTTTGCCGACTGCTGGCTGGTGCGCTCGGCACGTCGGTGGGTACAGTACGTTGGGTGTGGGACCACACAGACAGCCTTATTCGCAGAGATTGATTAAAGTAAATTACTATAAATTAATTTATTCTGGCTTAAGAAATTAAATCGGCCGGTTGGCGCAATGGTAGCGCGTGCCCCTCCTACACTTCAATGCATGGTGGCAAAAGGGCAAGGTTGCGGGTTCGGTTCGTACCCTCTGCATTTGATTCTTCGTGAATTTTATTCTAACGTCCATACAGAGCCCCGTGCTGGTCGATACACTGATTCAACTGAGTTTTTTTTTTTGCCTCTGTTTTGCGCTGCGAGGCTTTATCAAGACCGTTGCTTTTGGTCATTATCCGGGGAACATTCGCATTGTCATCGAGCAGTGGTGGCTTTTTCGGCGAATTGTACCGTGTCGTCAACATCCCGTGCCCACCTACCTACCAGAAGCGCAGGCGGCTGACTACGCTGTCTTGGAGTCATTTCACGATTTATTCAAACACTCGCCTCCGCAAACCGAAGACTTTCAGTTCCACCCCGCAAGCGCTCTCAGTGGCACAAACGCCTGGCATCACCGCAGTCGAGTAGGCGCAGTCGGCAAGGCTGAAAGACCGCAAAGCGAGAGCCACTACAAATTGAAGCACTGCCCACCGTCACGGTCAGCCCGCAGACCACCTCTCCATTTCCTCAATTGTAACGCACGACATGTCGGCCGCGCCCAAAGCACCACGGGTTGGTGTGGGCGTCTTCATTCTGAACAAGAGCGGAGCATTTATCGCGGGACTGCGCAAAGGAAACCACGGCTCCGGTACGCCAGACAGACGAACTGCTGCTGCGCTGATCTGATCGGAGCACGGATTGTATCTGACACTGCACAGGCACGTGGGCGCTGCCGGGAGGGCACCTCGAGTTTGGCGAGAGCCTCGAGGAATGCGCGGCAAGGGAGGTGCTTGAAGAGACAGGGCTGACGATCGACCGCGAGCATATTCGCTTCTTGACGGCGACCAACAGCGTCTGGAAGGATGAGGGCCTGCATTACGTCACTGTCTTCATGACGGCCATTTTGAAGGACGAGGGTGTGGAGCCCCAGGTAAGCAAGCGACCGTGGTTTTGAGTGCTTCGTGGACTCATGGATACAGATTATGGAGCCGGAAAAGTGCGAGGCCTGGCAGTGGGTCGAGTATGAGGAGCTCATATCGTGGGCAAATGATCCTCAGCGGAAGCTGTTTTTGCCAATGCTGGACCTCTTCATAACTCGTCCCGATATCAGCCCGGCGCAGCACCTTGCCTAAATTCGAAGTAGACCTGCGAGAATCCGGACACAGGAAGGAATGCTGAATATAAACCGATTGGGACTGCTGTGCTGTCAAGATGATTTTTGATCTAATGCTGGGCTAACAAGTCGACACTCCTCTGACATGCTAAGATGCGGGCGCACTGCTCGCCTTGTCCTTTTCGAGCATCCTTCTCCGCGCTGCAAGAACCATCTCCTGCCGACGCTTCTGTAGAATCCTTTGTCTCTCCGTCTTGTTCTGCGACCATGTTGTCTTTTGAGACGTCTCCTCTGCGGCGGCCGACTCGTCGTTGATCTTGTCTGCCAGGTGATATCGCGTTATCAAATCGACCTTCTGGGACTTTGGAATAATGGGCGTCGAGGCTGCGGTGCGCGCGGTCGGCATCGGCGGCTGGTATGACGGTGGAGGCTAAAGTGACGCGGATATCAGAAGTGGGTTTGAAGCAGCAGACACGTTGAATACGTACTACTTCCAGGCCTCGCCCGCTCAAGATGCGCTCTGTAGTCGCAGCGACATTGCTGCCGTTTCTGGACAAGTCCCACATGATGTCCCTCCTCTGCAGCTGCGGAAACATGAGAGCGACCTGCTCGACGGCGGCGGGGTTCACGCGCGGCGCGCCATTGCGCGAGTTGCTCGACCCGTCGGCGGCGCCGCCGGCCGGAGAGGCGGAGCTGTACCAGCGGAAGAGCAGGAAGCTGACGACGACAATGACGATCAGTTGCGGGATGTTGAAGGTGCTCGAGGCGTCAGACATGGGCCGCGGAAAGGGTTGCGGGAGTGAGGGTGGGACGCGAGGGCGCGGACGTCGTCGGTAACGGGCGATTGGAGGGACGACCGTTGGGAATGCGCAGCTGGTGACGAGACTTGGGGCTGGATGGTGTAGATGTTCAAGAGGTCGCGTGCGAGCAGTTGATGGTCTGTAGAGAGAAGCGGATGGCAGACCCGGCGGCGCAGGTGGAAGCCAGACGTTGGTTGCGGGTCCCTGCCCGGTCAACCAAGACTCAGCACCGCGGGTCATGGCCGAGGCCGGGCACGTGTTTCGACCACGAACTACCTAGGTCACTTTGGTCAATCGTCAACCCACTTCCGCTTCTTGTTCGCTCAAGGACTTGTCGTCAAATTGTGACGCTGAAGTCTGCCTGGAATCTTCTCATTGTATACAGTACCAGGGGCCACGAACTAGCCTTGACCGCTCCGCCAACCTACACCACCAACATCCTCGCTTGCGCCAGCGAAACCTAGATCACAAATACCGGTGGCCAGGGACAATGACGTTTCATGTTCCTGACCAAACATCCGAGCCTTTCCAGAATCCGAACTTTTAAGCACTCGCGCCCCCAATACGATGACCATGTTTACCATTTCGGGAGCCAAAAGCAACCACGGCATTCCCAGTCGTCGGCCGCGGAGAAGATTACCAATCTGGAAGCCAAATAGTCGCATTTGTGCGAGCGGAGCATGATACTTGCCGCTTGAGACTAAGCCCCTCTCCTGCACAACAGCCAGCCCAGGCATAATTACTGCGATTGGCCCCTTGCTCATGATCGATGTGGGAAGTCTCGCAGTCGTGTGCTGTTGGAGACAAGGAATAAAGTCCCGCCAGTCGGTCCTTTGCTCACCCTACCAATCAGTCAATTGTGGGCGTCGCTTCTCGGCATTGTCTTTGGACGCTTCCAAATTCACTTGCCGGTAGCTCCCCACGATGGCCGTTGAAAATGACCTAGCGATCAAAAACACACTTCATCCCAGAATGATCACGTCAAAACTGTCGTTACTCCAGGATACGCTGGGAACCGCTGGTCCGACCGCGTCGATCAAGTCTCCCAGCAGCGTTATCGATTGCATCACATACAATTTTGCACTGATACCAGTCGACGCCATGTGTGGAAAAGTCGTCTTCAATTCGATACCTTACCAGACATCCACAAAGCCTAATAGCTTCCATCCCGTGTCCGACTTATTCGAGGAAAGACATGGAGAAACCCAGCTTGATATCGTCCGCCTCGCGCGCGGCGCAAGGACTTCTGAATACATCCAAAACAAGAGAGCCACCTGGCTGCTTACTGCTGCAGAGCTGTTCCAGACCTCAAGGAGACAAACGACCAGACAAGACATGCCGGCGAGACAGGTGCGGAAGCAGCTAACAACGCTCTAAGACACTGTCAGAAAGATTCGCAAGAGACAAACCATTGCGCGTACCTGAACGTTCCGGACAAGGACCCGACTGTTGGACGGGAATGCACTGAAGATAGCAATCTCCAAGTTCTCTTCCAGAGAACTTTCCAGTCAAAGTTGTGAGACAGTCATATTGTTCCGCGTAGAACCACTCCTGCTTAGGATTGAGCCTGACGGATCCGCAAGACTTCCTGACGCAACTGGCGCCAGCGAGAAGGAAGTTGACGACATCTCTGTGTCTGGTATACTGGTCTCTGGTACACGGCCCTGTTCCAAATTTCCCCACGGTCGAGAAACAGCAATACTGGATCCTGTCCGTCGCGAGCGCGAGACCGAGGAAGACGAAAAGCTAAGGTTCAGTCAATACGTGGCAATCCAAAGGGGGCCGACATGGTACTGACAATGGCAATGAACAATCGCATTGTTACTCTACTTGCGCCAAAAGATGTAGTGCGGGTCGGGAGGGATGATGGAGAATAAGAAGGTTTGTTGACAAGACATATATCATTGTCGGCGACCGAAGATTACATGGTTCTTCCCAAATCCCGAAAGACTGTTATTCGCAGGGCAAAGACACGCTCCCGATTATGGCGCCTGCTCGTCAACAAGCATTGCATGAAAACGCGGCTGGCGTTAATTTTCAAGTGGCAAGCTCAAAATGGCGCTGGCTAAGTTTTCCACTCAGACCCTCTTCGTATCGATATATTCCGCCTAAAGCGCCCATAAGATTCGATTCTCTGAACCTAAATTTGCGATCCTGTTGCGTGGATGCCGTCCGCCAAGACTCCACTGTACAGGGAGGCATCATGGATGGTTGTTGCTGCAAACCAATCAGGTGAGCTCGTGGAGCCTGTGCCAACAAATCAGCCTCAGCCCTTTGCGAAGTCAGCGTGGTGCTTATAGCGAAGCGCTCCATTCCCCCCCAGTAGAGCGAAGCGAAGTCTGGGCATTACAGGCTCACTTTGCATTTACCAGATGCCCAAGGTTTGCAGATCGGCAAAACATCAGCGACACGATAGCCAATCAGCTTGCCTATGCAAGTAATGGCGTGCCTCCACTGGAGTACAGTCGTGCGCAGCAAGTCTGTTGTTTGTCCACCAGACACGTGCGCGGTGGTCGCTATCAGTGACTCCTCCATCACCGCGCGCGCGACCTCTCCTACTGGACCAATCAGAGTTTGCTCCTTCGGCCGTGCCTCGTTCCATCACTGATTCGACGGGAAGAAAGATGTAGCAGTCACATGATCTCTTGTGTCGCTCGCATTTATTACTGCCTTAGGTAATTGACTCTTAGCTCAGTCTCCTACTTAATCCACTACTAAACTTACTGCCTAATTCGCTTCTAGATGTACAGCACGCTTCGCTACTCCATCCACTCCTCAATTCTCCGCTTCGTCCGCCGGGGTTTCTTCGTCGACGCCGTATCTCGCACTGACGACGTTCGACATTATCAGTGTCACCACAGCCCCTTTTCGTCTTTCTCCTCAGCGATGCCCTTCAGCGAGATGGGCGCTACTGTATTGTAGAGTTTAAGATTTCAAAAAAGTTGTGGTGCGGATGGAGTTCGGGGGAAGAAGAAAGGCGGTTAGATTGGTGACCCCCCTTTTTCAACTACTGACTCGCCCTGCCTGCATATTCAGGCAGTGACTCACCCCTCGCAACAAACTTGCGACGTTCGAAATTGCTTGATTGGGTTAGGTGCGTCGTCTTGCTCGGCGTTTCCTTACTCGGCGTCGCCCGCCGCGTCTTTCAAGATGTTGCTGCGCGGGATAACGCCGAATAAGACGCGCTGAGCAAGACGCGAAGAATAAGATGACGCACTGAGCGAGACAACGCCGTGGACGATGCTGAGCAAGACGACGGTGGATGACACCAAGCGAGAAGACGCCGAGTAAGAGGACGCCGAGCAGGAAGGCGCCGAGTAAGGAGACGCCCACCAAGACGACGAGCCAGGGGTAGTCAGTCAGTAACTTTAAAAGGGTGAGCCAGTCATCGAACGAGGAGAGTCTGCCATTAAAAAACGGGAGTCAGTAATCTAGCGGCTGGAAGAAAAATCACGCAACCGCATTCAAAACGGCATCCGCAACTAAGACACGGGCCTCGTCCAATCTTCCACGAGACATTAAGTTTATCAGTATTCGGCACACTTTAAAAGGCCAAATGTGGAGAAGTGTGGACCACTGCCAGGGTCAAGATGTCTATATATTTGGCGCGGTCCTTTCTCCCCTACACTCCCTCATCACACGAACAAGTTACCCGAGATCGAATTCCCTACAGGTTCAGGCTTTTAAAAACAATTGGTAAAACCATTTCAGAGAAGAATCGAAGAAGCTTTGATTCATTTCGCTCCCTAGGACAACATGCGTTTCAGTCTCGTCCTCTCCACCCTTTTCCTCACTTCGACGGTACAAGCTCAATTCATCCTCGGAACGATTTTCGCCATCGAACTCATTATCGATTTCGTAACCACCGTTGGCGCAGAAGAGGCTGTCGTGGGCGAACTGACTTCAGCCTCCGAAATCTTGATGACCGAGGGAGAAGGGGCTGCGGCTGGAGAGTTGAGCTTTGCACCATACAACGTCGGAAATTCAGCCACCGTCATGTCTGGAGAATATGGTGAAACATTTGTGGCTGGCGCCGAATCGGCGAACTTCTTCACGATCGCTGAGAGGTCGTTCACGCAAGCCGGCGGAACAAGCGGAAAAAAGATCCTCAGCGCAGACATCACCTGGAACGGCTTCAACTTCAACCAAAGGTCTGGTGCGCGCTTTTGGATTCCTAGCGCCACTGGAACACTCAAGGCCGGGTTTAACGAGCTGGGCGGCAAATTGGTCACTGATGGAGGCGCTACAGTCATTAGGCGTTCGGCGGAAGCCGGCACCAGGGTCGTCTATGGGAGTGCTAGGCCTGTCGGAGGCTACAAGATGAGGATCAAGGACTTTCAGGTCAGGCCACGGCCGCTGACGGACACATAGATGCTGGAGGCGGCTGAGGATTCATCCTTATTCGAGGTCCGACTGCTAGCATATGTGCACAAGCACAAGAACGTTTATTTCACTATTCTACTTCGCTAATTATCCACGGTTCCTTGGCTACAAGCCTTACGATCGTTTTTCTTGGTCTCATTATTAATCTCAATAACGTTAAACCTTGCATTACCTAATCCCATACCTTGCTACGAAACTTTCAATGGTCTGAGTAAATCCATATAGACTACAGCATTGGTAAAGCTGGCAAAAGCGCTAATGGAACTCGAAAAAAGTCTTGAGACATAGGGAATGCGTGGATATACGAGATGAAAAGCAGGGAAGCTCTGGGCAGCGTAGGAAGGCTTGCCGAGTACTTTAACTTTAATATTTTAGAAGACCGCGGCTAAAGGTTCTCAGAATTGCCGTGGACAGGACCAGGAAGTAAAGAGAGTGCACGGACTGACAAGGGTAGGCCAACGGCTGACGACGACGACGAACAAACGTCCTAAAGACCTACTTTGGGACGTCTTTGGAAGGGTACAAGGTTTTAGGTGTGGTTGACCTGCTTCAATCTTTGCGGATTCAAGCGGCCGAGTTTCTCCACCAATCAGCCTCGGGCGCCCCGCCATGACAACACGAGGGGTAATCGTGGGGTCAACCTTCAACGCCTTTAATAATCCTCGCCCGTCGCTGGGCATTGGCCGCTTCATGTGCTCGGTGATTCGTTTTTTAACTCCAATTTGTTCTTGGCCGTGCTTTCACCATGGTGACTATTACTAACTGGGAGACGCGCGATGTCCGCTTTCCAGTACGTCACCCTTGCTTGCATGGTTCGAGGCCAGGAGTGGGCTAATGCTCGTAGACCTCTCTCGACAAGACGGGCTCTGATGCCATGAATGCTGCTGGTGACTATTCGGCGGCTTATTGTATCCTGAAGACGGATTCGGAATATTCGGGCCATGGCATGGTACATCATCTCCGCATCCCCGCTACCGTCTACTTACGCGGCGTCAACAGACTTTTACCATTGGACGGGGCAACGAAATCGTCTGCCAGGCGATCAACCAGGTTGCCCAAAGACTGCAGAACAAGTCTCTGGATAGCCTCGTTGCGGACTGGGGAAAGACCTGGAGGTACCTGGTCTCGGACAGCCAGCTCCGCTGGATCGGCCCCGAAAAGGGAGTCATCCACCTGGCTCTCGGCGCCGTGGTAAATGCAATCTGGGATCTTTGGGCCAAGGTCTTGAAGAAGCCTGTCTGGCGCATCGTATCTGAATTCAGCCCAGAGGAGTTTGTCCGCTGCATAGACTTTCGATACATCACCGACGCCATCACGCCAGAGGAAGCACTCCAGATGCTCAAGGCGGCCGAGCCTGGCAAAGAGCAGCGGATCAAGGAAGCGGAAGCTGACAGGGCCGTGCCCGCCTACACGACCAGCGCAGGATGGTTGGGCTACGGCCAAGACAAGATGAAGACGCTACTGCACGAGACGCTCGAGAAGGGGTACCGACACTTTAAGCTCAAGGTCGGCACTTCCATCGAGCAAGACAAGGAGCGTCTCTCGATTGCCCGCTCCGTCATTGGCTACGACAAGGGCAACATTCTCATGGTCGACGCCAACCAGGTCTGGTCCGTCCCCGAGGCCATTGCGTACATGACGCAGCTCGCCGAGTTCAAGCCCTGGTTCATCGAGGAGCCCACGTCGCCCGACGACGTCTTTGGCCACAAGGCCATTCGCGAGGCCCTCAAGCCTCTCGGCATTGGCGTCGCAACGGGCGAAATGTGTCAAAATCGCGTCATCTTCAAGCAGCTGTTGCAACAGGGCGCCATTGACATTTGCCAAATAGACGCGTGCCGCATGGGCGGCGTCAACGAGGTCCTGGCCGTCTTGCTCATGGCAAAGAAGTTCAATGTCCCCATTGTTCCCCATTCCGGAGGGGTTGGCCTGCCAGAGTACACGCAGCACCTGAGCACCATTGACTACGTTGCTGTGAGCGGCAAGCTCAGCGTGCTGGAGTACGTGGACCACTTGCACGAGCACTTTCTCCATCCGAGTGTGATCAAAGACGGCTATTACGTCACGCCAACTGAGCCGGGCTATAGCGTGGAGATGAAGGCGGAGAGTATGGACAGGTTTGAGTTTCCGGGCAAGGAGGGCGTCAGCTGGTGGAAGAGCGGACAGGCGCGGTCCATTCTTGAAGGCGAGAGGATATAGGTCGTTGGGCTTGTAGAAACTTTGATTGCGCGCAAGCATTGCTAGAAATCGAATAATGCAAAAGCCGAAACATGAAAGTCGTTGCCGGTACGGGTGTTAGAAGCCTAAGAATAAGCCTAAAGACACTAGGCTATTTTATAGACTTCTACTATTATAAATCAACTTATTCCTACAGGTTCCTTAAGATTCTAGACCTTAGCCTAGATTATCTTATTACTAAGGCTAGAATCTTCTAGACTAGATTAATTATAAATCTCTTTCTAGTATTAGGAGCCTAATTAATAATATACTAGAGGAAGAAACCTCTAAAATATTAAAAGCTCTATTATATAAAGGTCCTTAGGTAGCTAGTAGTTAGTCCTCTAAGGAAGAACTCTTATAGTAAAGAATCTACTAAGTTCTCTACTATAAACCTATCTAGAGGTAAATAATAAAGATATCTACTATCTTTATATTACTCCCCTTAATAGGTTATAAGCCTGGCTATTAGTAATCTTTAGATTACTAAGTAGCTTACCTTATAGCACCTATATAAGTAGGTTTTCTTCCTTCCCTACTTATATTCTTTAGAAAGAATAAGATATTCTTTCTATTATACTAGACCACTCTTATAAGTAAGGCTTAGTAAGACTATCTTAGTAGATAGCTATTAAGCTAAACTTATAAAGAAGTCTAGGGGAAGCTTACTTATAAAAAGAAGTATAAGTAAGTAGAGTAAGGGTAAGGACTAGATTCCTAAGCCCTATACTTAGGCTTATATGCCTAAGAATTTTTCCCTAGGGGGAGCACACCCTAAAGTACCTAGGATATTTTTCTAGAGCCTTCTAGTAGCATAGAAAAATTTTTATTACCACCTATTCTCTACCTATCTATATCTTTCTATTAAATTCGCTGCATTCTTGGCACCTATATTAATATAAGGTGTGGCTGTATGGGCTTTATACCTAATTAGGCATAGACATTACCTAGTCTTACTAGTTCCCACTAGGGACTTAGTATAAGGAACACTAAAACCTTATAACCTCTTAAAATATTATTTACCTATATTAAGATGAATACTTAACTTATTAAGTTAAGTAATATACTATTTTAATAGGAAAATCAAGGTAGAGAAGGATCTGAAATTAGATTCCTTATATCTTAAACCCTAGTAAAGTTATTAGGAAAAATACTAATTTCCTAATAAATCTCTATCTTCTATTAGGTGCATTACTACTATTAGTACCTAATAAGCTCTAAGACTTCTTATACTTATAGTTTATACCTAAAACTATAAGTATATAAGGTTTTATACCTTATACTTCCCTATAGGTATAATCTTTATACCTAATACCTTTTGCCTTTCTCTTTAAAAAATGGAGAAAGACTTTCCTTCAGTCCCCCACCTTAAAGGACCCAAGAATTAGGATTCCTAGGCTAGAACTATAAATAATATAGTTATAGCTAAAGGCCTTAAGCATCATTTAGAGCTTAAAGAGCCTAAAAAGGGAGATAAGGATTAGGAAGTAAATAATACTAAAGTTAGAGTATATATTAGGACTTCTATAGATCCTAAGCTCTATCCTACTATTTCTATGTATAATAGTGCACTAGGAATACTTAAAGCCCTAGAGAAAAGATATAAGACTTAGGGCTTATCTTATAAAGTCTTACACTTTATAAGGCTACTTAGCCTTAAAGATACTAGGGATATTAATACCTAGGTGGCTAATATAATAAATAAGATAACACTATTATCTCAAACTAAAATAGCCCTAAATAAATGGTAAAAACTAGGTATATTCTTTAGTAATTTACCTAGTAATTACTCATTATAGGGAGCTATAGCCTAACTAGGGCTATATAAAAATACTACTCTAGAAGACCTTATTTAGGGTCTATTAGAGGAATCTAGAAGGCAGGAATTAGAGGAAACTAATACTACCCTAGTAACTAAATATAGTAAGGGTAGTAACTCTAAAAAGCCTTTCTCCCCTAAAGATACTATAAATAAGGGCAATAAATATTACTCTTATTATAATAAAAAGGGCTATATATTAAAGGACTGCTTTAAAAGAGCTAGGGATTTAAATGGTAAAGAAAATAAAAGTAGTCCTAAAGTAAAGGGTTTTATAGAGGAAGACCTATATATTACAGGTTTTACCTCTTACTTTACTAAGAGTCTAAGCTAAAATAACTAGATACTAGATACTAGGGCTACTACCTATATATCTAGATATAAGGAATTATTTACTTCTCTAAAAGAAGTTAATATTCCTATTAAACTAGGTAAAGGGGAGATTTATGCTAAGGGTATAGGTACTATACCTATTACCTTTAAGTGCGCTAATAAGAGGGTATAACTAGACCTTCTTAATACTCTTTATATCCCTGATTTATCTGTAAACCTTATCTCTATATCTAGGCTTTATACTAAAGGTATATACCTGGATATAAAGAACCTAAGGCTTATAGATAATAAAGAGTAAGTATATGCCTAAGTTACACTCTCTAATAACCTATTTATTTTGCCTAATACTGAATTAGCTATAAATTCATCTTATATAGCTGATACCAACTTATAGTATAATAGGTTAGGGTATATAAACCTAGAAGCTTTAAGGGCTTTACTACCTATTAAAGGTAGAAAAATAGACTGTTCTATTTACCCTTTAGCTAAATCTAAGTATACTATCTCCTGAGTACCTAGTATGGTATCTAAACCTTATGAATTAGTAGGTTTAGATATAGTAGGACCTATAACTCCTAAAGGAATAGGGGGTTATTTATACTATATAGTCTTTATAGACTATTATAGTAGATTTTCTTGGACTTTTCCTTTATTTACTAAAGGAGAAGCCTATAATAAGGTCCTCTACTTTATAAAACTTATAGAGCCACATAGAAAAATCTAGCGTTTTAGGCTAGATAATGGCCTAGAATATAGGGGTAAAGAGCTAGAAATACTAGCTAAAAATAAGGGGATACTTGTTAGAAGCCTAAGAATAAGCCTAAAGACACTAGGCTATTTTATAGACTTCTACTATTATAAATCAACTTATTCCTACGGGTTCCTTAAGATTCTAGACCTTAGCCTAGATTGTCTTATTACTAAGGCTAGAATCTTCTAGACCAGATTGATTATAAATCTCTTTCTAGTATTAGGAGCCTAATTAATAATATACTAGAGGAAGAAACCTCTAGAATACTAAAGGCTCTATTATATAAAGGTCCTTAGGTAGCTAGTAGTTAGTCCTCCAAGGAAGAACTCTTATAGTAAAGAATCTACTAAGTTCTCTACTATAAACCCATCCAGAGGTGAATAATAAAGATATCTACTATCTTTATATTACTCCCCTCAACAGGTTATAAGCCCGGCTATTAGTAATCTTTAGATTACTAAGTAGCTTGCCTTATAGCGCCCATATAAGTAGGTTTTCTTCCTTCCCTACTTATATTCTTTAGAAAGAATAAGATATTCTTTCTATTATACTAGACCACTCTTATAAGTAAGGCTTAGTAAGACTATCTCAGTGGATAGCTATTAAGCTAAACTTATAAAGAAGTCTAGGGGAAGCTTGCTTATAAAAAGAAGTATAAGTAAGTAGAGTAAGGGTAAGGACTAGATTCCTAAGCCCTATACTTAGACCTATGTGCCTAAGAATTTTTCCCTAGGGGGAGCACATCCTAAAGTACCTAGGATATTTTTCTAGAGCCTTCTAGTGGTGTAGAAAAATTTTTATTACCACCTATTCTCTGCCTATCTATATCTTTCTATCAAATTCGCCGCATTCTTGGCACCTATGTTGATATAAGGTGCGGCTGCGCGGGCTTTATACCTAATTAGGCATAGACATTGCCTAGTCTTACTAGTTCCTGCTAGGGACTTGGCGCGAGGAACACCAAAAACCTCACGACCTCTTAAAACATTATTTACCCATATTAAGACGAATACTTAACTTATTAAGTTAAGTAATATACCGTTTTAATGGGAAAATTAAGGCAGAGAAGGATCTAAAATCAGATTCCTTATATCTTAAACCCTAGTAAAGTTATTAGGAAAAATACTAATTTCCTAATAAATCTCTATCTTCTATTAGGTGCATCACCACTATTAGTACCTAATAAGCTCTAAGACGTCTTATACTTATAGTTTATACCTAAAACTATAAGTATATAAGGTTTTATACCTTATACTTCCCTATAGGTATAATCTTTATACCTAATACCTTTTGCCTTTCTCTTTAAAAAATGGAGAAAGACTTTCCTTTAGTCCCCCGCCTTAAAGGACCCGAGAATTAGGATTCCTGGGCTAGAACTATAAATGATATAGTTATAGCTAAAGGCCTTAAGCGTCATTTAGAGCTTAAAGAGCCTAAAAAGGGAGATGAGGATTAGGAAGTAAATAATACTAAAGTTAGAGCATATATTAGGACTTCTATAGATCCTAAGCTCTATCCTACTATTTCTACGTGTAATAGTGCACTAGGAATGCTTAAAGCCCTAGAGAAAAGATATAAGACTCAGGGCTTATCTTATAAAGTCTCACACTTTATAAGGCTACTTAGCCTTAAAGATACTGGGGATATTAATACCTGGGTGGCTAATATAATAAATGAGATAATACTATTATCTCAAACTAAAATGGCCCTAAATGAACGGTAAAAACTAGGTATATTCTTTAGTAATTTACCTAGTAATTACTCATCATGGGGAGCTATAGCCCAACTAGGGCTATATGAAAATACTACTCTAGAAGACCTTATTCAGGGTCTATTAGAGGAATCTAGAAGGTGGGAATTAGAGGAAACTAATACTGCCCTAGTAACTAAATATAGTAAGGGTAGTAACTCTAAAAAGCCTTTCTCCCCTAAAGATACTATAAATAAGGGCAATAAATATTGCTCTTATTGTAATAAAAAGGGCCATATATTAAAGGACTGCTTTAAAAGAGCTAGGGATTTAAATGGTAAAGAAAATAAAAGTAGTCCTAAAGTAAAGGGTTTTATAGAGGAAGACCTACATATTACAGGTTTTACCTCTTACTTTACTAAGAGTCCGAGCCAAAATGACTGGATACTAGATACTGGGGCTACTACCCATATATCTAAACATAAGGAATTATTTACTTCTCTAAAAGAAGTTAATATTCCTATTAAACTAGGTAAAGGGGAGATTTATGCTAAGGGTATAGGTACTATACCTATTACCTTTAAGTGCGCTAATAAGAGGGTATAACTAGACCTTCTTAATGCTCTTTATATCCCTGATTTATCTGTAAACCTTATCTCTATATCTAGGCTTTATACTAAAGGTATATACCTGGATATAAAGAACCTAAGGCTTATAGATAATAAAGAGTAAGTATATGCCCAAGTTACACTCTCTAATAACCTATTTATTTTGCCTAATACTGAATTAGCTATAAATTCATCTTATATAGCTGATACCAACTTATGGCATAATAGGTTAGGGCATATAAACCTAGAAGCTTTAAGGGCTTTACTACCTATTAAAGGTAGAAAAATAGACTGTTCTATTTGCCCTTTAGCTAAATCTAAGCGTACTATCTCCCGAGTACCTAGTGTGGCATCTAAACCTTATGAATTAGTAGGTTTAGACGTAGTAGGACCTATAACTCCTAAAGGAATAGGGGGTTATTTATACTATATAGTCTTTATAGACTATTATAGTAGATTTTCTTGGACTTTTCCTTTATTTACTAAAGGAGAAGCCTATAATAAGGTCCTCTACTTTATAAAACTTATAGAGCCACATGGAAAAATCCAGCGTTTTAGGCTAGATAATGGCCTAGAATATGGGGGTAAAGAGCTAGAAATACTAGCTGAAAATAAGGGGATACTACTAGAGAAGACTTCCCCTTATAGTCCTGAGTAAAATGGACTAGTAGAGAGGACACATAGGCTAATAGATACTATTACCCGCTGTCTACTCTTAAATTCTAAAGTACCCCCTTCCTTTTGGCCAGAGGCTATTAAGACAGCCACTTATATACTAAACCGGACTCCTAAAAAATCCCTAGAAGGACAATCCCCATTATTAAAGCTAAATATAGCTGAGGGGAGGTCTGCTACTATTAATATTAAAAATATAAGGACTTTTGGTTGTAAAGTCTTTATAAATATCCCTAAGGAAAAGCGTACTATCTTAGCTAAATATGCTCCACGCTCTAAACCTGGTATATTATTAGGTTTTGAGGGGGAGCATATTTACAGGTGCTGGGATATAGAAAATCAGACTATTATATGCTCTAGGGATATTACCTTTAAAGAGGATGAGTTTCCTTCTCCCTATACTAAAAATATAGAGGAAGAAGAAGATATAGATTATATTAAGCCTATCTTCCCTTCTTCTAATAGTAAAGGTTCTAAATCTAAACCTAGTTCTATAGTAACTAGTAAAGAACCTATGAGAAGTGAAAGACTTAAAGAAAATTAGGCTACTAATATAGAGCCTAATACTACTATAGAGGCTAATAGCCCTATAGAAGATATACCTCATCCTCTAAGGCAGACCCTTAAAGAGGTCAGAATACCTTCTAGGCAAACTAATATTACTATAGAAGGACTAAGTAATATAGAGGAAGACTACTCTTATTACTTATTCTATAGTAATGGTGAACCCACTACTTATAGTCAGGCTATTAATTCAGCTAATAGCCTAGACTGGGAGAGAGCTATGCGGGAAGAATATAACTCCCTTATTAAAAACCAAACTTGGGTCTTAGTAGATCCCCCTACTAATACTAAGGTATTAAGAGGGAAATGGGTCTATAAGCTAAAGACTAATAGTAAGGGAGAAATAACCCGCTATAAGGCTAGATGGGTAGTACAAGGCCAAAATCAAGAATATGGTATAAACTATAAAGAGACTTTTAGCCCTACTGTCTCTCCTATAGTTTTACGCCTTTTATTAAGCCTGTCTGCCTATTTAGACCTAGAAATAGTACATATAGACGTTGAAACAGCTTTCCTAAATGGAAAAATAGAAGAAGACGTCTATGTACATCAACCTACAGGCTTTAAGCTTAATAATAAAGTCTGTAAATTAAAGAAAGCTCTCTATGGGTTAAAACAAGCACCTAGAGCATGGGCAGCCTGCTTTAGCCAGTTTCTAGAAGAGAATGGCTATAAACCATTATTATCTGAGGCGTGCCTATATACTAAGACCTTTAATAACTCAAATTTTCTATGGGTCTTAGTATATATAGATGATATCCTACTCTTTAGTAAGGATATATCTATTATTAATTCCTTTAAGGAATTAATTAAATCTAGGTTTACTATTAAGGACCTAGGGCCTATTTCCTATTACTTAGGAATTAATATTACCCGGGATAGGTCTAAGAAGACTATATCACTATCTCAAGAAGGGTATCTTAATAAAGTCTTAGAGAATTTTTCTCTAAGAGCTATACCCCCTTCTAAGACCCCTTATTTATATAAGGAGTTACCTAGACCTCCCCAGGGATACCAGGCTAGTGAGGACCTTATTAAAGAATATAGATCTTTAATAGGTTCCCTTATATACGCCATGGTATATACTAGGCCTGATATAGCTTATATACTAGCTTCTTTAAGCCAGTATTTAAGCTGCCCACTAGAAGAACATCTAAAAGCAGCTAAAAGAGTCTTATCCTATTTAAAAGGAACTAAAGATTATACTATTACCTATACTGGTACTAGTTTTAATCTAGAGTCCTATTCAGACTCTAACTTAGGGAATGAACTTAATAGACATTCTCTAGCTGCCTATATTATATACTCTACTAGTGGGCCTATAGCGTGGAAAGCTAGTAAATTAGCCTACGTCTCTATATCTACTATAGAGGCTGAATATATAGGCTATAGTATACTAGCTAAGGTTATTCTCTATATAAAAGGCTTTATAGAGGAGTTAGGTTTTAAAGAATTACTACCTACTCCTATAAGCCTAAAAGGAGATAATATTCCCGCTATAAATGCTATAGAAGATGCCACTAAAAAGTCTAAAAATATAGACATAAGGTATCACTTCCTAAGGGAATTAGTTAAGGAGAAACTTATTAAGTTCTCCTATATTCCTACTAAAGAGATGCCTGCAGATGCCTTAACTAAGGTAGTAAATAAGGCTCTCTTAACTAAGTTCCTAGCTATTACCCTGCGTAATAAGTTAGGGGGGGTGTTAGAAGCCTAAGAATAAGCCTAAAGACACTAGGCTATTTTATAGACTTCTACTATTATAAATTAACTTATTCCTATGGGTTCCTTAAGATTCTAGACCTTAGCCTAGATTATCTTATTACTAAGGCTAGAATCTTCTAGACCAGATTAATTATAAATCTCTTTCTAGTATTAGGAGCCTAATTAATAATATACTAGAGGAAGAAACCTCTAGAATACTAAAGGCTCTATTATATAAAGGTCCTTAGGTAGCTAGTAGTTAGTCCTCCAAGGAAGAACTCTTATAGTAAAGAATCTACTAAGTTCTCTACTATAAACCCATCTAGAGGTGAATAATAAAGATATCTACTATCTTTATATTACTCCCCTCAACAACGGGCCGTGGACGGGATCCATAACGTGCACGGACCATATGTAAACGACCTTACCAGGTATCTAGTACCTGTAGCACCAGCTTATTATCCATCAACAACACAGCAACATGGCCTCTGTGACCGCGCGCCGCTCAAGTCTGGTGCGAGTCATTGGCCACCCTCTCCTCATCTACACCTCCAGCGTCCGGCAAGAGGGCGAAGGACCATACCATGCGCACTTTGTCCAAGAAGGGCTCAAAGCGGGCTTCACAGCCATCGACGCTAGCAACAGTGAAAAGCTACCGGCAAACGAAGAGCATGTTGGCAATGGCATCAGAGAAGCCCTCCAATCACAAGGCCTGAAGCGCGAGCAAATCTTCGTATGGACCCGTTCCGTCGAGCCACTCGGCCTTTAGAAAAAGAGCATGGAAAACTAAGATCCAACACCAAGGTACAAGCAGCCTGCAAATGGCCGCGCTACAAGCTGTGGGCTCAACAATTGACCCCAGAATTTATCCAAGAGTACGTGCACGCGTCGGTCCAAAAGACGCTGCACAACCTGCGGCATGAAGAGGGCAACGCCGCGTCGGCCTACGTCGATTGCGTGCTCCTCGACTACCCCAAGTACGCCCCGGAGACGGTCGGCACCCCCGAGACCTTTGACGCCTGGATCCACGCCGCCTGGCAGGCCCTCGAGACCTACGTGCCGCAGCAGATCCGGTACCTGGGCGTGCGCAACTGGGGCATGCTCAAGCGCCTCGGCGTGCTGTACCGCAATGCCCAAGTCAAGCCCGCCGTCGCGCAGTGCGCGCTGTATCCCAAGAATCAGTGGGAGCTGCCCATGCGCATGTTTTGTGCCCGCAACGACATGGTGTACCAGGCCGACGGCGTGCTGGGGCCCAAGAACCAGAGCTTGATTACGTCGACGCCAGTGTCATTGTTGGCCGAGTTTGCAAAGGTCTCGAGGTCGGGCGCGTTGCTGGCGTTGTTGATGGCGATGGAGGTGCCCGTGCTGAATGATGAGAAGGTGGTTGATGTGGCGAGACATAGGGAAGAGGTGCTTCGCGTTGAGGAGTGGGCCAAGGAGAAGGAGGATAGTTGGACGACGCTGTTTGATGATTTTGTTCACCAGATCCGGACGTAGATGGAGAGGGTGGGAGCGAAGGTGGAAAACATTAGGGTGAGAGGTTTGTTCTGAAGCACGTGTTGCATGAGCTTGACATCAAATCAGCAACAGCTGTGTGGCAAGGGAATTGCAACGCATCTGGGTTCTTCGACCTCTACATTTTGATATCGTATCACTCCTGTCATTTCCCTGCCGTGACACTGTTGCTCCTCTATCGCGTGTCGGAACTCCAGCCTCTGGGCGCTAGGTTCAACGAATCGACCCAGTCCAGTTCCGACTCCACAGGCCTCCCGTCGACCTCGACCTTCATGCGGCGTTCTGCTCCTTTACTTTGGCCTTCCCCTCCCGTTGCTCTCGCGACCCAAGTGTGTCTGACGACACCATTAAACCAGCCGATGTATATCTCGAGGCCCGCATCCACCACAACATGCGCCACATGGATCAAGAGCACCTATTTCTCACGGCACTCACCCCAGTTGCGGCGGCAGGCCCCAGTTGCGGCGGCAGGCCGTCGTGTCTTTTTTCTCGAATGACGAACGCTCCGAGGTACGTGAAAATCTTGTCCAGCTATTCGGTGGGGAGAAGTTCAATCTTGGATTTTTGGCCCTCTGAAGAATCTGCCTTGCTCTTTCGATAATAGGCCGAAAGAAGGGATATCTGAGCTGTCGGGCCGTTGCTGTGGTTTTCAAGCTGGCGGATGCAGTAGGGAGACGGCTGTCCGGGCACTGGATCAAGTGCGAAGAGAAACAGCTGGGCGCTGTCGCAGGGGTCCCTGCCACCCCATAGCAGACCAATTTTTGGCATGATTCATCGCTTGATCGAGGTTTGGAGAAGGGAGGAGGGCGAGGGTATTGGGTTCGCGGTCATTAAAACGAGTGCCGAGTCTGTCAAGTCGCGAGCGAAGAAGAGGGTGTTCCTGCAGGCGGCGCAAACCCTGTCGATAAACAATCCATCACGACCGCCTTCTTGTTACACACGCAGCAAGAGCGTGTATTCCGAATTCTTCACCGGCGATGGTTGACAGGAGTCACTGTGACTGTCCTCGACGAGTCCGAGTCAGAGGTTTTTCCTTACAGTAAGCAGTCCGCCCGCCAAACGGCCTATGACGCACGCGAGTCGCGGCTGCCGCCTTGGCGCGCCTCTCGCTCAATCCCGTCTGATCGCTCCCCCACGCTCTCCGGTCTTTGACCTCTACCAACCCACCATCACTCTGACATTCGCTATTCTCTGCTGCTCGCTCATCTAGTCACTGTGGCTTTCACTTCACAGCGTCTGGACGGCAGCTACTATCCTTATCTTCCACCCGGACCATCCCGCCCGCCGTTCTGCCACCTGTCGCAACATGGCCATCTACGGTGAAGTGCCGGACATTTACAGGGCTTCGGACGATGCTGTCGAGGCCGCCATCGATGTCGAGGCTTGGACAGAGGAGGCGACGCGCGCCTTGGCTTCGGTCAACATCTCTACGGCCCCTCAACCAACCATCCGTGGCACCTCTGTGACCTTGGACATCCCCCTGGACGACCACGTTCTTCCCCAGCCAGAGACTACCGAAGCCACGGCGTCCAAGTTTGTGCACTCGGCCTATACTCGTCGCAAAGAGCCGCTCCGCCGTGACAGCCTGAAGCGTCGCGAAGCCCTTCTCAAAGGCAAGGAGGGAAGTCGCCAGAGGCGCCGCTGGGAGAATGGTGCGCGCTGAACGAAACCTTGACAAGTCCAGTGCGTGGCTAAGGCAATGAGCAGACCGTCTTTGGAACAACCCACACGCGCAGCCTCCTCTTCCGAGCGACTGGGAAATCCGTCCCACGTATCCCGTTCACACTGTCCCCTATTATCTGGCTCCTCTATGGGACGCACAGCTCGCACCCAAGTCCCTGAACAAGAACCAAAAGGCCAACAAGCCAGCTGTGAGCAGGGAGGAAGAAGAGGCTGCAAAGGCGCTCAAGCAGTTGCGGGAGCGGCTCCGCCAAAAGCGCGCCGCCAAGCACCTTCTCGAAGACATTGAACAAGAAGTGCGCAAGTTCATCGAGAACTGGGAAGAAAAGGAGAGGCGCGATGAGCAGGATGGCCTGGCCGATCTCGATTCCGATGACGAAGAGATTGTGTTTGTTGGGCGCAACGGCCAAATGAACGACATGCGGGCAGCCGAGCAAGCGCTGCAGCGCGACAAGATGGTGTTTGATAGTCTTGTTGGTGATCGCAGCGGCGCTTTTGGGTAAGTCATGTCTGAATGCTGCCAGATTGTGTCTAACAGCCTCGCAGGCGATGGTTGGTTCATTCGATTGCGACTTATTACAATTTGGACACTTGGTCCATCACGACAGGCAATCCGGCCAAACGAGAAGCATACATTGCCATCAAAGAAGGCAAGCTGAAATCAGGTCACCAAGCTAGGGCGCGGCGCCCTCTGCCGCAGCCTTTGTGGAGCATGGTTTGAAACGACATAGAGTTATAGATGCTTGTGGCAACAGGTTTGGTTTGGCAGTGATTTGCTCACTGGCTTTGTGTTGATAGGATCGCTTAGAAGATCGTCGGCTTGCTGGATGTAGCCGCAGGTGGTTTGCTAGACTGTTGGGCGTTCAAGCAGCTTAAGGCAGTAGCACAGAGCCTCAGGTACATGAGGTGTTACCCTCCTGCATATGCTTACATTTTTCGCATGTGGCGTCCACTGAGTGCACGACATCGCCCGGACTATAAACGTCAGCTCCACGAGCCTGGGCAGCCTTTCCACGTCTTGCACAGAGCCATCGCCGGCACGTGTTTTGGAACAAAGTGAAGCGAGCCATCGTCGAGCCTTTGAATACTCACGCCATGTGCCAGCTGTGTGGTGTGCTGGCCATTGTGGATCGAGACCACTGGGTAGGTTCTGCAATATGCAACCCGACGCATCTGTCGAGTGACGAGCATCAGCTGACGCGGGCAGCCCAAACCCCTCGAGCACCACGTTTCCGAACTCAAGACGTCCATCCACCAGGCCCACCGCGATGTCGAGCTGTTTAATGAACAGCAGTCCGGACATGACTGGCACCCCCAGGAAAGGCGCAAGTCTTCGATCCGCGTCGCGCCCGAGGCGCTGGCAAAGATGACGGCAGAAATCATTCTCAGCGTGCGGACGATTGTGGCACAGCTCGAGCTGATGGAAACCGACCGCGAGGAATGGTGGAAGAGCAAGGCACAGCAGCGCCGGGAATGGGACGAGGGAGGACAGGTTCAAAAGACAACGCAACTCCAGGTCATCAACAACAGGGCCACGGACATGATACGAGATATGCAGACCAAGGTCGGGCTGTTTGCGCGGTGGACCCTCGGCGTGCGGGATTTGGACGCACTTGACTGACTGACCTGGACAAGACGACATGGAAATACGACGGCGGAGCTTACTCCACTCAAGGCGGCGGGCGGACGGGTAGATCTACTCTTGCGGCATCGCATTCGGGACAGTCTCGATCTTGGCATGCGCTGCTTTTCTCTCTCCACGCCCTCTACCCCGCGGGGCCCTCCCTTCCACGGCTCGACTCCATGGCAGCGACTCTCGGCACCTGTCTTGTGTCCCGTTGAAGACGCTCTCCGACCAAGGTCGCGTCGCTTTATTCGCTGCCGAAACAAAAATCTCGGCCAGTCAGGCGACCTGGCCTGCGCAGCTGCAAGATGGACCTGCAAGACAACACCTCGGGTACCGCCAACCCTGTCCAATACTGCTTTCTACTCTCCTGACTGGCCGGTTCCTGATGCTCAAAAATTTGCCTAAACATCTCAATGTCTAATTTTTCTTGTCTGTCCGCATACCAAGCCTTTTGATTGTCTACTTTCCACTTTTGTCTACTCTAATTGTCCCCACAGTTCAATTGTACCACCTGCCCCGCAAACCACTCAACACTCCCTTTTCGTGAATGCACGCTACCATCTCGACAGCTCCAATTCCACCAATCGTATTCTCCTTGCTGTCCGTCCCACTTTAAACTTGTAAGCACTTGTGTTGACCATGCTCTAGTCTGCAAGAGTACTTATACTCGTCAAGTCACTATGCTCGCACAAGAGATTGTTCGATCACTGCCCTCTATTGTCCCAGCTTTTCCCGCTGGACAACTGCCTCCCAGCGCTCCCAATGAAGGTCCCTCGTTCCTCTAGGCTGGCGGCCCTGGTGCCGTTTCTTTCGTTGATCGGCCATGCCGTCTCCATCAACCTGACTGTAGCCACTTCCGGCGGAAACAGTTCCAGCTCGACGCCCATCGGCATCATGTTTGAAGTACGCGCTTGGCCTTTCCTTGACATTCTAACATGTAGCCCCTTGTCCCGCGACCAATCCCGCTCACCTGGTACCAACAGGACATTAACCACTCAGGCGACGGCGGCATCCACGGCCAACTGCTCCGCAACAACGGCTTTCAAGGCGACGACCAGAACCTCACGGCGTACGCAGCCATTGGCAGTGCCAGCCTAGCTGTCGACTCATCGACGCCTCTCAACAGCGCCATCACGCACTCACTGGCCGTGACGGTGCCCTCGGACGCGACGGGCGAGGCTGGCTTCAGCAACGAAGGCTACTGGGGCATCCCCGTGGTCGCGGCGACCTACAACACGAGCTTCTGGTTCAAGGGCGACTTCAGCGGCGCGCTGACACTGCGGCTCGTTGGTGCCAGCAGCGGCACCGTATTTGGTAGTGCTAGCGTCGATGTTACTGGTTCCGCGGACGAATGGACGTACGTGCAGACGACGGCTTTGGAGAGCAATGCTACGGCTCCCGATGGCAACAATGTCTGGGAGGTTGTGTGGGACGATGCGAGCGCCGTTGCGGGCAAGACTGTCTGGTTTGACCTCGTTGCTCTCTACCCCCCGACGTTTAAGAATAGGCCCAATGGCTTGAATCCGCGCATTGCCGAGGTCTTGGATCAGCTGGGAGGCGGGTTCTTGCGGTTTCCCGGTGGTAATAACTTGTGAGTACTCCTCCCATTTCTCTCGCTGTGCTTGACTGACTTTTTAATAGGGAGGGCGAGAGCGAGGACAACCGGTGGAAGTGGAACGAGACCATTGGACCCGTTGAGGAGAGGCCTGGACGGCAGGGTACGTTTCCTGAATGCTCCCTGAAATTAGCACAAGACACTGACAAATTGCAGGCGATTGGACCTACCCAAACACTGACTGGCTCGGTAAGTCGATTCTTGAACAAGCCACGAGGTGAAGTAAATTACTGATTGTGTAAAGGTCTTATTGAGTACTTGGAGTGGGCCGAAGATATGAACCTCTTCAACATCCTGGGAGTTTGGGCTGGCTTTGCCCTGAATTCGGGTGGAAACACGCCGCTTACCGGCGATGCTCTGCAGCCGTACATTGATGACGTCCTCAATGAGCTCGAGGTGAGACCTTTTTAAACCCTCTGTGGACCCACCCCTGACAGCCGGCAGTTCCTCCTCGGCGACAGCTCAACGACGTATGGAGCGCAGCGTGTGGCTCTTGGATACTCTGAACCCTTTTCAATTCCATACGTCGAGATTGGCAACGAGGATAACCTGGGCGGAGGATGCGACTCGTACCCCGAACGCTTCCAGCGCTTCCACGACGCCATCAAAGCCGCCTACCCAGACATCATCATCATTGCATCCACCAACAACGCCGACTGCCTGCCGTCGCCGTTCCCCGAGGGCGCGTGGCAAGACTACCACACGTACGCCGCCCGCGACGACCTGGCGGCGCAGTTCAACCTGTGGGACAACTGGAACCGGTCGATTCCCATTTTCGTGGGCGAGTACGCCAACCGCGACAGCGACGAGCAGCCGTGGCCGTACTTGGCGGGCGCCGTGTCCGAAGCCGTTTTCCTGATTGGCGTCGAGCGCAACTCGGACGTGATACGTTTGGCGGCGTACGCGCCAACGCTGCAGCACGTCAACGGCACGCAGTGGGTGCCCGACTTTGTCAGCTTCGACGCGTCGCCTACCGGCGTGGTCAAGAGCACCAGCTACTACGTCGAGCAGATTTTCGCCGCCAACCACGGCGACACGACGCGCGAGATCACCAGCGACACGGCGTTTGGCCCCGTCTACTGGAGCGCGACGGCCGACTCGTCGTCGGGCGCGTACTACGTCAAGCTGGCCAACTACGGCGCTGACGTGCAGAGCGTCAGTGTGAGCATTGAGGGCGCGACGGGCTCGGCCGCGACGACGACTTTGACTGGTGGTGAGACGGACGCGAATACGCTGGAGGCGCCGGACACGATCGTGCCGGTGTCGGGCAGCGTGGAGGCGGCCGATGGTGTCTTTACGCTGGAGCTGCCCGCGTGGAGTGTGGTTGTCCTCAGCACGGCGTGAGGTTTGCATCTTTCCATTTGCGACGGCGCGTGAGGCTGAAGATATCTTCCAAGGGCATTCGATAGGTACGGTACGTAGCATGCTATCGTAATGTCTAAGCTTGTTTGTCTCCAAGGAAGCCCAACTCGCCGTCCCCCTCCCGTTGCCTCGAGTCGCTTGTCCTGGTGGGCGGCGCTCCTTCCTCCCTCGACGGCACCTGCCTGCTGGCACCGCCTGCGCACCGCCCACACGACAGTACAAAACCCCTCCGCCCTCCGCCCACGCTCCGTCCATTGCCGGCGATGGCAAAAATGCAAACTTACTTCCCTTTTTTCTTTCAACTCCCTCAAAACCGACGTCGAACTTGTCCAGCAAGCAGCGGATCTCACTCCCGCGGTGGCAGGACAGCTTCCGACACCAACTCCGGCCGCCTCCGACAGACGCTGTTGCAATCTCTGCTTGCGCGTCAAAGGTGGCCACTTCGACTGGACCTTTCAGTCCGAAGAACAACTGGCCCGGGTACAATGACCAGAGAAGCTTGTTTCTCCCTTTTTCGTTCGTACTCCTTTTGCACTACACTACCCGGGCTGGCCCGCCAAGCCTCTTTGTGGTGCGTTTTCTTCGATTCGGGTGGAGGGTGCTGAGCAGAGGTCCAGGTTCTCGGGCTTCTGTACTGGCTGGGATGTGAGTTGGTTGGGTCCTGGGGTTTGGGTTTGATGGTTCGGTGGAGTGGAGTTTGGGAGGTTGCGGGAGTTGAGTTTGGACAGCTCATTCGGTCAAGACAAATGCAATCGTTCTCCTTGCAATCTTTCACACAAGTGCAATTGGACTCGTTCGGCAAGTCGACCAGGTGGCGCGCGGTTTAAATCCATCCAGCCAGCCATTGCCCGCTTGCTTGCGTGCTCTGCCCGTGTGACGGACGGCGACGGAAGCGATGGGAAAGAGAGCGCGATGCCATACAAACAGACAAACAGACAAACAGACATGCGATGTAGTTGGACGGTATATGGTGCGGTGGTCGGCTCGGCCCACTCCTCCCGTGGCCGACGTCTCGGGCGGGTGTTCGCCGTCGGTCGGCTCAACTGTCAGCGCACCTGGCAGCGAACGAACAGTTGACGGCGGATAAGGAACCACGCGCATGCATGCATCGCGCCTCAATGATTTGCCTCTGCCTACTGCACCTCCTCTTCCTCTCTTATATCTCTTTCCTGTTTTCGTCGAGCTGTAGAATGTAACGCGTCCTGTAGTCCTACCTCGCGTGCTCCTACCTACAGTACCCCTCTTCGACATACCGTACACATTGTTCCTACCCCACGCACGGCCTCCCTCCATCCGTCCACAGCACAATGGCAGACCCCGCAACCTGCGCCCCGCTCACCCGCGCCTCCGTCATCGCCGCCCACGCCGCCATCGCGCCGTTCGTCCACCGCACGCCTATTGCGACGAGCACGACGCTGTCGACGTTTGCCAGCACGCCGCAGACGCCTGAGGAGCTACATGGAGCCGAAGATGGGGCTGAGCCTGCGGCTCCGTCTTCGGCTACGCCTCACATGCGGCTCTTCTTCAAGTGCGAGAACCAGCAGCGCGTCGGCGCGTTCAAGGCGCGCGGCGCGTTCCACGCGCTTTCGCGACTGAGCGACGAGCAGGTGGCGCGGGGCGTCGTGACGCATAGCTCTGGTGCGTAAGATCCATCCAAGTCCAGATTCAGATCCAGATCCCGAGGAGTCAGTCGGTTCGGGCTATGTGTGTGGTGTAAGTGGCATCCAGCACTCGCTGACACGTCTTCAACGCACACAGGCAACCACGCAGCCGCGCTCGCGCTAGCCGCCCGCACGCGCGGCGTGCCCGCCTACATCGTGATGCCATCCATCAGCACGCCGTCCAAGATCGCAGCGACGCGGGGGTACGGCGCGACGGTGCGCTTCAGCGGCAGCACGGCGCCCGAGCGCGAGGCCGTCGTGCGCGACGTCGTGGCCGAGACGGGCGCCGTGCTCGTCCCGCCGTACGACCATCCGGACATCATACTGGGCCAGGGCACGCTGGCGCTGGAGTTTGAGGCGCAGGTCGCGGAGCGCGTCGCCGAGGATGGGAAGGGCGGAAGGGGGTTGAATGCGGTGATTGCGCCCTGTGGGGGTGGTGGTATGCTGTCGGGCGTTGCGACGGCGCTTGCGGGGACGGGCATCCGCGTGTTTGGCGCCGAGCCCAGCTTCGAGGGCGCGGACGACGCGCGTAGAGGGCTGAAGGCTGGCCGGCGCATCGAGGCCGTCAAGTCGCTGACGATCGCCGACGGCGTGCGCACGCCCGTCGGCGAGATACCGTGGACCGTCATCAGCGACAAGACCAAGGTGCGCGACGTGTTTGCGGTCAGCGAGGACGAGATCAAGAAGGCGCTGCGTCTGCTGATGGAGCGCATGAAGGTGTTTGTCGAGCCGACGGCGGCGCTGGGGTTGGCCGTTGCGCTGTATAACGAGGAGTTTCGCGCGCTGGTGGAGCGCGAGGCGGGAGAGGAGGGCTGGAATGTGGGCATTGTGTTGAGTGGTGGTAATACGACCATGGAGGCTATTGGGAAGCTGTTTGCTGCTGCTCCGGCTGAGGCGGCGCGGGCAGGAGGCGTGGTGGGCATCAATGGCGAACGCAAGGCTGAGAACGTAGCTGGATGAGATGAGCATGTAGTTCCCTGGGCCAGTCGAGTGGAATCCATGACACTGAAGTGCGTGATGTCGTCCGAATCACGCACCCAACCGTCCACAAAGCACCACATCCTCGCCCATCGGACACCACCTCACATCCCGCAACCTCGCAGCCGGCACCGCACCACCACCACCACCTCCTCCCTCCCCATCCATCCTCGGCGGCGGACTCACCACGACGCCGCCACGCCCCAACCACGTCGGCGCAATCGTGACAATGACCGAGTCGACGAGCGCCATGTTGCGCGGCTCCAGCAGCGCGTTGATGACGCCCGCCCCGCCCTCGATCATGACGCTGCCGACGCCCTCGCGCCCCAGCACCGCCAGCACATCGCCCCACGCCATGAAGCCATCCGCGCCCACGCCCACTTCGAGCACCCGGCCCCCGGCGTCTTCGAGCACGCGGCGCCGCGCTGCCGACAAGCGCGCTGCCACGCCCTCGCCCACGAGCACCCACGGCGCGCGCCCGCGGGCCTGCCGCGCCAGTTGCAGCACCTTCGCCACGTCGCCGCCGTCCTCAGCACACCACTCCCAACGGCCGCGCGCATCAACGACGACGGGCCGCGGCTGCCGATGCAGCGGCGCCTCCCTCCCATCGCCGTAGCCGCCGACGCCACGGATGCGGCAATTGAGGCCCGGGTCGTCGGCGAGCGCGGTGCCGGCGCCGACCAGGATGGCGTCGTGCGAGGCGCGCAGGTGGTGCGTCATGGCTTTGGACAGCGGGCCGGAGAGGGCGGTGCGCGTGCCGGGGGCGAGGGAGAGGGAGGAGTCGAGGGAGGTGGCGAAGGTGAGGGTTGTGAAGGGTTTGTTGGTGTGGTTGCTGGAGGATAATGATGATGATGGTGGTGGTGGTGAGGGTGGTGGCATGTACGGCGATAGAGGCGCCGCGAGGGCTTCGGGGAAGATGAGGGCGTCGCGGGATGCCGCCGGTTCTTGTTGTTGTTGTTGTTGTTGCTCCGCTGCGTCTGCCATTTTGCTGTCCTTGCTCTTGCTCTTGCGGTGGTGGCGTCCCAGGCAGTTCCAACTCCGTGCTCTTCAAGCCAATCCAATCGACGACAGTACCGAGCTCCGTTTCCTCAAGCGCACACGAAAAAGAAGAGACCTCGTCAAATACAACTGTCGTTTGTCGACAATGCAACCCCAGAAGGTGTGGTTCGGTTGTGTTGTGGTTGGATGAAGAACCCACCTGTCAGCAGCCAAGCCAAGCCAAGCCAAGCCAAGCCCTGCAGCCAGCCAGCACACGCACAGACCATGCACAAAGACAACGCACCCATCGCTTGGAGCAAACTCAACACCTGTGCCACAGCACCTCATACTGGCATGACGCCAGTCAGCCAGCGCCAGCCCAGCGCGGGAGGCACCTTAACCTTCGACGCTCTTACAAGTGTGGGAAGCCAAAAAAGGGAGCGTAAACTTTGGCGGCGGCGTTTCTGGCGTTTCTTAAAACAACGACTAGCGAACATCCAGCCCAGCCCAACCTCCTAGTCACATGCATATGCAACTGATGCGATGCAGCGCAGTCAATTCCAACCTCCCACTCTCGATGATTTTACTTGGCGCTTTTGAGAACTGACAATGCGCATCGCTCGTAAAAGATAAGAGAGATAGATAGATAAAAATATACAACTACATAAGTACACAGTGTCCAAGCGAAGACAGAAAGACATGGGATAGATTGAGTAGTGGGTGGAGAATGACGGGCGCGCTCGCTCATTCGCTCTTCCACTCGTCGAAACGAAAAAGTGTGGCAGGGCAGGTGGGGGGGGGGCCGTAGAATGCATGCAACACCAGACTACATACATATGTAGGAAGAGGCGGTGGTGGTGGTGTCATGCCAAATCGTCTGGTTGGTCGGTCGAGTCGGTTGATATGTAGTGGTGTAGCCATAGGTGGTAATGTAAATGTAGAATGGGATGGGTCGCTGTGCAAATATGCAAAACAAACATGTACAACAAAACAACGACAGATTCTCACCATCGCCGCAAAACAACAACAACACCAGCAACAACAAAAAAATGTGACCAAACTCTCAAAAGGGGGTCTGAAGAGGTTGAGAAATTAAGAGGAGAGGGAAAAAAGTGAAATGAAAAAGAGGCTGAAAAAAAAAACAACACCAAAGCACGCCATGGTATGTCCACCCTCCATCAACCAACCCGACACTTCCCCCCTCATTCCCATCCTATCCCATCGCCCCCGTCCAACCCTACCCCACCCCAAATCTTCCTTCCCCATTCCTTCAAACCTGGAAAAAGGGAGCCCCATGAAGCGAAAATGCATGCCAAAAGAGCGCCCATCGTCATCATCATTGAGGAAATCCCCCGTCCTGGATTTCTTTTTTGTTTTCTTTCCTCTGTATTTCACACAAACATCGACATCGCTTTGGTTTGGGCGGCCCCAGGCAGCAAGCAACATGTTTTTTTTTCTTTTCTTCGAAATTGCGGGTATCGTTTTGAGAAGATAAGTAAGGCTCAAAAACCTCTCATCTCCTGGCAAAGCAGCACAGGATACCGGACTTGCCCAGGAACCACAAGCAGCCGAGGAAACGAATGAAGGACATGAACGCAGTAGCCCACAGGAGGGCCTGGAAGAAGCGGGAAGTACGTTTCGAGGCACCAGACTAGAAGTTGTTAGTACAGAGGAGTTGTTATTGCGGGGAAGAGGAACATACCGTGAAACCAAACTTGTCAAAGTTGTCGCTGGTGATGACAACGGCCAAAAGGGCGTTGGAGAAGATCCATGCAGTCGTCAAGTGAGTACGGAAAGACTTGTACGAATCGTCAAGACTCTTCGAAGTGTCTTCGGGCTCGGGAACGTAGGGCTGCAGCGCACGCTTGACCGTCTGCTCAAACTGGCTGTCAATGTCGGCTTGCGGCACATCGGGCTCTTCAATGACGGTATGCTTGCCGTCGCCAGCCTTTTCTGTCTTTGCAGAGGGCAGCACATCGGCCTTGTCGGAACCCTTGGTACCCCAGGAAACATCGTGCCAGTTGCTGAAAGCGTAGACGTTGAGGATGTTGATGTACGAGGACGCAATCAGCAGGTACTGGGGGAACGACGTGAACATGTGCCACGGGTCGAGGTACAGGAACGAGGCAATGTAGTAGAGACCAAAGGTAGCAGCCAGGGCGATGATGATGATACCGACGCCGTCCGAGGAGAAGAAGGACTTGACAAAGGCCGAAGTCGAGCTCGTGTCCAGGCCCTGTTCCATCGGACTCGTAAAGGCCTGCACCACAAGGTACATGGAAATGACGACAACGTAGAGCTGGATGAAGCCGAAGACGAAGAACGACACGACGTACGAGTAGCGGGAACCCTTGGGACGGTTACCAAGCGCGAGAATGAACTGGAGCAGCAGGAACGCAAGGTATCCGTACTTGAGGACCGTGTTGAAGATGGGCGTGACAGTGTTTCCAAAGGGCCAGGCGTTCTTTTGCGCAACTCCGGTCTTTTCGTTTGCCGCGGTGGGAATACCGACGAGATCCATAATGACCGAAGTAGTAAGCCAGTACGACGCAAGAGCGAACCAGGTGATGAAGAGCTGAGCCGAGTTGTAGACCATTTGGACGTGGAAGAAGAACATGCGGACAAAGTTGTGTCCCGACTTGTACATGCGGCTAAAGTGCATGAGCGAGTAGATACTGGCCGCAAAGGAACCGTTGAGCCAACGACGACGCTGACCGATGAATTCGGGAGCACCTTCGGGGACGTCAGTTTCACCCTTGGAAGCCTTGACGTAGGTCAAGTGCCACTTGGATCCAGCCTTGGCGACGAGTTCGAAACAGAGAATACGGTCCTCGGCCAAGAACATGTTCTTCTTGAAAATGTTCATGCCCTCGATACCCTTCTTTCCGAGAATCTTGGACAGCGTGTGGTCACCGTGGAAGTACTGCTCCAGGGGACGACCCATGATGGCGCGGAAGCGGTAAGCAGAAAAGGCACCGGGCAACACGGAGACGTAACCAAACGACGACTCGAGGGGTTTGTCCAGAATGTTGGAAATCTTGTACTCGAAGTTTTGCGCGGCGACGAGCGGGTTGACGAGGTTCTTCCAGCCCTTGCCCAACATGGCGTGAATTTCACCACAAGCACCGCCAAGGTCCTTGTCGTTGTAAAAGGCCTCCCAGAGAGCCAAGAGGGACTTGGGGCCGGGCTTGGTACCAGCGTCGAGCAGAATGCAGACTTCGGGGTTGAGAATCCTGCCAAAAGCGGTGAAGAGCCATCTGTGCGAGTTGATCTTCTTGGTGTTCTTTTGCTTCAAGCAGAACATCATCTGGACGGGGGGCAGCGTGCTGGAGCTGTCATCGTGCGGCCGGATGAGCTGCTGGTTGGGGGTGACGGAAAGCTGAGTGGTGTACTCGAACTAGGAGGGGGTCAGCAGCTGCACAATTTGTTTGGAATTGAAAACGCACAATGTGTGCCGTCGTCTCCTTGCCGTCAATGTCCTTCTTCATGATGCCGTCCTGGTAAATGCCGACGGTTGCGAGCAAGTCAAGCGTACCCTTGTCGCAGGGGTCGATACCGTCAAACACCAAACAAACAACAATCTTTTGCCAAGCGGGGCCACCCTTGTTCCAGAATTCAGACTTTTTGAGGTTGACAATGTCGCGAATGTTTTGCATGACACCGTGCAGCGTTCTGGCAGTCAAGACCTTGTCTTCGTTGTAGTAGGTAATGGCAATGAGCAGCTCGGTGTGGCGGTTGTACATGGCCGGACGCAGATTGTAACCATTTTTCAGGGTAAAATCGTTGGGGTCGCAAGTGGCGGCCGTGTCTAGGCGCACGTCAGATGGTTGAAAATGATGGCGACAGGGTTGGACTTACAGCGCATGTGGGTGAATTCTTCGCTTCCGCTCTCGAGGTCATTTCTGTACTTTGCCTGGATGGCATTTTGGATGGCAGAGGGGACAGGATAGTCGGCACTCAGGACAGCGCCCTGAACGAGGCGTACCTTGCGCGTCAAACCACGCTTGAGACCGCCGCCCTGTCCACCAGGCTGCTGGCGCTGCCGCCATGCCTCTGTCGAGCTCGTCTCGCTCCTGCTGTAGGGAGAAGGGGTCCTGTTGGGGACACCAAACGAGGTGGCGGCATCGGCGCCGCCGTAGACGTCGTCGGCCTCGTTGTAGCCGGCGCTGTAGGCGCTGCTGGCGGTGTATCCAGGAGCGGTGGCTGAAGAACCGTCGGCGTAAGTTTCGGTCAGGGAGTAGGCCGAGACAGGACGCGGGGCGGGCGAAGGCATTCTGTGCTCGGGGTCGTCAAAGGGACCTGGGTTGGCGCCGGTCGGATTGGGGTGGAGAAGGGAGCGCTCGACCTCGTGCTCGTCGTCGGAGCCGTCACGGTGAGCTGGATGGTCGTACTGTGACATGGAAGGGACGGTCAGCAAGAAGGAAGGGGTCGGTAGCCTGACGGGGGCTGAGGGGTTTACTAACACCGGCCCCTGGATGCATGTCGTTCAAGTTATGGCTGTCGCCATAGGCTCCTGATCCCTGGTATGCCATGGCTCAATATTTTTCCCCTTCTTTTCGGCTTAGCAAACGAACGCCAGGGCTGATCGCTGAAAGGGCGATGGGCAGGGCGATTGCTCGAGCGAGATATTTAAGGGGAGGGACGGGATTAGGAGAGGAGCTGGCCGGGGCGACTCAAGGGTCGATCAGGATGTGGAGTAAAGGAGGTAGGGCAAAAAGAAGTCTTGGCCTGCGACTGGGGGGTGGGCAGTAGCTGGCACGGCGGTGGGTGGTTGGAGGGACGGGAATGTTTCAAGTCGCTGCGGCAGCGCTTCGTGGCCGAGAGAGAAAAACAGCGGGCTGCTCCGGTGCGGAAGAGAGGTGATGGAGGAAGAAGAGATGGAGGGAGGAGAGGGAAGAAAGAGGGGTCCAAGGAAGGGCTTTGTCGCAGGGTCAGGCTCAGGGTCAGGCTCAGGCTCAGCCAGCAGTGGCAGTGGCAGTGGCAGCGGCAGCGGGAGGCTCTTCTTTTCTCGTCGCCATGGCCGTAGAGGGCGCGGGGGCCTAAGAATAGTGGCACCCAGTAGTTGTGTGTCGCTCTGTCGCTCTGTCTCTCGCGCTCCTTCCGCTCTTTGACGGTCTTCTGGAAACGGAACGGGCTCACGGGCGGGCCGCCGACCACTCACAGGCCCCCGCGCTCCCCTTTTTGCTTCGCTTCGCTTCGCTTCCCTTCCCGGTCCTTGTCCTTGTCCATGTCCTTGTCCATGCTCGGTGGCTGTGCGCCCAGGAAGCCCTGCCAGCAGCGAAAGCTTTTTCCATGTTGCTGTGCCTCTGCCTCTGCCTCTGCCTCTGCCTCAGCCTCAGCCTCTGCCTCATGCCGTCCATCGTCTCTCACTGTGCTGGCACAGCATCACCACCGACCCCTCCGTCAGCTTCCGCCTCTCTCGCTCGTGCAAACCCGCGGCCGTCTCGCCGTGCGTGTGCCGTGCAACACTGTACGAGGCTGGCTGGCCTGTGTTGGAGGGCGGTGGCTGGCTGCGCGACGCTACTGGCTGACCTGCCGCCCGGCCCGCCTATCGTCAACGCCATCGAATCCAAGCGCCCGCCCGCAGTCTAGGGGACTACACCACCACCTCCTCCTCCTCCTCCTCCTAGCCCCTTCCGCCACTCTAACCTATCTCATCTTGCATCCAAGCCTGTTCCGTCTCGGCCTGCTTTCATCGTTGCCATTGGTCTGCATCGCCATGTGGGAGCAGATGCAGCTCATCGTTGCGAGAACACGTCATGCAGCAACAGGCCGTGCATCTGCCATTTCATTTTAGACGCCGGCCCGTCGACCTTCGTAACGAGTGGAGCGTGCAGGGTCAAGGTCGCTGTGCTTTCATTTCTTTCCTGATGACCTGAACACCACGGCCATCTCCCCGACCTTTTGCCATGCCATGCATTTCTAGAAGCCTTGCTCCCTATACCTCCTCCATTTCACGCGCCCGCTTAGACCCTCGCTGACCACGACGCCAAATTCACCCATACATCAATTTATCACCCTTCTAGCGCTGGCCGTAGCGCGTTTCCTGCGTGCTGATCCCCCAAAGCCCTCCGTAGGGCTCATCCTTGGCCTCGTCAGCGCCGCCTATTTGGTCAAGGCCTCGGACACTTCTCCCGCCTACACAAAGAAACCCGTCCTCCACCATGGCTTCGACCGCCGACGACTATGCTGATCTCGTCATTGTTGCCTGCCACGCCATCTTCCTCGGCAACCCTCTCTCCCCCGAATGCGACGTCTACTCGCCCCATCAGTGGCATCTCCAGCCCTTTCAAAGATCAACCGGCTCCGTCCCGGCCGAGCACGAGACCTTTTTGCTGCACATTCACGCCGGATTGAATGCCTTGGCCTACGGCTCCCTCTCCCGCTCCGGCGTGCTGGTCTTCTCCGGCGCAGCCACGGCGCTAGACGTCACCGGCTTGAGCGAAGCTCAAAGCTACTGCAACGCCGCTCGCGCCTTGACCCAGCAATTTGGCCAGGGACATCCTTTCGCCGAATGCTTGAAATCGCGAACCCTCGTCGAAGACGCCGCCACCGACAGTTACCAGAACCTGCTCTTCTCCATCCTCAAGTTTCGACGTCATTTCGGCCGATATCCGTGTTCCGTCAGGGTTATCACCCATGCCTTCAAAACAAGGCGATTTTTGGTAAGTTCGCGTTGTTGTTGTTGTTGATTGATGCTGTGGCGGTGCAATCTCGAGTGGATCAACGCCACTTGGATGCTACACATCACACTGTCATTTCTTCGGGACGACACGTCGCATACCCGTCGACTGCAGAGCTGAATGATTTTCCCCCTTGATCACCTCACATCTGCTGTGTTTCACCCTGCCTCCCTCCCAAGTCATCGCACTCGATCAAACAGTCTGGGCGTCAACCGCCATCCATTGCCCCAACATGGTGGCTCTGGTCGCCTGAATTGTCTGAGATGTGCGGTGAGAGCGGTCAGCACGATACGAGGCACGCGGAAATGAGCCTTGGGTCAGCCCCAGGAACACGAGGCGGACCCTCGCCGTCCTCTAGTCAAGCCCTACGCAGGGTTCGTGATGCAACGCTTTCTAACCTCGTGAACTCCTCAAGGACCTGCACGCAGAGGCGATCCGCTGGCCTAGCGATCGCATACATGTACAGGGCATCGACCCCGTGAGCCGTGGTAAGACAGAAACCTGCCTCTACAGCCTCGAGCAAACCACCTGACGGATGCCATTTGCTAGCCGTCGACCACGCGCAGAATGTAGACGGAGAGAGCAAGCGGGGTCTTTCTGCATGGATCCAAGACCTCTACGGCATGCATGCACCGCTCATGGAGAAGCGAATGGCCAGAGGCTGGCAACAATCGGCGCTGCTCGATTTGGGTCAAGGATTGGAGGATGATGTCAAGGCGCTTTTGGCGTATGACGGCGGGAAAGATGGCATTGCTCTATTCGAGGGCCCGCTGCCCTGGTAGTTGGTAGATAATACCATGGCTGAATCAGCCTGCCACCACGAGTGTAAACATTGCGATCCCGTCAACACGTGGATTGCTGACGCGAAAGCCTCTTGTGATTGCGAGACGCTGTTCAGGAACAGAGAGTCTTGGGTGATTTGTGAGACGTTTGGTTTGACCTCAGCGCTGTGATGCTCGGCTTGGCGGGGCTCTCGGAAAGCCCGACGGGTAGACGTGAAGTGCTCAGGCACACGATTCAGCGCCAACTTCAACACTCACCCACCCCTCTTGCTCGTCCGCCGTCGCGCCTTGAACCAGCGCGCTCTTCACTGGGGGCTTTCCTCGCGCCGCCATCTTCACTCCCGTCCTCAACCCCGCCCCTCTCCCCAATACCGTCCGTCATCGCTCGCCGCCGCCGCCGCCGCCGACTGCGCCCACACTCGCCATCATGCTCAAGATATGGTCTATGAAGCAAAAGCAGCAACAGGAGGACAATGCTGCTGCGGGACAAAAGAAGAAGAAGGTCACGGCAGCACAGCTGCGCGTCCAGAAGGGTACACCCCGCCCCGTTGAATGCGCATACTCCCAATCCGGACCCTGGACTGACAGTCACTGCAGACTTGTCTGAGCTCTCATTAGGGTCTACCATGAAGACTGAATTCCCCAACCCCGACGACATCCTCAACTTCATCCTCACAATCGAGCCCGACGAGGGCATGTACAAGGGCGGCCGATTCCACTTCAGCTTTGCGATCAACCAAAACTTTCCCCACGACCCGCCAAAAGTCAAGTGCACGCAGAAAATCTACCACCCCAATATCGACCTGGAAGGCAACGTCTGCCTGAACATTCTGAGAGAAGACTGGAAGCCGGTGTTGAACCTGAACGCGGTGATTGTCGGACTGCAGGTGGGTCACTACAACGACAACACGTACGGACCGGCGCATGCTGACGCGACTAGTTCCTCTTCCTCGAGCCCAACGCGTCGGATCCGTTGAACAAGGAGGCGGCAGAGGACCTCAAGACCAATCGTGAAGGCTTCAAGCGCAACGTGAAGCTGGCCATGACCGGCGGACACGTAAAAGGCACCACCTTTGACCGCGTCCTGATGAAGCAGACCTAAGAGGAGACGAGCGCGCCGTACAGGCCAACATGCGACACGAGAGCGAGCATTGCGGGACAAGGCGTACACGGTGCTGGGGCTGCTGGGCTTCTTTGGCTTTGAGCTGCGCGCGCAGCCTCATTTTATTTCCATCAATGGGTCACGGTTTCGATAGAGCGACATGCACGTAATACACCAGAGGGCAGCAGATCTAGAGGTGCCTCCATCGGGTTTTTTTGCTTTGCTCCACTATTTGTCTGCGTGGTGCGAGTAGGATGCCGGAAGTTGGGAGGAACAAGTCCCCGGGACAAATAGTATATGCACGTCACTACTCAACAAGCCCTCAGCTTCGCAAAGCAAAGGTCGCCGGTACACATCAATCATCGACTGAGTCATTGGCCGCCGGCCAGTCTGAAATGCAGCACGAGAGATTGGTCACACGTGATGGGGAATCGGGCTCCGACATCGGAGGACCCCGAACGCGCCACGCCGAAGAATTCTGGGCACCACAACCCCAGAAGCTCCATTTACTGCTCACCATCACCACCACAACTCATTCCTCTCCCATCCTCCATTCACTTTTCCATCATCACAATGGCCTCCCGCACCGCCAGCCGCGCGCTCCGCGCCTCCGCCAAGCAATTGGCCGCTCCCGCCGTCCAGCGCCGCACTTTTGTTTCGGCTCTCAACGCTGCGACCAAGGGCGCCGTTGCGGCTGCTCCCAGGGCCGCTGTCACCCTACCCAAGCAGCAGGTCCGCGGTGTGAAGACCATCGACTTTGCCGGCGTCAAGGAGGACGTCTACGGTATTTGCAACCACTCTCAAACCCCCCCCCCCCCCCCCCCCCCGGGCAGCTAAACTGACGCCGCCCGCAGAGCGTGATGACTGGCCGCGCGAGAAGCTCCTTGTGAGTCACCAATTGTTGTGCAAGTGTTGACAAGAAGCTAACAATAATCCAGGAGTACTTCAAGAACGACACTCTTGCCCTCATCGGCTACGGCTCCCAGGGCCACGGCCAGGGCCTCAACCTCCGTGACAACGGCCTCAACGTCATCATTGGTGTCCGGAAGAACGGCAAGTCGTGGGAGGAGGCCCTTCAGGATGGCTGGGTTCCCGGCAAGAACCTCTTTGAGGTTGACGAGGCCATCTCCAAGGGAACTATTGTCATGAACCTCCTCTCCGACGCCGCCCAGTCCGAGACCTGGCCTCACATCAAGCCCCAGCTCACCAAGGGCAAGGTAAGCTAGAGTCATTCAAGAAATGTGTCGGCGATGCTAAGATTCGACAGACTCTCTACTTCTCCCACGGTTTCTCCCCCGTCTTCAAGGACCTGACCAAGGTCGATGTCCCCAGGGATGTTGATGTCATCCTCGTTGCCCCCAAGGGCTCTGGCCGCACCGTCCGCTCCCTCTTCAAGGAGGGCCGCGGTATCAACTCGTCCGTCGCCGTCTACCAGGACGTCACCGGCAAGGCCGAGGAGAAGGCTATTGCACTCGGTGTTGCCGTCGGCTCCGGCTACCTCTACAAGACTACCTTTGAGAAGGAGGTCTACTCTGACCTGTACGGTGAGCGTGGCTGCCTGATGGGCGGTATCCACGGCATGTTCCTCGCCCAGTACGAGGTCCTCCGTGAGCGCGGCCACAGCCCCAGCGAGGCCTTCAACGAGACGGTCGAGGAGGCTACCCAGTCCCTATACCCCCTGATTGGTGCCAACGGCATGGACTACATGTACGCGGCCTGCTCCACCACTGCCCGCCGTGGTGCCCTCGACTGGAGCAAGAGGTTCCAGGACGCCCTCAAGCCCGTCTTCAACGACCTGTACGACTCGGTTGCCGACGGCTCCGAGACCAAGAGGTCTCTCGAGTACAACAGCCGCCCCGACTACCGCGAGCTGTACGAGAAGGAGATGCAGGAGATCCGCGACCTCGAGATCTGGAGGGCCGGCAAGTCCGTCCGGTAAGTCGACTCTTGTGACTACAATCGCTGCAACAGCTAACAAGAATGCAGTGGTCTCCGCCCCGAGAACCAGTAAACGTCTCGCATGCTGAAGAACCGGGTGGTTCTGGGCAAGCCGATTTACTGCGACAGACTAGACAATTGATGGAGGCTTCTTTTCGTTGAGAACTGAGGCCACGTGTAACACCACGACGACGATTCAAATCACCAAGACCGGGAGGTAATGACGAAAAGCCCCTTTACGACTGCTGGATTGGATGATTGAGGGGGCTTCTTCTTAGGGGCGGCAGCTGCGCTTTTTACTCAATCGGGATGATGGGACGTCTAGCGCGGCGGACTATGGAGAAAACAAAAGCTTTTTTTCTTTTTCTTTGTGCGGATAGGGGAATGGAGAAGCTTGAAATGTGCGACCTTTGCAACTCGTTGCGTGTGAGGTGATGTGGAGCGGTCAACAATGGCTGCCAGGCTGCTGTGAGTACAGGATGAAGTCATGCATCGGGCGTTGGAGTCAACGGTAGGTAGTAGGTAGGTAGGGCTTTGCGCGGCCAAGCCACACGGCCCTCCAGGTTTGCGGTCGCCTACGCGGGGCCTCGTCGTCTCTTGCTTCCTTCAGCCTGGCCGTCTGCCGCGCAACAGAAAATCAGGAAAGCATATGAGGAGTCGAGCGGCTAGGTATGTTTTTGATACGAATTCATTCAGCATCTATAAGAAATTGAATGGCATGGATCTACTCCAGAGTGGCAGCAAACTGTGTTTACAGGTCGTACGTAGCCTGAGTCACCCAGCCTCGAACCGCAAAATGCGCTATACCTATCAAGGACACCGCGAACACCGCAGTCAGCCTCGTGAGATCAACCCTGACACCGTCCCTCTCGGTCACTCGGTGTCGTTCAACCGCATGTGTTCCTACTGACTGACCAGCGATAATAGATCGAATTCTCCGCGCCCCAGGCCATACTCTCTCACGCTCCCTCTCTCCCTTCCCCTCCCTCCACCTCTCCTGGACCAGCTTTTTGGTAGCTGTGCGCTCTGCCAGTAGAGCTGGGTTGACCATAACCTCTATCCTCTGCTTGAACTCTCTTTGACGCCCATTGCCATATCACACCGTGGATACCCCATCTGGACACCCATTAACCGCCCCGCGCCTCCAATCCGTCCAAATGGCCGCCGTCAAGAACTTCCGCATCTCCCGTGCCTCGAGTGCATCGAGTGCATCGCGCGGTGACGCCTCGCATGATCCCTTTACAAAGCTCGTCTTCGAGCCGGCCCTCGAGTCGGACGAGTTGTTTGATGCCCTCAGAGAAGCCTACCCGGCCGTCAAGACACATACGGAACGCAAGAAGCAAGCCGTCCTCGACTTTTTGATGGACGAGCGACAAGCCATTGAGCAAGAGATTACTGCGTTTGTTCACGGCACCGGAGCCGCCGCGCCAGTCGACGCCGCCTTTAACCCCCAGGACGATGCTTCCCCTCTCAATCCTCCGTCTGTTCGCAACCCGTCGACGTCCTACTCTGGCGACGAGTCGTTCTCGTCGTCGGCCGCCCCGTCGAGCGCCGAGTCCAGTCCCGAGACGCTGTCGCTCAAGCAAATGACCAGTGTGTGGACTGCCTCTGGAGATGCCCCGCCCAAGATCCACCACCGCCGGTCCATGACGACCAAGGAGAAGGAGGAGTACCGCAAGAGGAGACAGATGAAGGCATGTCAGGACTGCCGCAGCCGCAAGAGGAAATGCAACCACGACGCCGCCGCCGCCGCCGCCTCGTCCCGAGTCACGTCCAAAGTCAAAAAGCGCTCCAAAGCTCCGCAACACAACACGCCTTCTGAATCCTCTTTTCAGCTCGAGGGGTCCTCGGTGTGGGGGGAGCCCAGCTTGTTGGGGTCTGTAATGGAGAGCCCCCTCAACTTTACCGACTTTGGTCCCCCACCACCGGCCGGCATCGAAGGGTTTGAGGACTTTTTGCTGCTGCCCGAGGACGACGAGTTCTCCATGGCCTTTTCACCTGACCCGCTCTTCTCGACGGCTACGACCATGGCGCCGCAGAACAACACCTTCCCCTACACCTACGCTGAGCCGCAACAACCGACGCACTCCTTTGCCCTCCACCAGTCCTACGCCCAGTCGTTTGGCTCCAACTCGTCCGCATCCGCGTCGGCCTACTCGTCCCCTGGCCGCGCCATGGCGCCTGCGCATGCCAGCATCGCCCCGGCCCACATGATCCAGTCGTCGCAAAATTGGGACATGGACCTAGCTGGAGTTGGCGTGAATATGGACCTGGGCGGCGGCAGTCTACACGGCCACGCTCCCGTGCCAATGGTTGACATCCTACCCAGCGGCGGCAGTAGAGGAAATGACGCGACGCTACACAACGAAGTCCAGCCAGAGCCCTCACGGGGCAGACGCCGCGCGGCGGCGGCCGCCACGTCGTCGTCGGGATTGTGCCAACGCCCGCTCCCACACCCGGGAGCGCAACCTATGCTCACCGCGAGCGACCCAGCACAAACGCATTCTTGCGAGGGCGTAGGAACGCCGCTCTCCGCGGCCTTTGCGGCCAACACTCCTGCGTCTACCCATACCTCGAACGGCAACAGTCCAACGGTACTCGCCAACAACACCTCTTCTTCCTCTGCCCCGGCAACGGGGCTGGTGTGTTACGTACCCTCACCAACGACAACGAGAACCGCTCGCTGTGCCGCCGGCGGTACCGCCAGCAGCCAAAACAGCGACAGCGCAAGCATCAGCGGAACCAGAACCGGACGCGCCGAATCAGGCACCGCTGTAATTTGCAACTCGACTGTCCGCAGCGACCGTGATCTAGGACGCAACGTCCTATGCCAGCCCGGAGCAGCGGCGCAGAACACCACGCAACCTCCACCGGTCCTCGCGTCGCCGGTATCATCGACCCAGTTCTCCGCGTCTTTCTCAACGGGAGGCGCCAGCGAGACTGCGGCACAGCTGCCAACCACCGAGCTCCAGCGCAGCAGCGCCAGCGCCAGTGCCAGCGGCAGCCTTCGCGCTGCCCTGGCCAACTCAACCGCGTCGACGATTTTACTCTCCGTCGTCGTCGTCGCGCTCGTCGCGTTCTCCCATCTCCCGGCTGTCACCACCGCCACAACTCTAACGCGGTCTCCTGAGCTCACCCTGGCGCTGACAAGCGTCGTCTTCTTCGCCTTGTCCTCGCTCGCGGGGTCGGTGGCAGTTGTCGACCGCGCCGCGCCTTCTCCCGGTTTCGTCGACGCTCCAAGGCATGAGATTGTCTCTGCAGCTTCGACTTCGGCGCTGCGCTCGCGTTTGCGTGTCCTGGGCTTGGGCATGCCCAAGCTTTCGAAGCCTTTGACCAGCGAGAAAACGATACCGACGCCGCGCTGCAAGGCAATGTCGTGGGGTGTGGCGAGGGCTATGTCGTTGGTGTGAGGGCCTTTTGCCCTCCTTCCCTTTACTGATCGACTGGCTGTTGTTATTTGACTCTGCCTGTTTGTCTTACTCTTGCCTGTTCTTTATGGGTTTGGGGGTTTAGGGGGTCTGGCGTTTTGTTCCTGCTTTGTTTTTGCTTTGCTTTTGCTTTGCTTGTTTGGGTGGGATGGGATGCAATGTGATGCAATGAGCCTCCCCGACGTGCGATAAGTGCGTGCGGGTAGAGGATTGGGATTGGATTGTGAGTTGAATTGGTTGGTATCTAGGATAGTATCTAGGATAGGATAGGGTTGGGTAGGGTATGGTTGGGCTGGTCGGGCCCTGGAAAAAGCAATGAACTGTTTAATGCATCGTGGCAGTTGGATGAGGAGTGTTGTTTGTCGACCTTACCTACTCTACCCCCTTTCTGCACTATCTACGGCTGACAGACTGACTGTCAGTGCCATATCTTCTTCTTGTGAGGTATGTATAATCCAACTCTATGACCTCCCCCGGCTCTCTTCGCATCGCTTTCCTCAACTGCTGCTGCCGACTTTCTGGCAGCTTGCCTACCTAATGTATTCGTGCGACTGCTGCCCTGCTCGTCCGCTTGATAATTCTCCAGCCGACACGGCTCAGTCGCCTGCCTACCCACCTATCCGGCGCATCCACACGCGTGACGCTGCCTTGGTGTCGTTTGCGGGGCAAGCACAAGCTTTGTGCAAGCTCCGATGAGAGCTGCCCGCAGCGGGGAAGGCGGATCGGAGCTTAACGACGCGTCGCTTTCGCAACTATTTCCAATCACAAACAAACCAACCGAGATACTGGCAGTGGTTGACGGGCTGGGTGATGGGATGCTGTCGGTTGCCTGCTGTTGCTGCTGATCCATCATTGCCGGTTCGATCGAGTCGAAGACGGCCGGGTTGAGCTGAGTTGAGCGAGCGGGGCAGCAGATGCATCAATGATGCCATTCATCGCGTCCATCGCGTGGGGACATCCGATGCTGGCATATATACCGTTGAAATCCACTACACGGCCAGCCTACGACAGCGGCCCGCTCAACCCAATCCACCATCGTCATCATCGCCCTCAAAGCAAAAAGAACAGGAGCAGCAATCATCAACAAACCACCCCAACATGTCGACCGCCACCGCCACGACCGACGGCAGCGGTAGCTTCTCAAACCCGCACATCGCGCCTCAAATCATCTTCTACACCTTCCCCGACTGCCCCTACTGCCAACGCATCCACATCCTACTAACGCAGCTGGCTCTGCCCTTCGAAGAAGTCTTTGTCGACATCAACAAGCCGCGCGAGCAGTGGTATTTGGATATTAATCCTGTGCGTCTGGCCTCACCCCCCAAAGCTTCACACCCCACCCACCCTTCCTTTCCCCCCACCTTCCCTTGAGGACAGAACGCAAACTAACCAGCACGCAGCGCGGTCTTGTCCCCTCGCTCAGATTCTCCAACGGCGCCATCACCAACGAGATCCTCACCGAGAGCAGCGTCATCGCGCAATTCCTAGCCGACAGCCGCCCGTCGCACGTGCTGCCGGCGTCGCTCGCCGACCCAACGGCGCCGCTGCGCCGTGCGCGCGTCCAATTCTTCATCGACACGTTCACGAGCGCGCTCGGCAGCCACAGCCGCGCGCTGCTGCTCACCGACGCCGCCGCCGTCGATGCGAAGGTAGAGCAGCTGCTGGACGGCGTGGCGCGGGAGGTGGAGCCGCTCCTCCAGGGCACGGGCGAGGCGAAGCCGTTTTTGGGCGGCGTCGCGCAATTGAGTCTTGCGGAGATTCTGACGGCGCCGTTTTTGCTGAGGTTTTATGCGCTCTCGGCGCGCCGTGTGCTGCCGCAGTCGCTGAAGCAAGGTCTTGAGGCGCTGCCGCATTTTGGGCCGTGGGCGGAGGCTGTGATGCGGCATCCTAGTGTTGTGGAGACTTGGGATGAGGAGAGCGTCGTGAGGCACGCCGTTGCGATGATGGAGAGGTTGAAAGGTGCAAAGGTGTAAGGAAGGGTGAGGGAGGTGAGGCCATGGTCTTGTAGGTTTTTGCTTGTGCAGCGGGCGTGGTGGTGTGAGAGGCATCATTCTGCTAATTCAAACGGCTTTTGTGCCTGTCTGTCTGCCTGTCTTCCTTCCTGCCTCTCTCCCCCTACCTGCCAACATTCGAAACAGGAGTAATCTATACCGGAACCTTTCAACCAAGGAACCAACCAAGCAAGACGCATGAAGGAAAGAGGGAGAAAACGTCGACACATCATCATCCATCATCGCCTGCTGCCGCCCAGCCCCCAGGTTTCTCTACTTTTTCTCTCCTTTTTCTCTTCGAAAGATCAAATGACCACTCCTCTCGGTGAAAGTGTTTTTGGGAGTGAAGGGACGGGGACGATGCTAATGGAGGAGACCTTTCTTTGTTCGCTTCGGGATGGAGGATGGAGGTGAATTGCTGCGGTGATGGGGATGGGGATAGGGATAGAAGAAGAGGAGGAGGAGGAAGAGGAGAAGGAGAGAGGGAAAAGGGAAAAGGGAAAAGATCCAGAAACTGCTCCCTCCACTTCACGACAACCGACGGCTCTTACGGCAGCGCGCGCCATCAACATCCTCCCCCTCCTCCTCCTCCTCCTCCTCCTCCACCTCATCCTCTTCTTCCTCATCATCGTCATCGTCTTCCTCACCGCCACTCGCCATAGCAATCAGCGTCAGCGCCGCCTCCATATCCGTCCCCTTGCCCAGCGGCGCGCCACGAGGCCGGCCGACACCGCCGCCGCCGTTTTGGCATGCACGCTGCGCACTCGCGTCCGAGGGGCCGTGGCCCATCAGAAGCAGCGGCATCGACGCCATGGCTGCGCCCTCGTCGTGGGCGATGCTGGCGGCCCGCGACTGCGACTGCGACCGCGAGTCGGAGACCTTGCGCTTCGAGCCGGCGCCGGCGAGCAGCATGGTGGCGGGGAGGAGGCGAGGCGAGGGCGAGGCGTCGACGTGGTGGCTCGTCGGCATGCCGCCGCCGTGGTGGTGAAGGTGTCTCTGAGCGCCAGTACGATGTTGCGGAGGCCCTTTGGCCACGACCACGGCGGCGGCGTTGGCAGTAGCAGCCAGCTCATCCGCGTCGCTCCAGCAGCTGCGCGGCACAAACGAGTACCACCCGCCATGCAGCGTGGGACTCGCGGCGCTGGTCGGCGTGCCCGAGCCCGCCATCGTCGTGGCCGTCGACAGCGTGGACACGGGGCTGCCGCAGACGGCGCCGTGGTGATGTTGGTGGAGGTCGTTGTCGGCGTCGTCCATGTCCTCCGCGCTGCGGCTCACGACGTGCGAAATGGCCATCGTGTCGTCGCGGCCAGCACTCGCGGCCGCAGCTGTCCGCGCGCGAGGCGTCGGCGCGGGCGTGTATGGCGCCCCGTCGGCACTGAACCACAGGAACGTCTGCCCCTTGGGGCTCACTTGCGGCGAGATGGTGTAGCTGGGGTGGCTGGCCCTGCTTGCAGACGGCTCGTCGTCCGTGTCGGACGCGGGCGTGCGATTGCTGTGGCGGGCATCGTTGGCGTTGCGAGAAGAGGAGGCGCCGATTGCTCGACGCTTGCTGCTGCGGTGGAGGTCGAGGCAGTGTTGCTGGGTCCGCGATGAGTGCAGGACGCTGCGCGTCACGGCGCGGCGCAGAGGCCGCGACGACGCTGGGCTCCACGGCGAGAAGGACTCCTGCCCCGTGGCCGACGACGACCGCGGAATGTCGAGCGGGCTGCCCAGCGGTGTGGGGCTGGGCGCGTGGTCGCTCTGCGGAGTCGAGTAGAAGCTTCGCCACTGCTCCGTCTGTTGTGTGCTGCTCCTCACAATGTCGTCTCGGATCTTGAACGAGGCGTACGAGGCCTCGCTGGGCAGCATGCACATGTCGACAAAGTCGCGGCCGAAGATTGGCGTCAGCGCGTGCCGGATGGGGTAGCAGAAGGTGGCGGCGACGGCTTTGGCGGCTTCGAATGGCATCCAGTACCCTGAACGACCGTCAGCTTGGGAGAAACAACCGTCTGAGGACGGTTTGCGTACCTTGAGCTGCTAGAGCCCCGCCGGTGATGCTGTAGCTGATTGCTCCGAGGCCGCTGTTTATTCTCAACGCCTTTGCCGGGGTGGTCTGCCAGACTACTCGTCAACACGCTTCCTCCACGCTGGTGCTTGGTGCTCACCTTGGGGTACTTGCAACTCTTGAAGAAGGGGGTTATGCGGGTAAGTCCGATATTGTAGTCCCACATGACAACATACTCGGTGCTATCACCAGGAACCTTGTACGTGTACTGGAACACTGTCGATTGGGTCAGCGGGGCCAGGCTGGGAGTGCAAGAGGAGACGACCTACCCTCGAAAGCCTCGCGACCAGTCTTGGTCAGGAAGGACTTCTTGTCACTGTTGTACGGAATGTGCCTCGGGTACTTCTTGATGTCACGGAGAGGCGTGGGGGTGATTCGATACTTGAGGAGTTCCGCCGCCAGGTCGTCGTAGTCATCAACCTCGTGCGGAGGATAGCGGACCTCTCCCTTTGGCTCGCCCTTGACAAACACTGCCGCCGTCTTGGACACCTTCTGGCGGTGAATGTCGGACAGGTGCGGCGACGGCGGTGGAGAGTGCCGACCAAGGGAGGCCTCGGAGAGCGGGTTGAGCAAAGACTGTATCTTGATCATGCTGAAGTTTGCCCGTGAGATGGCGGGCAAGAAGGCAGCAAAGCAAGTCTTCTCGGAGTCAGTCGTGTTTGGCTTGAGAAAACAAAAGGAACGCTGCAGCCCCGGGCCGTTGTGCAGGAGAGCAAAGCTGGACAGACGACGAGGTGTAGGGACACGGCCTTGAGGTACTTACGAGGACGAGAAACGGGCGCCTTATACACCGCCACGGCAACTTCCTCCACCCAGGCACGAGTACTGCGCTAGACGCGGAAACGCAGCGGGCAAGATTCCGGTCGTTTGGACAGCTGAGCGGCCGAGCAGGCGAGCAGGCGGGCTCGCCGCCCTTTTCCTGTGCCTTTGTCTCAATCAGGTGCGGTCTGTCTGAGATGCTTCTGTGTGGCTTCTGTGCAGACGGGTCTGCACAGTTGGCCGGTGTCCCACGGCACCAGGCGATGCGCTGTACTGGTTGATGGGCGCCTGGTCGAGGCCGATTCCACCGGTGACTTGGACGCCGCCTTGTTGTCCAAACGATTCAGTCAAGGTCGAAAGCTGGATGGACGCAAAAACGAGGAGGCGAGGGAATCAAGAGCCACTCGGCGTGCGAGGATTGAAAACGGAGTTCCCGCGTCGACGGTCTTTTGAGCAGCGCAGTACCTCGGTGGGCAAAAGGGAGATTGCAGATCCAGATCGAGCACCTTCTGGCAAGAGCGGTGACGACGCGGAATGATCTTATAGCTGCCGCCGTCCAAGCTCGGTCGTCATTCGCCTCGTTTCTTTTCGATTCAAACGACTTTGCGCCAGCTGTGGGTTGCCACGGATTGTTCAGTAACAATCCAGGACGAGACCGGCAGACGGATTGATTGCTACTCTTCGGTTAGCATCAAAGGGGGAGATGGTAGGAGCCTGAGGAGGCCAACTTCTCACCGAATGCCGTCTTTGACTGCAGCGGGCCGCTGCTGGGGAGCGAGAAGAAGGCCAACGAAGGTGTCAGTCGAGGATGTCTCAGTCACTGCATTTGCTTGCCTGCAATGTGAAAAAGAGGTCTTTGCGCAAATGCAAAAGTCCAAGGCGCGGTAGGTGCAATAGCTGCGTCCCTCTCGGGCTGCATGGAAGGACCTTGCACCGGCCTTGAAGCAATGCGGCTTGCCTTTTGGTTGGCAAAGCCGCCCAAAAGGGCGGCCCCGGTTTGTCCAGATTGCAGTCTGATCACCTTGTGCTCCCTCCATCTTTCATAGACTCTGGCTTCAGGTCACGGGTCCCTCGTTGTGACCGGGTCCACGCCCTGGCTCATCACTCGACTGTCATGGGGACGTAGGGAAATTTGAGGCGAAGCTGTCGACCGGCATGCAATCCTCTCGCGCGCGGGCCCGGATGCAAGACCCTTTGATGCCTTCCACAGCGTGGATTGCTACCTGTACCAATCGGCGAAGACCTTGTCCTGCGCCTATCCGCCGACAAGCGCGGCCCCTGGAAGTCTTGCCGTCTCAACCGTGGCAACGCCAAAAAGGCTAGCGGGAGCTTGCGTTTGGAGCTCCAAACTGGGCGAAACACCAAGATATTTGATTCAGAAACAGGCACGAACGGTGGCGGTTTGGCTCTTGGCGATGGAGGGACTCGACTCGGAGGGTGCACGGCACGCGCTGTGCTGTGTCTATGGCGCGACATCAACTTGGTTGCCACAGCGTCATGGTCGAACTTGAATGCTGGTGGGCCGTCTCGAGCAGCAAAATGGAAAAAAGACGTGGTAGCCGTCGAGCACCACGACTTGCTGCGGACTGGGACGAGGGTGGTCGCTCGTACTTGTATTCATGCCAGTTCCCTAACGGACATTCAGACCGCTTCGACAAAAGCCAATCCAGGAACGACACAATCCAGCAAATGACGCCTTCACCGCTCCTTTCATGTACAGTGCTCTTGGGCGGTGGAGGTCTTGACTTGACCGCCTCATCCGCCATATGTTGCCGTCTGTGGGCTGCCGCCACACCGAAACATTCGCTTCGACAACTTGGTGGTGATCCAGGACGCGGGTCGCTCGAATCGCGTCTCATGATCGAAGACCGAGGTCGGGGGTTGCAGAAGATACGTCTTTCAACATTCGACTGTCCAAAACGTGCAGTCAGTTCAAAAGTTCTCCGCAAGCGACTGTGCATCGAGACGTGGAGCTTGTGTAACATCATCTCGAGGCTCCGCAGTGAAACCCACTTTGATGAGAGGGGCGTTGGGCTGTCGTGGTTGCCGTGGTCCCACGTCGTCCGAGCAGTGCTCAAGACATTGGCAGTCTTCTGCTCGGCCCATGTCTCGCTTCCCCGGAAGGTGTCCACCCTCCACCTCAGTATGCGTCGACCGGCGCGGTCCGGCGCGCTTGCATGCCATGACGATATGCCGGCGAGATAGACGAATTACGTCTGCTAAAAAGCCCGCTTGTTCCTACTCGTCTTCTACTCTTCCCTCTCAACAGTCCGGTCAAACCGCCCATCAGACCATGAGTCGAACACGGAGCCAATCGCTCTAGTGTCCAACCTCCACGCGGCAGCCGAGAGATGACGGTGATAGTGTCACTCTGCATCCGTCGAGTTGACGCCCCGTCCAGTGCGACTGTGGCTTCTTCCATCGACCTCCGCACCTCAACGGGCATGCGGTACGACCAACCTGTCAAAAAAGAGTAGCGAATCCGCAGGCCATGCTGATCGACCAGGGACACGCCTTTTTCCGCCCTCCGCGACGTTCATGCGACGGCCCAGCGTGTATACATGCCACACCTTGCCAACCCTCCCGTGGCGACAGCCGTCATTCACACGTTACCGCTGTCACGCCGTGACTGAGAACTGTCAGTCGACTCGCGCTCGACGTAACGAGCTATTTTTGAGGTTAGTGCTTGCACTTTCTGCAAATGGTAGGTTGATCGCCCCGTCCAAGGCATGCGACGGAGTTTGTGCCCGATCAGGAGTCTCGTCGTCGACCGTCGCGGGTGCTCTGGCCATACATTGTCACCACCACCACATCACGGCCCGCTCTGGGATGGCCGTGGGTCGAGTCTCGGTGTACGACACCAGGTTGTCAGGTGCGTATCTCGCAGAGCGCTACAGGCACAAAACGCGGCGTGCGTCTTTTCTCATTCGAGCTTCGCCCGCCTTCCCCTCCCAACGCCGTGTGACTGTGCTGTCAAGATCGTGGCTTGCGAGTTATTCACAATCAGAAGCACGCCATGGGATGTATTTGGGAGCGTCCAGAGATTGTCCTTCAAACGGCTGCTGGCAGTCGCCCGACGAACGACCATGTACGATGGCTGAGTCGCCCTGACCCTCGTCTTGCAAAAAGTAAAAACCACTGATGCAAGTGGATCGTGTGGCGATCACCAGCCAAGCTGAGCTTTTTGGCGCTTCTTCTGGCACCGCGATGGTGTTTTTTCGAGCCCTGACTCCAACACCCCGAAGATGACCCCGAGACACAAACAGCGAGCGCGGAATCCTCCAACTTTCTGCAATCTGTTGGGTCGGCACACACTGAAAAGAAAACAGTCGCTGCCATCTTCCAACGGCTCGAAAACACCCGCCCGCTCAGCAGTCCGTCTCGAGTTCGCGATAGGCCAACAGACCTCCTGCGAAGCAGTCGTGACAAAACATCCACGGCTTATCCAACCACCCAGCGACAGTCAAGGCACCGGCAGCACCTCAAACGAATGCCAACGGAGAATGCCATGTACCTTTCTCCGGGGCCTATCATCCAATCGGCTCAAGCTGTCCCCCTCCTTCTCCTTGCCCCTCTTCCTGCCCAGGTATGTCTGTCCCTAGCTGGGGACTTGGTCAGCGGAAGTTGTGCAAGCTAATACAACAAGCTTCTTGTGCGTTGAACGTCGAGCGAATAGATTTTAAGCGCGAAAGTTGCGGACTAGGGGTAATGCTCTGCCTTGTCAGTGAAACTCTGTCCAGGCATAGTCCATGGAATTTGAATGCTGTCTAGCTGCGCGAGCACATGCCGAAAAAGTGCTTTAACCTTGTCACGTCTTGCAAGTGTGATGTAAATGGCATTTCTGAAAGACAAGGGACTTCTTCAACACAACGCCAAAGCGCTCGTCATCATTTTGTCCTTTCGCAGCTCCTGAAAACACAGCACAGAAGTCGCCGATGTATGCATTATCCGCTCCCCTCTCCACAGCCAAAGTACTGGAGCTGTTCACACCGCCTTCCAAGTCTCAAGTGCTTCGATACGCCAAGAGACTTCTCCACTCCTCACGGCAGAGGCTTGCTACCACAAACCAGCGGCAACAGTGACGACTTATATACTACTCAGCCGCGGTGGGAGAATCCATGCACTGTCACGGGTCTGCATCGACAAGATCCGTGACCCCAATCATGAGGTCTGCCATGACCAGGCCTGTGATCATGCGTCATGGCTGCATAACGGAGGTGCGTGCGCATTTCTATCGACGATAAACTTTGCGTTTTTGGCCCTCAGATTCTGCACACAGGCCGAGCACATGGGAAGGAGTGGCTCATGTCACCACTACGGACCGAACTGTGTTCTCTGTTCTGGAGAAATTTCGCGAAAGACATGAGACTGTGGTGGTGGGTGTGGGAGGTTGGTGAATGGATGGAATGGCTGACAGAGTTTCGTGAGATAGAGTTGCGCTTTCTTAGGGAGCATTCATTCACCACTGTAGATGAAGCTAGGGAGCTGTCATCTGCTATTACCGTTACATCTAGGGACCGTTCGTTCACCATAGCGAATCAAGTTAGGGAGCTGTCATCCATGACTACATTGCGCTCAGGGAGCATTCATTCACCACTGTAGATTACGGTGGGGAGCTTTCGTCCGCCTGGACCACAGTTGCGCCCAAGGAGCATTCATTTACCATTGCGGATGAAACTAGGGAGCTGTCATCCGCCATCACAGTTACGCCTAGGGAGCATTCATTCGCCACTGCAGACAAAACTAGGGAGCATTCGCTCCGGGAATCAATTCAGGGAGTTGTCACCTGCTACCACAGTTCCGCCTGGGGCGGGAGAATTCATTTGCCATCATGAACGAAGCCAGGGAGCTGTCATCCTTCACCACATTCGCGCCAAGGGAGCATTCATCAACTATTACTAGCAACATCATGAAGAGAAGATGTTGTCGGTCTACATTACGGCCAAATGTTACGCATCACCACACCCACAAGAGGGAAAACTGAGTGGAAAAAGCAGAATAGGTAACAAAGGTCCCGGCAAGCCAAACAGCCAAAAAGTAGCAGGTTTTTAACGCTCATTACCGTGGTTGAGAAGACGGGAGCAGACTGTGCTTGAAAGGCGAACAGGCGGCGCGAGGACAGGCTTTTATACTCCGCGACGGTGGCGATGTCGGCGACAACACATGCACTTTCACATGGCGATGACTCTGACGCTCATGACTGTGACTCTGACGCTTGTGATTGTGATACGCTGGCTCACGTATAAATTCAGCTCGCTCTGCCGCTTTCTGCAACAATCACCATGGTTCGGCGTCTGGTCCGGCGGATGAAAACCTCCAAGTCTTCACTCACTCGGGTCTCTTGTGCTTCTGGAAGAGATTGGAGGTCTGTCGGCTGTGCCGGCGAACTCTGAATAATAAAGGCAGAATTGGGCAGTCCGCACCACGCAGTCATCCAATTCGCCTCCACCTTGCCTCAACGTTGTGCTTCATCATTTCTTCTTGCACCTGAAGGGAAGATGGTTGGCCCGTGAGCTTCAAACCTGCCTGTGCCAACGAAAGCAGAATGACAAAAGAAGTGATCTTGTGCACATCCGCGTGAGAAGGCTGCGAGTGAGGGAAAGGGAAGTTTCCGCGTGATGGAATGCTCCACCCCCCTCCTCACTTTTCGTCCAGACTCCTGCATGTGCCAGTCTCGTGTCTGGTGTGTTTGAAGGCAGTCGATGTCCAAGAAGAACGTGAGCAGCCAGAGCCTTACAAAATTCGGGGATTTTCAATGTCCGAGCATTCCAACCTGTAGGAGCAGGTGTAGTCAGAGAAAAATCAGCCAATCCCAGTGAGAGTAGAACGAAAATACACCCAGTGGAAAGGATACGTCCGTAAGTCCGAGCACTTGGGGGGACTCCTCAGGAAGTAGAGGCGAGACCCATTAGACCCCACTGCCTGTCATGTGAACACGTCCAACTTTTGCGACAAGACACAAAAGAAGACGACGAGGCGGTCAGCCAGCGGCAAGAGTTACCTCAGCGGTGTGGAGGCAAGCAGGCCAGGGCGTAGCAGCAATGGCCGCCGCCGACGGCGACGTCCGCCCGCCCGCATCGACCTCTGTCCTCGCCACGTACGTACTCCAAATGCTGGGTTTGTGCAGGGTTTCAGCATGTCACGCCACGAGAGCTCTCCGTCGCACTGACGGGGCTCGACGGCATTGTTTTCTGGGCCACGCTCTTCTGCAGGTATCGGGCCTGTATTTGGCGGATGCCTGTCTGTCTGGCCTGGCTCTGCCGGTCAAGTGGTGGTGAGGCGGTGGCACGCGCGCGGCGTCCGTCCGCACCCGAGCTCAGCACGTCCGTCCGTCGGAGAGGAGAGGGAAGGGGAGGAGGGGCAGGAGGGGGATCAGCATCAGACGTCGACGACAGCGAGCAAGGGCGAACGCGGTCGACCATGGCAACGAGACCAGCAGCAAATAGGTCGTCGTGTGTGCCGAGACGTCGTCTCAAAGCGTTGGATCTGCCTGCTTGCGTTCCCAGTTTGCCCCCCCTTTCCAGTCCCACCGGGGAAACAGGCTGAAGCTCTTCCGAGTTGTGCGGTGGTCTACTTGAGACGTTCGAGGGTGCCTTTTGATGCCCGTACCCCACCTCTTGCTCCCTTCACTGTCTGTGAGTCGTCATGTTGGTCTGTTTTCGACCACGACCGCACGTCAACTGGGGCGAGCTTTCTGGACCGGCTTGGCATGGGGTTGGTATCGTGCGAGTCACGGTCCAGTCCACACGGACGTGACCATGCGCGTGTTGGCTGACTGACTGACCGCCATGAGGCACATTCGAGGAAGGTGGCGATGGCTTTGTTGGTGGTGAAGAGAAGACGGTCCTGCTAGTGGCAAGGCTTGACCACACCTAGTATGGCACAGGCCCGTCTCTTGCCGTTTCGAAAACTGACGATACAAGAGATCGACAGACTGAGTACCAGCACGATGGTTCAATGGCACAAGCGACATTGGCGTTGTCTTCGCGAGTCGACGAGCAAAATTGTGCGCGGCGGGCGAACGGAAGAGCAGGGACAGGGAGAGAAAGGCCTGGACGGAGGCAGGAGGCACTACGACACGTCTTCTGTACAGGATCAAGCGCCTTGGGACAAATAAGGCAAGAAGGATTTGGTCGATCGTCGCGAGGTGGATACTTGAGAATCCTGCTGCGACTTGCTGCAGAACGCTTGATGAGGTTGCAGTCGGCAACGCCGCTCCAAGGCCGAGAGGACTGCGAACCATGCCGCGCAGAGGTTTTCCAAAGTGTCTCGGAGAGCGAGGGGGTTGGTGGTTGCAGGGGCAAATCCGTTGCTCACAGCACCCGCTCATCGTGCTTCAACTTACAACGAACCCAAGCTTTTGCCATTGCCATTTGGAGCACCGACGCCTTGGACCGAGTTGAGATGCTCCGTGTTACTGGGTCTATGCTTCGATTCAATAGATTTTGGAGTGCCAGCCTGTCCATGACTTGGAGGAATCGCGGCTTCGACGGCGGCCTGACAATGAGACTCGTCAGTCAATATTGAAAAGATATTTTTGTTCTCTCGCGAAAGGCTTTGGTGTGCCATCAATAAGGGATGAGGTCTACATTGGGCATCCACCGTGAGCCGAGTCAAAAATAGCTATCCGTGGAGTCGGTCGTCGGCGCCGTCGTCAACTTCTCAGGGTCTACCACTAATTAATGTTTTTTCCCTTTCCCTAGATACGGCAGGGTCCGAACAGTTGCGGTGGTATTTGATTGGTGCGCTGTTTGGACTCCCGGGTGTTCGTGCTTGGAGATACTACGTCACCTCCAATGTCCTCTGCGGAATTTGTTTATGCGTGGTCCTCGCCGCCGCCTAAAAGGGACCAGGCGTCTCGGAGACATCGGCATTGGGACGAGTTCGTGCCTCCAAGAAAGGGGGAGGCTGCGGAATCGGCATCGTCGGCAGCCTTGAACGATCGACCGGGAAGACTTTCGTGCATACAAGCAAACTGGGATGGTAAGAGGGCCAAGGAGGTCGGATGAGGGAAAAGACGGATAAAGCGGAGTCGGCCAAGGCAGCGGGACAAGCGACGGACACGCGAAGGGGGCGGAGCGGAGTTTCGTACTCGTTTCGCCCTCCAAACGCAACGGAACGGCAAGACGCGTCGTGTACGCAGCGGACGACGTTTGATTAAGGACGACACCCATGCCCCCGTCCATGCTGCTGGAAATTCCATAGTTGTGGCGTACATCTGGGCGAGCTTGCAGAATCTGGCTAATCCCCGCATTGTTTTGCCCTACAACGGGCTTAGGCCAGCCCGTGATTGCCGTCGATCAACGGCCGCTGAACGCACCACCAGGCACGTGGAAAGCGTCAAAGCTTTGTTTAGACCCCGGAGATGAGCAAGGCCAGAGTTTGTTATGCCGTTCCATTTTGGTAGTCAGAAAAAAGATCTCGGTTTGAAAAGCGCATGATTTGGCTAGCAGCCATGAAGCCTCTGATGTTGATTTGGGGAAAATCTACAAGGGTTAGTGAAACGAAGGAGAGGTGGGTAAATTTTGAAACGCAAGCACCAGTAGTAATACAGATACAAGAAATGCAACTTTCTTTTTCCAAGAATGACCCAGAGCCTCTCCCTCCCATGCAGCCAATGATGCGACCCTGTTTTCGCGTCCAAACGCCGATTCCCATGATATGCCTGGTCTTGGGCACAAAAAGGAAAAAAAAAAAAAAAAAAAAAAGTTGACCCAAGTGTTGAGCTTCGAGTCCAGAAAATGAAATCTGCAAAATCCCGATTGAAAAATAAAACGCCGCGCTTATGGTATTATGAGGAAAGACAGACAGCCAAGAGGTATAGAGCTGAAATGTTTGGAAGCAAGGAAGGGGAAATTAGATAACTGTTGGATCCTGCTTGCTCTTTTGAATGCAGTTGGCTCGAAGAGAGATGCGCGCTCCGACGCATTGCCAGCTAGCCCACCTGGCATACTGTTGCCAGCAGGAGTAGGAAAGGCAGGCATATTAAAATTCCATAAGAATTGCCTCTTGAAGAAGGGCAAAATGCTGCCAGCAGACTTCGGTGACCTGCACCAATCCCATCTCTTCAATCATCAAAATTGTTGTTGGTGGTCAAAATCCCATCCGTACTCCGGACTGGCTTCGTAAATCATCGCCTCGCTGAATTGCATTTGCGCAATTTCCTCGCTCGTAGCACCGAGTTCGGGCATTTCATGAGCTTTGCTGAGCTCCATATGCATTTGATCGAGACCTGAGCCCTGTGTTGGGGAATTCGTTTCGCCGAGTTCCATGGTCTCGAAAAGGCCCTTCATGTTTTGCAAGTCTTTCCGTGTCTGGTCGGGGGGAACACCGCTGCGCTCTTCTGTAAAGGCACGGATTTGGCGGACGATATCCGAGAGTCCTTCGTCGTTTGGTAACCACCAGCGGGAGACATCGATTTGCCAGGCGTTTGCCATGCGGAGGCGGAACGCGTGAGGGTAAATGTATCTGTCCGGTCGTATCATGTCAGCCACGAGGTTCGCGAATTCCGTTGGTATGATGGGCTTACCCTCCTGATTCGATCTTGGCAAACTTGCGTCGTCCCCAGGTCGTGTGCGTATCGTCCTTTGGAAGGTTCAAAATACCCATGCCGAGTGAAGATTGCAACTCGATCATCAAACCCGGAGGACTCTGAGGGTGGTGTTCGAGTATCGAAAACATCTTGCAAATGTTGACGGCCATCTCCTCTGCTTGTGGTGGGGGTGGCTGTCTCATGATGTTGCAAACTTGTGTCTTGAACATGAGCGCGATCGCCCAGTAATCTTGAAGGACAATGTTCATGGGGAAAAGATCGTCCTCGTAGGCGAAATCTGGGTCGAAAGGGTCGACAATGTCATCGGGGCCCAAAGGCGGGCGGTCGCTGAAATCCTTCAAATGTTTCGATGGATCTTGAAGAGCTGGATCAAGCTGATCGATCCACTCGTCGAACTGGCGATCCAAGTTCATACAATCAGCGACAAAGGCGTCTTCGCTGACCTGACCCTTGGCCTTGCGGGCAAAGATTGAAGCGGAATCCACGGCAAGTAGCCTGCATTGCGCTAGTCGTTCGTCGAACTTGCAGCCGACATCGTGAGGTCTGTCGCGGCATTGCTGAGAGTAAAATTCGGCGCACGAAAGGAACCATTCGCGACTCAGGACAGTCTCGGAGCCCGAGAGAATGCCAACCATGAGATCGTAGCGAGCGTACCAACTCATGATTCTCCGAAGTGTCTCGTTTTGCATGATGCTTTGAGGAGTGTACATGGAGGTGATGATTTCGAATGCGGCCTTTTGATGTCCGATGAGATTGACGTAGTCACCCAAGTACTCCTGTGTCCTAGTCATCAATAACGATGCAAATAGTTTCTCTGATGCAAATACGCACCTCAATTGTCGCCAGCTGTAGAATTGTCAGCAACGTGGCGGGCGTGCGCCTCTGATTTCGCTGCAAAAAGAGCAAAAGCAACTGCACGGCTTTGTTGTAGTATCCTAGAAAATCGGAAATTCTTCCGTTTGGCTTGCTCAAGGCATGGTGATAGGCGGCAAAGCCCACGACAGCGTAAAGAAGGTGATCATTGTGTGCAGCAATCTCAAGCAGTGTCGTCCGCATAAAGTCAGCACCATCGTACTTGAGGGCGTAGTGATGGCAGGTTATGTTGTTTCGAAACCAGTCGAGATAATAGCGTACATCTGCTGGGAGGTCCGTCCAAGTTCGATCAATGGGAGATTTGCGCAAGTTTGAGCGGCTCGACTTTCGAGATGGAGCACGCCGAGGCAGAACGTGGATCGCAGCTATACTTGAATTCTCAGTAGATGGCGAGGGGCTCTTGTCGATGGTAAGGCAAGGCGAGTTCGATGTTTCCCGATCGCGGCGGCTCGCAGTCGAGACACTTCCCCTACTAGTCGACGCCTCGGCACCTGTTTCGTCTTCGTCGAGGATTGGAGGGAGACTCGTTTTGCTCTCTTCGTCGGCGGAAGAAGTGCTTTCAGGCGAACCAGCCTTGGCTCTGGAGGCGCTGCGGTTCGATTTCGTGCCACTGGTTGGCTCAGGGTACACGCATTCTCTGTTGCCCTTGCGGCATCCTGGGTTTCATATGATCAGCTGACGCGGTTCAAAATTGATGCGCAGTACTCACTTTCACAAATGGGATGGGTCTCATCGCACTGGCACACACAAATGTTAGCAATGACGAAACTGACAGGGGCTTCTTTGAGACCTACCTTGACCCTTCGATTGCGGCAAGTGTAGCAACCACTGCGCGTCCTGCGGTGCTTCACTTGCTCGTTGCCAGAGGCCCTTCTTCGTGCCCTCGAAGAGTTGGTGGCAGGTAGCATGCCCCTATTTCCATCGTCGAGTTCAGCATATGCTTGGCGAAGGCTCTCGGAAGAAAGGGTCTGATAGTGTTGTAGACCTGGAGCATAGGCAGAGTGGGCAAAGTTGTCCATGGGCATCATATGTTGGGCGGGGTTGAGGTTGTAGTACGGAGGCATGGGAGGCAACTTATTGTAGTGGCCAGCCATGGTGACTGGTTGGTCGGAGAAGCCAGGTTGATCGAGATAGTCAAACGGCTGTGGCGGACAGACGGTTACCAACGTCATGTGGGCCAAAGCTGCCGTATAGGGAACGAAGAGGTGTTGGAAGGAACGCGGTTGGTGTGGTCGAGGATCGATGCCCAACGGGGACTGGTGACGGTCGAGGGCGAGAAATGGGGAGCGCGCCACGAGATGTATGTATGTTTAGTGGTAGTTGTCCTGGGGGAGAGCGATTCCCTGCTAAGCAATCCCCGTGCAGGTGAATAGCGGCGTGTAAATATACCGACCGGGAAGGCCGTCAAGACCCTAAGATTAGTGAGAGCTAGGGACGGGCAGTGAAGGTGAGCCAAAGGCATCGTGGGCCTGCGGGCAGCGTGGAGACCGGTCCTACTCCACGGCCGTAAAGTAGGGCAGTGACTGGTCTGATGGTCGTGGGTGTGTCCCGGTCGTACTCGTTCCTGAGCAGCGCGGTGGGCCCCAGGACCGGTGCGGGCGGGTAGCCTTGCGCAAAATGGATCATCTGGCAAGGGAAAGAAGAAGGCTTGGGATGGGCCGTTTCCGCGACATGCAAAAGAGACGTTCAGCGCTCCCTCTGGCGCTTTTGGCGTCACCGAGCAGCGGCCGCCCCGCCTTCCCAGATAATCGACCGGGGCCCGATGCTCTCTACTTCTCGAACGAGCCTCCGGGCGTGAGGACCCTGGCCGCGGATCCCTCGACGACGGGCACTCAAGACAATGGCAAAGAGAAGGACTCGCTGGAAACTGGAAAGAGGAGAAGGAGGGCGTGCGCAGACTACCGTTGTCGGCCAAGGGGAAGATCTCCATTGCAGCGGGGCGGGAGAAGAAGGATAGGCTGGAGGTAGACTTGGCTCGAAGGCGGCCTTGGTACTCATACAGAGCCATGACGATGGTGGTGATGGTGATTGCAGTGGTGGTGTTGAGGTGCGAAGGTGCAGCAGGCACTGGCCGGGGTTAGCAGCGCGTAGGCAGACGGACACATCGGGACGGGACAGCATGCGGGAGAGTCTCTGTCAACTCGAGACAGGCGTTGGATGAAGGGTTTGCAGTGGTCCATTCCATGGTCGTGATGGCGTTGGGGGCAGGGTGAGGTACGGGGAGGCCACAGGCAGGCTGCACGGCTAGCGGACTACTTGCCGCTTTGTCATTAGCCGCCGCCACTCTCAGGCTTGCCCTCAGCCACCTCGACCTTCACCCTCGACCGTGACCGTGACCGTGACCGTGACCGTGACGATATGACGCCCTCTTCCGACTCCCGACTCCCGTCGCTGATCGAAGCTCCCAAGAAACGCCCGGACGTTTATGCATCATGCCATGCCATGCCATGCCAGTTGCCAATATCCCACGATATGCGGCCCTGGGGGACGACATTTGCTGCGCCGTTTGCGACTGGCTGCTCCCCTCTGCACCACACCTCTCTCACGAGCTTCGGAGATTCAGTCAATGCAACTCTGCGCCCACGCTGCTCCAGCACGAGCACGACTCCCTGGACCCAAGAGATGAGAAGAAGGCGGCGCAGCTACAACACAGGCTGTCTTTGCGGCCATCGTGGTTGATTGTGCATGGCCCAGCCTGTCACAACAGCTCTCAGGGCGTGTATCGTACGTAAGCCCCTGGCATCGCGCTGAGCGATCATCCATCCACGTGGTCTCGTTGGGTATTTTCGTCTTTCTCCCTTCTCTTCCCCTCTCTCTGTGCGTACCGCATTCCTTTCGGCAAGGGTCGAGCGGGGGAAACAAGCTTGACCAAAAAGAAAAAGTATTAGCTGTATACGCACGTCGCCATTTGTCGTTGATGCCCAGGACGTCAGACGTGGCGGGCGGATGAGCTGACGAGGCCTGCGCGCGCCTTTTCTCTGGTCATTCTTGCTGCCGCTACTCTTCTGGTGTCATTTGCACAGCGCCAGCTATCCGCCGACCTGGTTCACCAAAAGACCACGGGCCCCACGGCATACAACCATCGCAAGACGGAGATGCAGTGTGGACGGATCATTCATGCCGAAGACATTGCGCCCCTCTGGTCGCATGCGGCAACCACAGACGACAAATCTCCACCGCTTCATCTATTTCTCTGGAGTTTTGTTGACCAACCTGCCCGTCCCAGTCTGTCGGGCCTTTTGCTCATCCGATGACCAAGAAAGCAGCCTGAGGTGTCGTTTCGACCTCGACTCCAAGAACCGCTGTCGGCGGGAACAGCCGTCCGCTTTTGTCGCAGGAGCCTCTAAAGTTGCGCCGAAAAGCTCCGTCGACACCTCGCTGCTCTCCGACAGCAGAACTACACCGCATCTGATGTCTCCATGATCGGCTGTGATGCTCCCCCTGTTGCCCGAAGCTCGTCAGCACTCTCAGCGCTGTCAGCGCTGCGTGCCGGAATGGGCGGCGTGCATCTGTGCCGCAGCTGCGTTTCCAACGTTCCCGAATCATGTCACTACCTGCCACTGAAACATCAGCCGGAGACAACGCCTAAGGAGAACAAATCGTCGTTGATCATGCCAACCAGGGGTCCAATTGAATCCAGCTCCTGGTACGCCAAAACACTCGATCAAACTGCGGATCACACACAATTGCATCGTCCAGTTCCCAGTGTATCAGCGAAATCTGCGGCTCTGTGGTAGGTGGGCGCGCCCACACGACGTTCTGATGTCCTGAGAATTTCTCTCAGACGAGGGCCACGATCTAATCCACCAACCAACCCCCTCTCGACTTTGACGCGACATTCACCATGTGCGCAGCTCTCTGACCGCAGTCGCGCACCCTGCATTACCTAGCCGCTTTCCAACCATGGCCCCTGATTTCTTCTCCTATCTTCATACGCGCGGTATTTCTTGGTAGGAAGTCGCCTCGCAGAGCGGAGTCGTGGACAATTTTGCATCAAGAATATATTTCTGTGGTTTGCTCCGAGCTTTTCCCAACTCGTTCAACCAGGGAAGCCCATAGTTCAGTTGCGCCGCTAGCAACATGATCCGATGCGCCGCTGCTATTATCAGTAAAATCATCCGCTGCTGTTCAATTTATAGATGCCGGCCACCCACCCGCCCGCCGCTCGACCATGCACGACATCACTGCCCGTCCTTAAACCGCAATCGGTGCGATTGTCCTTGAGATCCCGCCGACAAGAGCCCTCTACAGCCCCTGGACGTCGCTCCTGGACATACCCGATCAGCTTACGTGCCTACAGAGGAATCTGTGAAGAAGATCGCAGTTTCATGCAGGACAAAAGGACGTACCGTGCCAACCCTTTTCCTTTTCCCCAGACTCAAGTCCGAACGCTCGGGCACTCCTGTCGGGCCCTCTCGGACTCGGACTTGAAACACCGGCCCCGAACAATTTGCACTGCCTCATACCTTACCCGAATGAACTCAATGTTGTTCAACAGCTTGGTGTTGTTGATAATGAGCAGGACCATGTGTGCCCCCAACTTGCTAAAAGACAGCCCTACAGTATCAAGTGTCGCGGGCCTAACTCCTTGCCCGCCCCTTCTAGAAGCACGTCAAAAGCGTGTCTGAAGTCTCGGATCGGTCAGGGGTTCAGTGATGAGAACCAGCGGAACCCCCCGTCATGCCCGCACGAGCCCTTTTTGATGCGCCTCGAGCAGGAACCTGACGGCGAAAATATGGTCCGACGCTGTGAACTTTAGGCGCAGGCCGACACTTGTACCACGAGGACGACGTCGTACACATGTTACCGCATCGAGAAATTTAATGACCAGCTGGCCCTCAGGCGCGCCAGGCAGCCCAATGCGCGCGCGGGAATCCACGAGCACACGCAGCAGCCTTATTCTGGTGATGCTGACGAATGCGTCACACAGGAGCAGCTGTCTTAGCAAACGTTAGGGAACCAGGAATGCCGAAACAAAAACCTCGCCCACTGACGCGTCTCCCACTCGTCTAACGGAACGAATGGGCGTTCAGGTGCCGGTACCTGAAAGTCATTGGCGCACAGGCTAAGAAATGCTACCGGCGACGACTGCTCTTTGCATCGGATCTAAGCTGTCGCGTGGCGCTGGCGCCCTTGCATGCGCACCCAGGAATATCCCTCCTAGGTGCTATGCGGAATAACTGCCGGCGATGGTCCAAGGACGAGTATGATCTCACGGGAACCTGAGCGCCAACACGAACACGGGGCAACGGCCATCACTGGTACATCTGCCGTGGGCCCTTCCGCGTAGGCCCCGAAGAAGGTCGAGCACTTCTGAACCCAGACAACACAGCTCCCAAGAGGTGCTTTTGGTGCGTACTTCATCGACAGCCATTATGATCCGGAGTCTCGACCTCCGTGGACGCGCAAGCGGGCTTGAAAAAAAAGCAACAGACCCGAGACAGTTCATGTTGGCGAATCATGCCATGTACGGGCGTTTGCGCCTTGAGAGGAGGTCAAGGGCATCAAGACTTTTGATACCATGATGCTTGAAAAACGGACCTACAGCACAAGGGGTTCCGGCGTGACGCCTGGCGACGCTGTTCAGGAAAAGGATCCGAAAACGAGCTCCTTGAACTCAGGGGGTGAAAGTGGACAAGCTTGACTTGAGGCTGCAGCTTGCCTCGATGAACTTGTAGCGCTGGATCTTGAGGGCCAAAAATGCAGCGACAGGCGCCGTGGCTTGAGATGCAGTAGCGGTCCAATAGTGTGGGCGCCACTGGTCATTGAGAACGCCAGCAGCAGGGTCGTTTTTGAAGCAGGGCCTTGTTCGCCTTTTGCGACACAAAAAATCTCCGCCGCCGACACCACGAGCTGCTCTCGTCGTCAAGCATCATCGACGCAGCATTGTGGTGGAGACGCGGACGGGTATGCACTGGGGGATCCCAGCTGCCCTGGGCCCGGCGCGGAGATGTGCCTGTTGGTCAGGCCCTATGCCCGCACCCGACTTTGCCGACAGGGACCGTTCCCTGTCGCCCGGCAACCTCCATGACGGCCTCTCATGATGCTGACGATGGTGCTTCCAAAAAGTCGATAGACATTACACCAGGTCGAAGTGCACGGAACGGACGACGACAGCACAGAGAGTGGCGATCGAGATTTTCAGCAGATCCAACACCGTATCTGCACCCTGTACATAAACGCATGATCCAACGTCCTCTACGCCACGACGCTTCCAACAGCAGACAATCTTCTTGAGCCTCACATTGCACAGCTTCTCGGAGCAAGCAAGGAGGTGACGGGAGCCAGGAATGACGTGAACGGCAGGCATGCGGCGTCCCACCGCGTACCTGCCAAGCTCTTCCAAAATTTAAAGAAAAAATCAACGCACTTCCGCTTCCCGTCCATGCACCTCGTTACCGTCCCCGACGTTCGGCATCATCAACAAAGATGTCGAGTACGAGTCCAGGAAAATCCTGTCTCCCCGCTAATGTCCGCCTCTAACCTCCAATCGGGGTCTCTTTGGCAACCCTGGTTCCGATGTTTACCCAGGGACTACTCGGCGGGCTCCACTCTCTCCACGGCAGTCAGGCCTCCGCTGATTTTACGGATATCAGACCGGCAATCCACAGACTGACCCTTCCCCAGCAGAGTCATCCGTATGGTGACGTCGACGCCGATAGTTAGCGCCAGGACGGGCATCGCCGCCCGAAGTAGACCAGAACGCCGGGCAGGACCTCTGAATATCCACCACTCCAGCGCAACTATCCCGCCTGCATGGCGCCTGGAGGCCCAGGATAATTTAAGCAACTTCCGTACGGTTCCCTCCGCCGCGCTGATTGAACGGAATGAGAAACTCCGTCTGCATCAGATCGTCAGGTGCGCTCCATCCCTTATTCAGAACTCAACTCCCGCCTGAACGATCCTCCTAGTCGGTGTCATTGCTTCCGGGAGACCGATGCGGCTCTTGGACGCACCAACAACACAATCAACAATACGGCATGATTTTCAACAGCGCTACAGCCCGGACGGCAGCAGCCGTTGCTGTACCATCATGCAGCGTACCGTTGTGCAATCCCGCTCCTACAACGCACGCGCATGTCCGCGCCCCAAGCCATGCGACGGACGACATTGAGGACGTAACAGCAACATCAGAAAAGAAGGGAAAGATCAGCTGAGGCTCCTCTGATGCCTGGCGGAGAAGCAATGCGACAAGAAAGCCTCATCTATCGTCCGTCGGTCGAAACCTGCTGAGTCGACCACACACATTTTCAGTCGTCTCCACCTACGCTCCTAGGAGAAGGGGGCGCCTCTCACACTCACACCACACAGACATCTGGAATCCACATATGAAGACCGAACCAAGGCCGCCCAAGAGCAGGACGACCCGGCTTCGGGTCTGACCGATAGTAGCGTCGCCCCCTTGAAGATGCTGAATGGAAACCTATCGTCACAACTCGAAGGCATCTTAATCGGATCAGTGAGGGGCGACGTCGTGAGACCAAAAACCCACCTCACTAGCAGTTCTACTGACTTGCTGCATGGTCCATATAGATGAACAAGCGTAAATAAGGTAGGTGGACCGAGCCATCTGACAGTACGTGGTGGTCTGTTCCCCTGGCCTTCTCCTCTTTTCGTTGGTCCAAAAAGAAAGCAACGAATCGATAAAGCGATCCAACGGGCAATCAGGCCGGGACACTGGCATGAAGACACAACTGAACCCAGACCGGGAGGTGCCCTTCACTCCAAGGGACCTCGGGCCAGGGGAGGGACAGCATGCGGCAGGGGGCATCGGGCGCTACAGCAGGTGGGCGACAAAAACCGACGAGTGACAGGTTTGAAAAGAGTCAGGATGACGGTGATCCCTAACATCTATGCGCAAGCGCAAGAAAAGACCTCGGAGCAGAGTGGGAATTTGAGTGGGGCGGAGTCAAAATGGCATGAGGGAGAGGGCAGGGGGACCATCACTGAAGGGAGGGGCTACAGCGGGGGTAGTTTGTGCCACAATGCCACGCTGCGGAAGCGCAAAGGCAAAGGGAAAATACTACCATGCCTCGGATTCCTCATGCCCTTGTCCCTCCCGGTCTCCGTCGATGCTACCCCCCTCTGCTGAGCGGAAAGCTCTTCTGTTGAGCGGGAGAAGAATTTGAATGCCCCGGCCAACCGTCTCATGAGGCGCTTAGGTAGGATTTGTAAGTTGGGGCTTCGTGGTTAGTGCACGGATGCGGATAGCTCTCTAAACGGAAGAAAACCGCATTCGCACTGCACTGTTACTCTATCCAGAGCCCCTTCTTTGGACACTGCATCTGGTAGCTATGTTGACGGATGATGGACAAAGAAGACGTCAGTGACTGAGTTGTGGAACTCGCTATCAATTCCACATCGCCACACACAGTGCCAACTCAACCGGCAGCAGATCCACATGAGCCTTGCACCATACCTCTCGTATCTGCGGCATCAAAGGATCTATCCGTATAGCAGCCACCGCTAGACAGCTCACATCCTAATCTTTACTTGTTTACCCAACCTCTCAAGCGTCTTCAGCGGGTCAGCTCATCTGCTTTGGAAGAATTCCGACCACCCAGCATGCCATCAAGCCGCGCGACCGAGCCCATTTCCTGTCGTCTACCCATCCCGTCCATCCCGTCCTAGACCTCGGGCCGCTCCCGCCTAGCCTTTTCCAACATCGACCGACGAACAGTATATCCGCGTTGCATCACTTCTCGAGAGGCACTACAGCAAGACTTGCTTAGGGGTGACGGGGGGTACATATAAGGGCTACAGAAGATAGAACAATCGACAATCAAGCGCTTGACAAGCTACAACTTACGGCCTGAAGCGGAAGAGTCGGCAATGGGTAGAACCCTTTCTTTTTGGCCCTTGGGGACAGGAGAAGGACGAAGTGAAGCAGCCAGATTGATCTGGACATCAGATACATCGCGCGAGGCAACAACGCAGCTACAACGTCGAGTAGAGGCGCCAAGATAGACACAACGACCAAATGATGCTGTGAGGAGTGTCGGAAGGAACCATCACAGCGGTCGGAATTATCACTGTAGACCAATCCGTTGAAGACACCCCTTTTAACGCTGTTGGATATCAAAGGAGCCGCGCAAAGTGCTACCACCAACCGGCCAATTCGAACACCATGCTCAGAACCCCACGATCCGCGAGACAAGCCTTTCGCACGAAGCCTCAGCGACGTCCTTGGCCTTGCCTTCCTCAACGACGCCTTGCCTTCCTCAACGACGCCTTGCCCACCGTATACCACATACACACTCCCCACACCATTCCACACACACATATATAGATCTAGACCATCGTCCACGCCCCCGACACCATCTTCCAACGCATCAAGTTCCCTTGTCGCAGATATCGTACTCGTACGCGAAGTACCTGGACAACTTAATCGATCGACGGGGCGCAAAGCTAGCGGATTAGGAATCCCGGGCGCCAAATGAAGCCAATCTACAGCGCAGCAACGCCGCGATCGAGGAATCAAATGGAGCAGCCTCACTACAACATCACTGTCGAACCTGTTAGGCACCGTAAATGCGACGGGGAAACATCGCTGGCCCGGTGCGGACGATAGCCGTCCGGTTGCCGCGCTCCGCCGTTGCAGCGCCGCTGCCAAACGGCCCACGGCTACTTAGGTCAGGTCGATGGCCTTGACCGTTTGCTTGCTTGCTTGCTTGCATGCATGCATGGTTTGGCCACAGTCACAGCAGTCACCGCCACCACAAAGACGACATCTTCCGGTCGTTCAACCTACGGCCGGGGCAATGTCTACGCGTGGCCGAGTGGCCGGATGGCTGGCTGGCTGGCTGGCTGGCCTTTTCTCGATTTTTCCCTCTATCCCTCCTTCCCAGGCACCTAAGGTAGGCAGACCCCCCTAACCCCGCCCAACGTCATCTGCGCATGTGGGCAGGCATGTCTCGTCGTTCAAAACTCTCTCTAGAGGGTACCCTGGCTCCCCGGTGCCGCCTGTCTGCGGGCTGGCTAAGCAGACGCAGACTCAGGGCAAGATTACATACTCTGCGCCGCCGCCGCCGCCGCCGCTGTTGCTGCGCGTAGATCGGCCCGGCTCGGCGGAAAGTATGGTCGAGTCGAGCGCAGATGGGCTGTTGCTGAGGCATGTGGGTGTCGAGGGACAGGACGGGCGGCCAGTCTAGGCGGGCGATGGAAACTTGGGGAGGAGGCGTTGCGTGCCTTGGATGGGCAGGGAGGGATGGATGCTAGTACCTAACAGTGATGAGTGGACGGGTGGATGATGGATGGATTGTGGGTTTCTGGGACGAGGGGTTGCTTGCTTGCTTGCTTGCTGGCTGGCTGGCACGCGGTGGACAGGGGCAGCGAAGTGAGGGGAGGACACAAGGGGTGGGTCGCTGGCGTCTGAAATTTTGTCCGTCCGTGGGTCGCCCTTCGATTGTCCTTTCGTAGGTACTGTTATCTCGGTATGTGGTACTCCTGTCGCGAGGCACCTGGGGCGAGTTTTGAGGGGTGAAGCGCAAGGAGAAGGTACTTGTGACAACAAATTGGGCAGGCGACGATGATGGCAGTGGCACGCATCCAAGCGCTGGAGGGTAAGCAACTGTTTGAGGAGCTCGAGTCGTGGGCCAGCGTGCTCCTCCGTGGTACGCACGTATGCCCAGACAGATCTGGGTGGAAACTCGCTGTCGGCCTGAGGCTTTGGAGTTGCGCAAGCGGCGCTTGTGCCTCGTTTTAAAGGTCGTGTCTTTTCCGCGCTGTTCTCGCCGGACGAGATGTGACGGGCGACAAGGGGAGGGATACGGGTCGTTGCGAAATACGCTGTGGCTTGCGCTTTGCGGGCCCGGCCAGAAAATGTCCACTATCGCGGAGGTGACGCTGATGTAATGCTCAAATTGGGAAGACACCCGCCGTGGACGATCGACGGCGGCTGCGTGTTGCGTTTTCTCCAACTTCATCATCTTCTCTCATCTTTTCCCTCGCAAGTCGCGCGGCAGCCTGTGTTCCTGAGCCCGGTGAGCAAACCAATCGCTTTCATTGTCACCCTGCCATCGTCCTCGTTCCGTACCGAAGGTCATCTCTTACCCATCGCGGCGCTGCTCGTTCGTCATCACCCTTCTTGTCCCAACGGAGCTGCAGTTCAACCTCTCGCCGCATTATTTCCTTGCTCCTCGTTGCAAATTTCCCCTCTCTGCTCAACTACAACTGCCATCGGACATTTTCGCCGTCAACTACCCTTCGCACAGTCAGCACCATACTTTCAAATGAAGCCCACAACTAATCATTAGCCGCTACAGCCTTATCCCAGGAACCAAGCCGCCACTGTAGAGTATATCGCGCTTTCGCCGCTCCGCCGCCCGCTCCCGCTCGCATCGTCATCGGCCGTTCCAGAATATTGCCACTTTAGCCAGAAAAGTTGGGAGGGCAAGCGGGATCAATGTCCTGGTTTGTAGAAGAGCCAAGCCAAGGCCGGCGCGGAGCAGACAAACTACCTTCCTTTCATGGTTCGGAAGCGACTCGATCAAGAAACGGACAGAGACAAAGGGTAAAAATAGCACGCAACACCAAGGTACACAAGCGCAATAAGCTTTGGGCAGAGGACGACACAATGCGCAAGAGATACACAGACGGCGGAGGACGGTAGTGCCCAGGACGAAGCGCGGTCGAGAATCTGAAACTCAGGGACCGGCCGCTAGACCCGAGAGGGGGTCGTCTCTGCATGCTTCCACCCGCCGTACTCGGATTCTGTCGTCGTTTGTGGACCTCTGCGCAACCGCATCCAACAATGTAGACCGGCAGGTACAAAGGTACGTCACTGACCGGACCAACGCAATGTGCTGCGCTCGTATGCGCTGGCATCCTGTTGCCAAACCCTATGCGATGACGCAACCACTGCGGACGAGCAACGGGCGTGCAAACATGCGCATCCATGGATGCCCTGGCCTGCGCCAAAGCAGCCATCAGCAGATTTGATTTATTGCAAAATGCGTACACGAATGGACATTTTTGACGCCAATCGCCTCGTTCCTTGGATATTGTGATTGGCCGGGCTGCGGAAAAGGCCGTGGTATCATTCGAAAAGAACCCAGGCGCTGAGGCGTGGATGATGTACCTTGGCTTGGTAGTACGCTTGCTTCCCCAAGAGATCACGGCAGCCTGTTTTTGAAGACACAGCAGAGATTTGAGAACCAACTGCTGCGGTCGTTGGGGGGTGTCGCGCGTCTGCAGCTGCGCTACCACAATGTCGTCGTCGTCGATCTCAACACCATTTCCAAGGTATACGTGCCCGTCGCCCATGGTGCAGGTCAAAGGAACCAGCAATTCCTGACACATACGTACAGTGCTAGAACTCAACCAGCTAGACATCGTTTGTCACCGCAGGAAAACCCAACGCGCAGCTACCATTCCCGCTGTCCCCACCCACCTATTGCCATGTTCCCCGAAACCCGTGTGAAATGAACGCCAACCTACCAACATCTGCAGCCCTGGCAGTCACACCTGTCGATCTGCAAGGACTCGGCGCATCAAAGACTTCGCGGAACCATAGCGGACACAAGGAGGGCTATCCGTGTACACTGGCATCTCGAAACAGGTCCAGGACGGTCCGGTCCGTCAAGAGAAGCGCGTACCTAGTCAAGAAGTGATTGGCCCAGCAGAACGAGCGCGGCACCGCAACCCACACCACACCAGCGCAAGAGGGGATGAGGTATGAGGCCGTCCAGCGCCTCTCCATCGCTGGTAGGTCGCCGGTGCTGAGTCCTGTTTGTCGTCAATGCTTGAACGAGCAGTCGCAGCAGCAAGACCGTGGGCAACATACCTACATACCAGAGACGCCCCAACCAACTCTCCACCATCCACCCTGTTTCGTCGGTCGACCTGTACCACAGCCTTAGCCGGCCCTCCAACCACCTGAAACATGCACTGTCCAACGTAACGACGCGCCGCCGCCGGCTTGACAGCTCAATGACGCCACTCACCACCTAGCTCGCCCGCCCGCCCGCCCGCCCAGCACAATCGAGGAAAAGCATCCTTGAAACGGTAGGAGTAGAATCGTCATATTACTCTATCTCTGCTCTGCCTGTGCAGCAGCAACTGATGAGGTGGGGGGGGGGGGGGGGGGGGGGTAGGTACCGTAGTAGGGACATACATGTATATGTGTGATATAGAAAAGAGACGACATGAAGAAGAACAAAACGGTGGGGATAGAAGGCAGACAGGCTGAATGTATACCGTGCTCGTAGGTACGCGTGCGCGTGCTCCAGATGACTCGACACATGTTGCAACGGATCTGCTTGATGGCAAAGGGACAGGACAGACAGACAGGACAAATTGTTGGTGCAACAAAGCAGACAGGAAGTAGAAGAGAAGAGTTGTGCTTGTGACCAACCGTTGACCTCGTGTGCGCGTTGGAGCTGCGTGCTTGCTGGTGCCGCAAATCTGGGAATGTAGTGATGAAGAACAAGGTACCTGAACCGACTGCGAAGCAACGACGATGGAGAGGCAGATGATTTCTTTAATTGAACACAGCTTCCCTCGACGTGATTGAGAACGGGGCATATGAATCATGAGAAGAAGCGCTTGCTGATTTCATCACGTATGAGGGGGGACGAGAGTAAGTAAGAAAGCGAAAAATGACAAACGTGGGGGAGCAGGGGCAAAAAACCCAAGCACAGACATCATCCATCGTGCCGCTATGAGGGGGAAAAAGAAAGAAAAGATCGAAAACCATTCCCCATGTGCAGTGACAGAGACCTGGAAAAAAAAAACGGGGTAAAAACAAAAAACAAAGGCAGCCGTATCATGTGTTCCTCCCAGATCCCCCCAAAGACTGACCTCTAGCCAGCTCGTCCAGGACACCATATATGCCTTTGGAAGAGCTGTGGAGGGTTGTTTGTCCGAAAAGAAACGCCGTTCGCTCCCATTTCCCTGACCTGGTGTAAAAAGGAGAAGAAATAAAAGACTCATTATGTCCGACTTGTCGCTTTGAGTGAGATACATTTACCATCAGAAGCATCCGCCCGAAATGAAGAAGCGCTTGCTTTGGACAACGAAAATGAGAAAACAGGAAGAGTGCTGCTGGCTGTGACCGAGAGTTTTGAAATATGGGAAAGTGAAGTGAAGCCATGGATGCTGTAAAATCAACCGGGACAACCAAGTCTCCAGATGTAATGTTTCGTGAAAAGCACTTGAGAGTTTACAAGGGGACTGTGACAAGAGCCGTGACGCTTTCGTGAGAATGTAGAGCCTGAGGGCAAGCCAGAGGAACTGCCATTCGAGGCGGGCAGGGTGTTCGTAGTCATGGAGCGGGACGTTGAATCGATAGATGGGTCGTGATCTGAAACGGTGACCTTTTCGGGCAGGACAAAGTCAAGTTCGCAGAGCCTTGGACGCGCACCCGGCTAAGCTACAACTGGCGTGGGCGAAGCCGGCGTCTCGGTACTTGGTGAGGCAGGCTGGTTGCTCCGTTTCTCGTGTTCCTCGACTCCCTGACCTCTGCAGAGCGGACAGGAATTGCGCCCGGTGGTGAGCCACTTTGGGGTAATGTTAGCAAATCTATATCAGGACACAGGAATGAGCCCGACCTACCTGATCAATACATTCCCGGTGGAAAAGGTGTCCACACTGGACCAACTTCCGTGCCTCCTCTTCCACCTCGTACTCGCTTAAGCAGACGAGGCAACGTTGGTCAGCTGCCATGGTGATCACCTCCTGTCCATCTCCAGATGATGCAACCAGCCCTTGAGATTCGCCCTCGGCCGTAGACGGCGCCTCCCGAATAGTATAGACCCCACCAGCGGATGCTACGTCGGATTCGCTAGCAACGGGAGGCTTCGCGGGTCCTAACAGTGTGGATAGGAGCATCATGTCCTCGTAAGTGGGAGTATCCGTGAACAGACTTGGCGTGGTAAGGATTGGGTGGTTCTCCGGATAGCTGCCACCAAGGACGTAGATGATCCAGCTCCGCGGTCCCTCTCCTGGGGCATGATCTGGTTCCACAACACCATTGCGCCTCGATGAGCCTGCGCCGAACCTGGTGTGGTCCGACTCGCTGAGACGGCGCTGTCTTCTGAATTGGTGGAGGGATCTCGGCTCCGCAGGCGGATCAATCGCCGAGCCAACTGCGGTTGGGGCTCGGGCGAGACTCTCACGACGTGAGGATTCCGTCGACTGGCCTATGGGGGTATCTGACAACGGCGTGAAGGAAGGTGTTGATTCCCCAGAGGAAAAGGCGGACAAGCCCGAGGGAGTAGATGGGGGAGGTCGTGGTCCAGGGGGCGTGTCAAGGCTCGAGAAGGGTCTCGGACGGTCAGAAGTACGTTGATGTCTTTGGCTTTCATAAGTGTTGATGCCTCCCATGGAAGCACGACGCCGGTGACTGAACCTGGTTCCATTCTGTGGCTGACGAAGGATGCCGTCGATGCTGGGCTCAGCCCCTGACGTGATGGGAGCAGGAAAGCTGGAGAGAGCATCTAGGAACGGTGGTATATTATCATCATGTTGGGCGCCGCCCCCCGTGCTCGGGGTAATCGATCGGATGCCAACAATTATGATCGGGACCATGCGACCTTCCCCACCATCCTCGCCTGCGCGATGCGTGTCAGGTGAATCTCCTGATCCGTCCTGACTGTCGGAAGACCTAGTCGAAATATTTTCTCTCCTAGTGTTGCCAAACCTGAACATGCGGAAGAAGTTCAAGGGAGCCGGAGAGCCTGAGGTGTCCGATTCCTCGTCGATACCAGCGGTGTTTCCCCTAAGCGCGGATGCAATCCGGCCATTTTGAAGCGACTGGAGAAAGCCGTCAAAAGTTCCGTCCTCGTCTCCGCCAACAAAGTTTCGGGCCTCAGCGCCAGCCCTGTGTTCCTCGCCCATCAGCGTGGCGGCCGTGGCAGCTGCAGCAACGGACAATAGACGCGAGAGCATTGCTGCGTTGTCCTCACCACTACGCAGAGGCGATCTCCTGCGCCTCAGTGAATTCCTGACTCTTCCACTGGCCCTCTCGGGAACTCCGATGCCAGCCATGCGATCAAGGAGGCTAGTCGGTCTCTGCCAGCTGCTCGGCGTGTCATTGTTGTCTTGGTGCTCTTGAACTTGGGGAGTGGCAGGCGACTCGTTCTCAAAAGATTCAGTGAAGTCGTCGAAATCCAAAGACGCCAGTTCCGGAGGGTGTAGCCTGGGAGCTGGCGAGCTGGGGGCTTGGACGACATCAGACGAAGGTGTAGTGTTCCAGACGGGTGTGGAGAATCTAGAGGTGCTATTCCGTTCGGGTCGGTCGCGAGAACGAGAGGAGGACCCAGAGCGAGAGAGGATGCCGGATATGGAAGAGTGAGCGCGGCTTAACCTCTGACGGTGGCGGAGGAGGCCGTTGACAGGTGTCGTCGAGGTGGCATCTGAACGGTCCGAGTGCAGGCGGGTCAAAAAGTTCAAGCTGCGGCGGGAGGAGCGGGAGGGAGGCTGTGATTCCGAGGGTGAGGGCGCATGGCGACGGCGAGACGGGGAGGAGCGTGGTGATGAGGGCGAGGAGCCGGAGGGCTGGGCAGCGCCTCGCGAGCTACTCTGGCCCATGGTGTCGGACTGCGGCCAGGAGCCTGGGCAGTGAGCGGCAAAGAGTGGCGAGTCGAGAGGATGTCGGCAGAGGAGGGAGATGTGTTGGTTGGGTCGGGTTGAGACGAGGTGTTGTGGGTGTTGGTTGTGGAGGACGAGGCCGCGACGCGGCGGCGGTGAAGGCGCTGGCCAACAGCAACTTGGTTGCTGACTTGCCCCGTACCGTACCCTACCCTCCCCAGCGCATGACGATTGCACCCCTGCTTCAGGCCAACTACCTACCTTACTCAAACTGCACTGCGCACCTCCGCACCGCTCTTGTCTGCCATCCCATCCACCGACATCGCCAGCCACCTCCGCCCGCTCTCAATCATGGCTCATTATTTCGCCCAGCCCATCAAGCCCACACAAAGCCTGCGTGCCCGCCGACACGCCCCGCCCCGCAAGCGACAGCGCCTAGACGACGATGACAGCGACGACGACAGCGACAACCAAGATTCTGACAAGGGCCGTGACCCCAGCCCAGAATCTTCCACCAGAGCCACTCCCGCCATCTCCACCCTCTCAGCCGCCGATGCCCGCCAATTTCGTACCGCCGGTCATGATCCCGACTTCCAGTTGCCCCTGGACCCGTTCCCACATGCTCCAACAAACGTCACCGCGCCGAAACTCCTCTCGTCTGAGATCCAGCAAAAGCTCGCCAACCTCAAGCCTCCCCTCTTCGCTCCTGGCCTCTCACAGTCTGCGCGCATCACCGAGGACTTTACTCAAAGGACCACGAGCTTCAGGCAACACCACTTGGGCGTCCTTACCACCGTCATGCATCACTGCTTGCTCAAGGGCGATTACCAGCGCGCCGGCCGCGCCTGGGGCCTGATTCTGAGAGGCGAATCTAGCAATACGACACTCGACATTAGAAACCATGCGCGATGGGCCATTGGCGCAGAAGTCCTTCTGCGTGCGAATCGCGTCGACGACGACGACTCCAACAAGTCTGTGGAAAGCCCGAGGCACGAAATATTCTCTGAGCAAGGTTTCCAGGCGGCGCGCGACTACTACGAGCGTATCATCGTGCAGTATCCGTTTCAACAAAGCGCCCCGCACGTAACCAATGCGCTCACCTTTTATCCAGCCATGTTCAGTCTCTGGATCTACCAAGTCTCCCAAGAGGCGAGCCTCGCAAAAGAGGAGTTGGAAAATGAGGACCTCGACCTATCTGACCATGATTCTGAGATTGAATCGAGAAGCGAAGACGGCTTCGCGAGGCAGTCGAGAAAGCGCGAGGCAAAGCTTGCAGCCATTCGAGTCAACGAGCTGAGGAAAGCACAAGAGATTGCTTCGCGTCTTGACGAGCTCATGACAAGTCCACCCTATGATAAAAACGTCGAATTGCTTCAGCTTCGAGGCATGACGGCAGTCTGGATCAGCGACTTGCTTAAAGATGGCCTTGCGGGTGATGATGACGAAAATGCATCAAACCATGACGTCTCGCTCCCCGGCCAGGGGATGAAGCACGACGATTCGGTTCGCCAAGAACAGGTAGCCATCGCCAAGACCATGTTTACGCGCGTCAAGAGCAACGGTGGTCATCTCAAAGAAGCTGCGGAACAATTTCTTGCGGAGGCCGACAATTGAACGTCGTGAGCAAATTTCGAAAAACATGCGACAACGGGCAGGCCGACGACATCCAAGTCACGGATCACCCAACTGGACCGATCCTCATGATTGACTCTGAACCAAACTGATCCAAAGATCCTCACGTGTCTGATGGTCTACAAGCCAGCTCTTGGAATCGTTGATAATATGCTCCATGAAAGGTGAGACTCAACGTCTTGAAAGGCTGTCCCGAAAACTGCAGGCCACTCGGTCTTGCTTTGTCATCGGCTCCATCTGCCACGCGCTGTCACGCATTAGCGCTGCGTCTAGCATCAAGTAACAAGACATGCACGCTTTTGACGGTCAATCACTTGAATCTAGGAGCTTCCCGTGGCCGCTAATCAGAATCCTGAAAAGGAAGGTCATCCCTTTACACATGCGTTTTGCGCGCATCCATTCTGACGCTAAACCTGGAACAAAAGCCTTATTGTAGGCTTTGTGATTGCAAACATTGAGCACAAAGCCGGCCAACACGCTGTCCCCGGGCAGTAGATCTTTCAAGGCCGAAGGTCATGTTGCCCCACTTCAAAGTGCACGACTATGCATGAAAGACTTGAGGCTTGGTAGCATACGTGGCAGGGCACATGGCCATTTGACCGATTCGAATACTATCCTCTAAAGGTGCTTGAATGCTCGTGGGTACTGCGGCTCAAGGCAGCTTCAATCCTCCTTTCCAGCGCTCTGTTGACAATATGAAGTCCTCTGTTCCTGTATGGTGTCACGACTCATCGGAAGCCAAGCCTAGCTCGGCTTTCTGATTGGATAATGACAGCCAACAGCTTGGGCTTGGAAACCTGGTCAGCTGTTGTTCACTGTGGCTGTTGTTCACCGTGGCTATTGTTCACCGTGGAGGCTTTTGAATAGGACCTCTACTACCGGGGCATCTCCGGTCAGCCTTTAGGCGTTTCATCAAATCTCTGCTCCTTATCCTGAAGGGCGTAAATAGTTAGAGAGGTGTTGCGAGGCAAATCGAGGTCGCCTTCGCCAAATTGGCGAGTCGGTGGTTTACCAAAAGTATACTAGCTGTGAAAGTGAATTTGCACGACTCGTTGCTAGCCAGCCCCGAAAAACAGCGGAGCAGAGTTGAGCCCTGGCTTCAAGGTGTTAGGCAGAACCGATTGCGAAACTCACGTGCCTGGGACCCACCACGGAGCAACACGCGGTTGACCGCCCGACTTTGGCGATTCTGCCGTCGCGGTGCGTAGCGGTAAACAAACATTGACCCACCTCAGCCGCCCTCTTTCACAACCTTGCGCTGCGACCTTTCCAAACAACACCCGTCCGTCCCGTCAAGGTGCGCTCGGTCTCGATATCGCCTCGCTTTTCCACCGTACCTCTTCGCTCCTCCACCACCCACTCTGACTCCCCGCAGAGTGTCACAGCCCATCGCAGTTGGCGCTCATCCGCGCCCGCTCGCTTCGCTCTCGCTCTCGTTGATCTCCTTCGAAACCGACCGCCATCATGTCCTCCGACGAGGAGTCGGTCTTCAACGAAGACATGAGCTCCGAGTTTGAGGAGGCGCCTAAGACCAAAAAGGCGGCGCCCGCCAAGAAGCCCCCCGCGCCAAAGAAACCCACGGCGAAGAAACCACTGAGACCTATCGTGAATGAAAGCTCAGCTCTAGACGGCCACTACGATGAAGATAGCGGAGATTCCCAACCCGATATACCAGCCAGGAAGCCTGCAAAGGCCCCGGCCAATGCCACCGACAAATACCAGAAGCTCACTCAGCTCGAGCACATCATCAAGAGACCCGACACCTACATCGGATCAGTAGAGAGAGACTCGAAGCACATGTGGGTCTTCAACTCCGAGACCGAGTCCATGGAGAACCGCGAAGTCAGCTTTGTCCCCGGTCTATACAAGATTTTCGACGAAATTCTGGTCAACGCTGCCGATAACAAGCACAATGACCAGAACATGAAGGAAATCAAAGTCACCATTGACCGGGAGTCTGGAGAAATCAGCGTCAGGAACGACGGCAAGGGTATTCCCATTGAGATCCACGGAGTATGTGCTTTTATCCCACCTACTGCAGGCGTGTAGCACTAACATGTTCCCAGACCGAGGGCATCTACATCCCAGAGCTGATTTTCGGCCATCTCTTGACCTCCTCCAACTACGATGACGACCAGCAAAAAGTGACGGGTGGCCGCAATGGTTACGGTGCAAAGCTCTGTAACATTTTCAGTACAGAGTTTACCCTCGAGACTGCCGACTCGCGCGTGCACCAAAAGTACAAGCAGACCTGGACAGACAACATGGGAAAGTGCGGCAAGGCCAAAATCACAGCTCACAAGGGCGAGTCCTTCACCAAGGTTACGTTCAAGCCAGACTTCAAGAAATTTGGCATGGATGGGATGGACGACGACTTTGAGGCTCTAGCAAAACGCCGCGTCTACGATATTGCCGGCACAACCAAAGGCCTGAAGGTCTTCCTCAACGGCGACCGCATCAAGGTCAAGAACTTCAAGGAGTACATGAAAATGTATACCAAGGCCATCAAACATGAACAGGGTTCGACAACCGAATCGGATGTCATTCTCACCGACAACCCGAATGACCGTTGGGAAATTGGATTCGCTGTTTCGGATGGTGCCTTTTCGCAAGTCTCGTTCGTCAACTCGATTGCAACCACCTCTGGTGGTACCCACGTCAACTACATTGCGGATCAGGTGGTCAACAAGCTCACCGATATCATCAAGAAGAAGAACAAGAATGGATTTCAGCTCAAGCCACAACATCTCAAGAACCACCTGTTCCTCTTCGTCAACTGTCAGGTCGTCAACCCGGCTTTCACATCACAGACCAAGGAGCAAATGACGACCAAGTCAAGTCAGTTCGGAAGCAAGTGTACGGTCTCGGACAAGTTCCTCAAAGACATTGCCAAAACGGAGGTTGTCAACAACATCCTTCATTTCGCTCAGCAAAAAGCAGACCAGGTCCTTAAGAGATCTGACGGTGCCAAGCGAACGCGCATGAACCACTCCAAGCTTACAGACGCCAACAAGGCTGGAACCAAAGACGGTTACCGATGTACCTTGATCCTTACAGAAGGTGACTCAGCCAGTCTGCTTGCTCTGGCTGGTCGAGCAGAGGTTGACCCGGATCTCTTTGGTGTGTTTCCGCTCCGTGGAAAGATGCTCAACGTCCGCGATGCCTCGATCGATCAGATCTCCAGGAACGAAGAAATTCAAAACATCAAGAAATTCATTGGGTTGCAGCACAAGAAGGAATACACCGACACCAAAGGCCTCCGCTACGGTCACATCATGATCATGACTGATCAGGACCACGATGGCAGTCACATCAAAGGCCTGCTTATCAACTTCTTGCAAGTCCAGTTTCCCAGTCTTCTCAAGATCGAGGGTTTCCTGTTGGAGTTTATCACGCCCATCGTCAAGGTGTGGAAAGGCGACCCGAAGAAGCCCAAAGGCCTAAAGTCTTTCTTCACAATGCCCGAGTACGAAGAGTGGAAGCAGGACCCAACTCATCAACGAGGATGGGAACACAAGTACTACAAGGGATTGGGTACTTCCAGGCCTGAGGATGCCGTCGAGTACTTTCAGGATCTTGACAGGCACTTGAAGGAGTTCCACACGATGAAGGATGCTGAGACCGAGCTCTTTGAGCTTGCTTTCTCCAAGAAGAAGGCCGACGCCCGCAAGGAGTGGCTGCGCACTTTTGTTCCCGGCACATTCCTCGACATGCGGGCTCCAAAAATCAGCTACGATGATTTTGTCAACAAGGAGCTGATTCTCTTCAGCATGGTCGACAACTACCGTTCTATTCCATCGGTCGTCGACGGCTTGAAACCTGGTCAACGCAAGGTCCTGTACACCTGTTTCAAGAGGAATGTGAGGAAGGACATCAAGGTCATTGAACTTGCTGGTCACGTCGGAGGTATGACAAACTACGCCTACGGTGATGCATCTCTCCAACAGACCATTGTTGGCCTTGCCCAGAATTTTGTCGGCTCGAACAACATCAACGTCTTGGAACCCAGCGGCAACTTTGGTTCCCGCTTCCAAGGTGGTAGCGATGCTGCCAGCGCTCGTTATATTTACACCAGGTTGTCGCCTTTTGCTCGGCGCATCTTCCAAACGACCGACGAGCCGCTGCTCACGTACGACCAAGACGACGGCAAGACGATTGAACCGACAAATTACGTCCCAGTTCTGCCGATGATTCTTGTCAACGGCGCGGACGGTATTGGAACTGGTTGGAGTTCGTCGATCCCCAACTACAACCCCATGGAAATAGTCAAAAACCTCAAGGCCCGCATGGCCGGTAGCTCCAAGGAAGACATGGAGCGCATGATGCCGTGGTTCAGGGGTTGGAAGGGTACCATTGAGGATGTTGGCGGAGACCGCTACAAATTCACGGGCATCATCAAACAGACTGGCGAGCTTGAGGTTGAAATCACGGAACTGCCGATTCGTGTGTGGACTCAAGATTTCAAGGACAAGCTCGAAGGCATCATCAAGGCTGAGAAGGTCCCTTCGTTCGTCAAGGATTACAACGAATACCACACCCTGCAAAAGGTGAGCTTCATCATCAAGATGGCCGATGCCAAGAACATGCAGCAGGCCCTTGAGATGGGCCTCGAGGAGCGCTTCAAGCTCTACAAGTCTCTGGCCACGTCCAACCTTGTTGCTTTCGATGCTCAGGGCCGCATCCAAAAGTACGCCACCGAACTTGACATTCTCGAAGAGTTTTATCACATTCGCCTCAAGTTCTACGAGAAGCGCAAGCAGTACATGCTTGATGAGATGTCCAAGGATCTGAACAAGCTCACCAACCAGGCGAGGTTCATCCAGATGATCATCGACAACAAGCTTGTGGTGTCAAGGAAGAAGAAGATGGCCCTTGTGGCTGAGCTCAAGAAACTCGGCTTCTCGCCCATTCCGAAGAATGACGCAAAGCGGCAGGGCGAAGAGGAAGATGTTGTCGATGAAGAAGACTCGGAGGAGGACAAGGCGGCGGGTAGCAACGACTACGACTACCTCTTGGGCATGGCAATTTGGTCCCTCACCCAGGAGCGTGTCGAGAAGCTGCTCAGGCAAATTGGCGAAAAGGAGACGGAAATTGACGTGCTCATCAAGAAATCGCCCAAAGATCTCTGGACCACCGATTTGGATGAGTTCGTCGAAGAGTGGGAGACTCAGGAAAAGCTGGCGGAGAGTGAAGCAAAAGAGTCTCGTAGGAAGGGTCGCCGTGCGTCGGCAAAGCTCAAGATTGGTAGCAAGGCGGCGAAGAAGCGCAAGGCTGGTGATAGTGACGCCATGAGTGACGACGACTTTGAGGTTAAGCCCAAGAAGAAGGCTGCACCCAAGCAGAGTTTCTTGTCGGGCTTTATGAACAAGTATCCAGACAGCGTCGTCAACAAAGCCACGGCGAAGCCAAAGGTAAGCTCTTCTTCGAATTCATAACCGCACGAGGAGTTCTAACAGATAATTCAGGCTGCCGAATCGTCTCCCAAGGGCAAGTCAAACATGCTCATGGACTATTTGACGACCCGCGAAAAGAAGGAGGCTTCGACGACTCCAATGGACATTGACGGTGCATTCGACGAGCCTGTCGCTAAGAAGCCTGCTTCCAAGCCCAGAGCCGCCGCCGCAAAACCGGCACCCAAGCCAATCGACATTAGCGATGAGAGTGAGGGTGATGCTTTTGAACCGGAGCCGGCGCCGGCGCCCAAGGCCAACGGCAGGAAGGCTGCTTCCAAGAAGACTGTTCTCAGCGACGAGAGTGACGGCGACGACTTTGAGCCAGAGCCTGCCCCTGCACCCAAGCCGAGAGCCAATGCTAGGAAGGCCGCGCCCAAGAAGATTACCATCAGCGATGAAAGCGAGGCCGATGACTTTGAGCCTGAGGCTGAAGCTGAGCCTGAACCCGCGCCTAAGCCAAAGACGAACGGCAGAAAGGCTGCCCCCAAGAAAATCGTTATCAGCGATGACGAGGAGGAGGCCGACGACTTCGAGCCTGAGGCTGAACCTGAGCCTAAACCTGCCCCGAAGCCAAAGACTAATGGCAGGAAGGCTGCCCCCAAGAAACTCGCAATTAGCGATGATGAGGCCGACGACTTTGAGGCCGAGCCGGAGCCTCAGCCTAAGGCCAACGACAAGAAGGCTCCTCCGAAGAAGTCCGTCATCAGCGATGATAGTGAAATGGAGGATGAGCCAGCTCCCAAGCCAAAGGCTGCCGCTGCAAAGCCTTCTCGCAAGGTCAACGACGAGAGCGACGAAGACCTTTTCGCCGCCGTTGCAGAGACGGAGAAGAAGACGGAGGTACCGTCGCGCAGGCGTGCTGCTGCCGCAAAGCCCACGCGTTACGTTCTCTCTGATGACAGCGATGAGGACATGGTCGACAACGACCTCGGCGACGTCAGCACCATGATTCGCGGTCTCGATGGCCCCTCCATCGACTCTGCCGGCCGCACTCTCTTCTCCGCTTCCAAGGGCCGCACGACTAGCACCGCTCTCCCCAAAACGACCAAGTCCAAGCCCAGTCCGGAGACAGACGACGACAAGATTGACGACACGGACTACACCATGCTCGCTCCGCAGGCCTCGCCCCAGCGCACCATAGCCCCGCGCAAGACATCGGCCAATGGCGTGTCCGACGACTCGGCCGACGACAATGACAGCGACGACGCGGTCCTCGTCAAGCCCAAATCCAAGGCAGTCCCCAAGGCAGCCGCCTCCGCAGCCGCCAAACCGCGTGGTCGCCCTCCTGGCAGCAAGAACAAAGCCGCGACGACCGCAACGACAAAGGCTGCCGCCGCGCCCAAGGAGAAGGCAAAGCCTGGACCCAAACCGAAGGCCGCCAAGCCCACGGCCGTCCCTGTCGTCGAGAAGAAGGCCACCGAGCTCAGCCCTGCGGCCAAGGCGTATGCAAAGGCTAGGCCTGGTCGCGCTGCGGCCGCCGCCGCGAAGAGCAGGTACACGATTGAGGACGAAGACGACGATGAGGGCGACACGTTCCACGACGCCAGCGACGGCTTTGCGGACGAGTTCAGCGAGTAGACGAGGCGTGCGCAAAGAAGTGCAGAAGTGAGCCAGAGAGGAAGCACATCCGCCCGGAGCGGTCGTGCTTGCTGTTGCTGAGCTGGAGATCTCATTGTTTCTTCCTTTCTCTTTTCTCCTTTTCTTTTCGTTCGTGTCCGGGAATTTCCTGGAATGAGACGGCTGCGCCAGTACACAGATTGCTTGGCTCTATACCATGGGCAAACGGACGGATGGGTGGATGAATGGATCCGTGGGCGGTGCGGCGTTTTCGGAGGCTTTCACGGCGGGCACAAAAGCTTGCTTGCTCTTAGTGCTCTCTTGTCTGCTGTTTCTGCGCGTGGTTTTCTTTCATACTGCAGGCTAGATTTGAATGTACACTACTTGCTGCCTGCTCTGCCTCCAACTGAGACTCGTGTCAAGTGGATTGCAACCAAACATTGAGGTGGGTGTGCCGCACCGCATGACGAATTGGCTGGTTCATGACAGAGGACATTGAGGAACGTTGTTTGCCGACGGACTGTAAACAGTGGTCACAAGTAGAAGACCCGCGGAGAAGCAGAGGCTGATGGAGAGTGGAATCCGCATTCATTGACGAACTATCTACGTGTGCCAACAACAACCACTTCCTGAACCGACCTCCCAAACTGAATGACAAACGACACAAAAAGCATGAGTCCATCTCAGCATCTCCATCAGTGACGATGGAGAAGTGACCGCCTGGCACGACGTGGACGTGTGGACTCTTCGCCAGGCTAAAAGCAAAAACGCCTGAAAATGCCCGAGAAGTCTATAAACGCCTGCAAATGCTGCAAAAACGCCTGCAAATGCCCGAGAAGTCTATAAACGCCTGCAAATTCTGCAAAAACGCCTGAAAATGCCCGACGCGGTCTATGTCTATGCGGTCTAGGAGGAGGAGGGGGGATGCGGTCTAGAAGAAGGGGGAGGCGGTCTAGAAGGAAGGAGGGATGGCGGTCTAGTAGTAAGCCCAGGGGTACTCGTCGGCCGGGAAGGCGACCTCGCAATACCGCCTACGAGGAGCGGCGGCGGCGGCAGCTTTGGCCTTGGCTTCCCGGCGAGCCTTTTTTTGCGCCTTCGCCGCAGCTTTCGCCGCGGCGACCTCCCGCCGGAGGATTTGCTTTCTCATGTGGCGCTGCCACTCATCCAGGCCCTCGTCAAAAGCGGCAGAGGCGGATTCCGGCGCGGCGGTTGATGCGGAGGCGCGGCGGCCCCTGTTTCGGAAGAGGCAGCGGAGGGAGCGGAGGAGATGCATGGTCTGTGAGATTGTTAGGCGTGTGAGGAGATGGAGAGCGTTGGGAGCGATGGGGGACAGCTTGGAGGGTGCGAGGGGAGAACAGCTTGGAGGGTGAGAGTGGAGAACAGCTGGGATGGTGCGAGTGGAGAACAGCTTGGAGGGTGAGAGGGGACAACAGCTTGGACTTACTGGTGGTGCTGGTACTCGTGGTGTGTGTGTGTGTGTGTGTGTGTGTGAGAAGTGTAGTCAGCGGGTTTCGAAAATTCTGGGGGGTGCGGCAGCTTTTTGTGTCTGCGTGAGGGGCTAGTTAATAAGACTCGCTGAAGACAGGAGTTCAATCTCAACAGCGTCGGGAGAAGCAAGCGCCGCGTTGAAGTGTTCATGTGAAGAGCAAGATTTGGTTTTGATTTGACGACGAAAAGCGAATCCATGGGAAAAGAATTTGAGGAGATGATACCGGAAAGTCGGTCATTGAACGACCGACTGGTAGACCCCTTTTGAGACGTTGGTTCGTGGGCCTGTCCTTGGACGAGGACCAGATGAGAGTTGGACATTGAACCGTTGTGAGAAGTCGGCGGCGAAATTCGGTGCCTCCGAGGAGCCAGGGACGACGGTGATGGACCCTGTGTTCGAAAGTCAGGGTCACAGGTCTATGGTTTGGCAGGACAGGCACGGTCGGGGGAGCAGCACCGATAGTAGAGCCATAAGTTTACAGGCACCAAGTGACCCATGGACGGTAACTTAACCCCTTAAAACTTGGGTCAAAGGGTCGTGGACCCTTGATCGGCCTCACATCACCGAACACTCCGCTTGTGTCCAGGGGCCTGTCAATTCATGTGAAAATCGTGAATCCATTCTCTGTCCGGACGTCGTACTCATTACTAAAAGAGATGTGTCGTCGAGTTCCCAACCAAGTAGATAGGCCTGCCGAAGATCTATCCCAGCCAGATTTCCAACAGACAGGCAGGTGTTTTGAAGCTTCGAGTACACCGTAGAAATACCGTACATCCAGTAAACAGGAAGACCAGACCATAGGGAAATGGAAAGCGCTGCGGTGGTCCATGGCATTCGCCATCCCAATTCGGTGCTCCAGAGCATTAGTACGTCACATTGTACCTGCCAAACTGGTCCTGCTTGACCTCCTTGACATCAGGACCCACCCAAATTCCTCTGTTGTGAGGCCTGTCGACATCCATGCCATCATTCGCGCACCAGGCCTCCTCCATGCCCTTGCGGTGGCTGCTCTTGGGCTTGCCGTCCTTGAGCCTCAGCTTCTCGAAGAAGACATACGCGGCGTAGTACACGACGCTCGTGTTGCCGGCATCGGCTTCCTTTTGGTCCCTGAATGCCGTGAGCTGCCGCGACTGGATGCTCTTGGGCTTCTTGGGCGTGTGGCACATTGCCGCGAGGTCGCGGCAGAACTGCGCTTGCGTGACGCCTGGCTCGCGCAGGTGTGCGTTGATCTTCTTGCGAATCTCGTCGCAGCTATCGTAGACTTCGACTTCGTCCGTGTCTTCCTTGGGCAGCGTGATGTCGGCGAGGTCGGCGGCCGTAATGGAGCCACTACCCTTCTTCTTCGTTGTTGTCTTGGACTTGTCAACTGCCTCCTCCGTGTTGCTGGTCTGGGGAATAGCTTCTTTGGGGTCCTTCTTTTGCTTTTTGTGGCGGATCCGGCCGTGGGCAGCTTGAGACCCTTTTTCTCGCGCCAGTTGAAGTAAATGAGCGACTTGGCGTAGGTGTCAGACTCGGCACCCTTCATAGGACGGCTCTGCCTCACGAAGCTAGTGTATGACTTGTTTGAAACATTGATGATTTTGCAAAACTCGCGAATTTTCATCGCGCCATTGTCGATGAGACGGTAAATCATGCGGCGTACTTGGTTTCAGTCCTTGTCAAAGTATACGCCCTCAAAACAAATGTGTATTGTTCCTGGATCTTTTCCCACAGCTCCCTGTCATCTTCGCCATCGGATGCCTCTTCGGGCGCAGGACGCTTTTTGGGCGCTTTGGTCGTTGCTTTCTCTTTTTCGGCAGAAGCGGCAACCAAGTCCGGCAGGGACGCGTTGCTGATGTCGACCAAGACGCGTCTGTTTTCCTTATTGCACAGATGGGAAATGTCCCAAAAGCGTGGGAGGGACTGCGAGAGGACACGTACGGTGGCCATTGTTTCCTAACGAATTTGTAAAATGCAGGGGAGAGTTGTTGAGCTGAACGTAGGGTGGAGCGATGGTCCCAGTTGTGTTTAGTTGACGTTAGATCGGCTAACTGCGCGCGCGTCATCGCCGATCCGACAATGTTTATCCAAACGCGATATCACGTGAGACTTAGACCTTGATAAGCAAGTCTCTGTCTTCGTATCTTGAGTCGTTTGTAAAAGCTGAACTCATGGCGGCATTGTGTGTAAAGCTCAATTAATCGTCTTGGATGATGCCAACTGTCTACTCTAACCCAGTGTGGTCTGACGCCTTTGCGTAGTCTTCTGCTGCCGCACTGGCAGTGCAGCCTCTTCGGGCTGACCAAAGACAAGCTCTGGGTTGTAGCTCTTTTCGATGATGCTCGCTCCGTCAATGAGCCTGTTCTTCTCAATCCGCTCCTCGTCAATCTGAAGTCTCTCCTGCCACGTTGTGTCCAGCTTCTTCCGGCGGTCCGCCGTCATGGTCCACTCTTCCGGGAATTGGTGCCATGGCTTGGGCTTGTGGTGCCGGAAATCAAAGGGAACGTCGGCGAATGTATCCTTGGGGTTTCTGGATTCGTCGAGGAGGTTCTTGATGAGTTGACCGAGGTATCGCTTGTTTTGAGCCTGCGTCTGAAAGTTTTCGGCACTCATCTTCACGGCGCCAGTCTCGGGGTTGTAGCGTGGTCCAGAAAGCTTGATCAGCTTGTCCTTTTGCACCTGGGTCAGGTTGGGCAGGTCATGGACGCTGAATTGAACCGTGACCTTGTTCTGGGCTGGGTGCGATTCACCCATGTATGTCGTGTAGCGGAATCGCAACGGAGTCTGCTCGTTGGGAGGCTGGAACGGCTTCGCGTACTCTACAATCATTCATCAGCTTATGATATGAATTGCAACGCCGAGACGCTTACTTGCGAGCAGAGGCATCTCCCACGCTGCTTTGCGCATGTAGTCGCGGATTTCCCTCTGCTGGTCCAGCTCTGCGTGACCAAAGGTCGGAATATCGTCGCCCTCCCACTTGTCATCCTCGCCAGCCGAAGGTTCACCCTCATTCCAGAAGCCCTTTTGCTGCCTCCTCTTCCTGTTTGCCAACGACTCTGGAAGACGCACGCCCTTCAAAGTCTCCTGAGACATTGTACGCCTGGACGGCAGCTCGCCGAACATCTGCTTGAACTCTTCATACTGTGCCTCCTCGAGTTCTCTGGCCGGATCGGTGCGCTTGACGGGCTTGGCCTTCTCTTTTGCTGATCGCGACGGCGTTGACGAGAAGCATCTCTGCAGCTGCGGCCGAGGCGGAGCGACAGAATCGCGGGTGCATTGGGCCAAGGCGCGAGAGGGGCTGGTGCCCACCCAGGAGCGAGCATAGAAGCCCACGTTCTTCGAAGCAGTGGCCATTGTTGGGGGTGGCAGCAAAGAGGGCGGTGAGGTGGTTGTCGACACAGTCTCTCCACAGAACTTTGCTCGATTTCTTGGCGGCCGTCGCGGGACGCAAATCACCCGCGCCCGCCCGCCGACATGTCTTCCCCACAAGACACCGATCCCCACGACTACAACCTCTACCTCTGGTCTCACGCTTCCAGAATGGCACATACCGGAGCTCGCCCCAAGAAGTACTGCTTCGTCACCATCGGCGCCACCGCAGCCTTTGATATCTTGATCAAAGCGTGCCTCGAACCCGATTTTCTCGCCGCCCTTTCCGCCGCGGGCTATACAAACTTGCTCCTGCAGTACGGCAAACATGGCAAGCCCTTGTTCAACGAGCTGGTTGCAAACAAAGAAAAGCTCGGGAGTCCTGGGATCGAGATTGAAGGCTTCGGATTCTCTCAATATGGCTTGATAGAGCACATGAAGCTCGCAAAAGGCAGCCCTCTCGATGGAAGCAACGAAGGCCTGGTGATTAGCCATGCCGGTACGCATCATCAGTTGGGTATCTTCCCAGTGTCCAATAACAGCTTACTAACACCGTCTCCTAGGTTCCGGCTCGATCCTCGATGCTTTGCGGCTGAACGTCCCTCTTATTGTGGTGCCAAACCCGACCTTACTGGATAATCATCAACTGGAACTGGCTGAGATACTCGAGCAGCAGGGCTACGTAATCCACGGAAAGCTAGAGTGAGCATTCTATGGACAAGGAAACATCGTTGTTGTAAGGCTGACGTCCCGTTGCAGCAACCTTGTTTCGGCCATTCAGGAGGCAGAAGATCTTCGAGAGAGACAAAGATCATGGCCTCCCATTAATAGTGGACAGCACCGAGCCGCTCAGGGGCTTCAAGGTGTGATGGACGAGGAAATGGGCTTCCTTGACTAGTCCCATGATTGGTGCGCAACAGCCGCCTTGCCAAGTTTCCTCTCGACACCGCCTCAGGAGCTGGCGAAGACGATTTGGCGCAGCCATGGGACCGCAAAATCGCCATTCATGACGCATTACGATTGGATATTTCAAAAGCCGCGCCACGGAAAACGCCTCGGTGCTGATCAGCCCTCCTCCCGCATCAAACTCTGTTGACAATTCGCGCAACAATACTGGCCAATGCAGCTGCGGCATCCGATACTGCAGCATCAAGGCAGTGCTCGTGGCCTAGACGGGGCACAAGTCGCCCCAGGCACCGAGCTGAAGAGGACGGTTCGCGTTATGGACAGTTTCTGACAACATGGTGTCGCGATTGGTCAGTTCTCGAAGGCATTGGAAATCGCTGATTTGGCTTGGGCGAGAACCAAGGCTTTGGACTTGATTGGTAGCGCGACTGACGACAGTCGGACTTACGGCGCGGGACAAGCGGCAAAGATGACAGACGGTCGGGTTGCTTGTGGCTTCGGCTTGAGCGCTTGCATTGGCGGACCGATATGGAGCGATCGAGACGGCGACACGGTCTTGGAGCACGCTGAGTAAAGCCATGCAGTGCGATCACCAATTCTGCGCCTTACATCGTCGACCAACGCCCAACGGTAAAGCGAGAACAGCCCAAGCTTTCTCAAGCTTTTGCCAAGTGAGCATCCCCGTCGCTCCTCGACTTCGATAAAGTGTGCCGTGCTGAGGGTATGACGGCGTCCATCCCCGCCACCCCGCTATCCAGCATCTCGCTGTGGGTCAAGGCGCAAACAGGGCCTCCACTGCTTGCATTAACACCGCGCCATCGAGCTATCACCTTCCGTCGCTGGCGTTTGCTACATTTTGGGCCAATTAGATTTGCGAGATTTAGAATTTTGGACCATATGCGAATCATTTTTGCCCAAGCACCGCTTACGGCCCAACATGTTTCGTTTCTTTGCGAGACTTGATTTCCCAGCCTTCGAATAATTATTTCTCCCTAGCACCGGGCACTAACACTGGACCATGTCAGGCCGCTGTAAGCCCGGCAAGTCCGGCAGCGGTATGCATGCTATCTTTCTACGAGTTTCCCTGGTAAGGTACAATCTATGGTATGGCACCTAGATGTGACCGCAGCACAAGTGTCGGTCATGCGTGCGTCATCTTTCATAGGTCTGCAACGCAACCTCAGCGACTGGTCTGCTTTCTCTGGCTTGATATATATACTCACTTTCTTACAGACCCGTCAAACTGGCTGCGTTTTGTTCTCCCTCCACTTCTTCACATCTTTTTGTCCAAAATTCCAAGGCCAAGATGAAGTATTCGAGTAGCCTGCTCAGTTCGCTTTCCGTTGCTCTGTTGCTGGGAGAGACAAATGCTCTACCTGCCCCACAAAATCAGAACAACGCAGCAGGAAACGAGGGGCTCGTCGCTGGACCCCCTGGCGCATCTGGAGAGCTCCGAGGACCAGATTCCCTCCGAGGCTACAATCCTTCGAATCCATTGACACAGGAGACGACCGTGATTCCACCCTCCGACTTTGAGCTTGCCCCTGGACAGTCTGAGCGTGCAGACGTTGGACTGTACTTCGACCTTTCTTCAGTCAAAAACCCTCAGCCAGTCCGTGGAAGCACTGATGCTCCTACTGACCCTGGTCCACGTAAGTATTATTTCTCCTGATCACGAGGAACGCAAATGAGATTGGCGGCAAGAGAGACGAGCGCAAGAGCTGGACAGCACTGAATTGCAGTCTTCAAGAAGCCTTCTCGATTCAGTTTCCAGATCGTCTGCAAGTTTCTTGACTGACATATGACTAGGCACCGAGGCTTACGACAGGCTGAACAGTGACTTGTTCGCCCCTCCAGGCACTGACAAGGGCGATGTCCCCAACGCCAAGTGGCCCATGGGAATATCCCACAATCGTCAAGGACTTCGGAGCGCAGGCTGGGCTCGCCAACAAAACGTCAACGAGCTGCCCGTCGCGACTGCCATGGCGGGCGTAGACATGCGTCTCGAACCCAACGCCTACCGCGAACTGCACTGGCACAAGCAGAACGAGTGGGCGCTCATGCTGAACGGGAGCGTCCGGATAGCTTCCATGGACGAAGACGGCCAATCCTTCGTCGACGACCTGCAAGCCGGCGACGTGTGGTTTTTCCCGGCCGGCAAACCGCACTCGATCCAAGCCTTCGAGAACGGCTGCGAGTTCCTGCTCGTCTTCGACGACGGCAAGTTCAGCGAAGACGGCACGTTCCTCGTCTCGGAGCTCTTTGCGCGCAACCCGCGCTCCGTGCTCGCAAAGAACTTCCGGACGGACCTGCAGGCGCTGGACAAGATCCCCGACGAGCAGCTGTACATTTTCCCGGGCACACCCGCGCCGCACAATATCTCAGAGCAGAACGTGACGGGCCCGGCGGGCTCGATTCCCGTCGTGGACAGCTACAGCTACCACCTGAGCGCCCAGGAGCCGTACCGCGTGCCCGGCGGGACGGTCAAGATCATCGACCCTAAATCGTTCCCGATCGCGTCCAACTTTGCGGCGGCGCTGTTCGAGATCGAGCCCGGCGCCATGCGCGAGCTGCACTGGCACACGACGAGCGACGAGTGGTCGTTCTTCATCAGCGGGCAGGGCCGCGTCACCGTGTTTGACGCACCCGAGAGCTCGCGCACGTTCGACTTCAGCGCCGGCGACGTCGGATACGTGCCCGTGCCCGAATCGCATTACATCGAGAACACGGGCAACGAGACGCTCGTGTATCTCGAGGTGCTGTTGGCGCCCGTGTACAACGATATCAGCGTCGCGCAGTGGTTGGGTCTGACGCCGAGCCAGATTGTCAAGGACCATTTGAACGTTGATGATGCGTTTATTGATAAGCTGCCCCGGACGAAGCAGTTTATCTTGCCGGGGGATAAGAACTTACTGCAGACTGATTTTAACGATGAGCCGTTGTAGTGTTTTGCGAGAGAAGGGGTTGTAAGTTGTGCGAGAGAAGGGGTTGTAAGTTGTTGGTAATGTAATTGAGGGGGCATTGGACGAGTTTCTGTCCATACGATCGTCATGACCGACACTGCTGCGATCCGTCCGTTCGCTGGCTGTCTCTATTTCTTGTTGTATTCTTGTCATTATCACCCTTCCCTGTCCTTATACCATTCTGTCCATTTATTGTCAGCTTTTCCTGTTTTAATGTCTTGATGCTGTGTAGATACGCACGCATTCTTACTCAGCGCTCCCTCGCAGTGCCACACCAAGTTCACAATTACGCCTATCTAGAACCATCAGCTCGTTCAATCGAATATTCAGACAAGACAGTCGGACATCCCATCCACGATCTTTCCTCAAATGCTAGTCCAGCGGATGGTTAGACAACTGATCCCTGTTCCCTCGTAGTCAGTGGATGCCTGTCCAATCCTCCATCCAAGCAACCGTTGGTTCTCAGCCACAGCACAATCGAACTGGACTGGACGAGACTGCGCCAAGGCAAATAGATGAGCACAGTACACGCACGACCAGCTCGGTTCTCGGGGACGGACTAACAGATAAGGCGACAACAGCAACGAAGCGATGCGGTGGCTTGCTGTTGGGAATAAACGGATGGTAGGGACTGCTGCCAGCCACACACATTACTACCTGTCCTGTCCTATACGCAAGAGGCGATCCAGGCCGCCCTACTTCTTGCGCCTCGTCCTCGCGTCTGCCCCAGGAAGCGAGCATACTGGCTGGCCAGAGCAGATCAGCTCTAGGCAACAGCAGCAGCAGCAGTGCCTCTTTCTCTTGCGGCCGCCGCGCGTGCCGACGCCCTGTCAAAAGATCGAAATAGATCTGCCGCGGGGAGGAACAAGAAAGGACAAACAGGCAGAGGCAGATGGTCTAGACTTGCTGCGTGAGCAGATGACGGATTTGCGCGTGCGCCTCGAGCGCACCGTGGCCACGGAAGCGTTGCTTGCGAAGCAGGCGGGAGGGTGCCGGCAGTCTCTGTTCAAGCAAAATATGGCGACTTGCATCTTTGGGTGTGCGGTGATGTTTGCGATGCTTGTGCTCTCAAGCTAGCTTAAGGGTCGCGAGCGCAATACTGGGAGATGGATGGAGCAAGAGGTGGCGCTGTTGGATAGGGAGGTGGCGAGGCTTCGAGAGCTGGCAGAAGGGCAAATGCCTAAATGGTCGCCAGAACAACCGAAGTCGTATACGTGTATCGAAACACTGTGGATCACGCCGAATGTGTTGCCAAGCACGTGAAAGAGCAATGTACGGAGGCTCTATCCATATCCTGTCCCCACGTGAACTGATCACTGTCAGGCAAAGGAGCTGTTCATCCAATTGGGTTGTGCGTCATGTGTCAAGCAGCAATATCGTAGCTGTCGTTGGAGCCGCACGAGCGATGATTGGAAATTGACGAGGCTTCGGTACTCTTGCTGAGAGGTCGGATTCGGATGCTTCGTCGCGCGAAAGTGGCATTTTGGGCCGTTGTCTTTGCCAAGCTCGTTGTTGACCGTTGGGCGCTGGACGGATGGGCGGATGGGTACCCAGCGAGGAGCTGCTTGGCAGACGCGGACTTGGCGTAGACGTTGGGTGCAAACAACACTGTAGAAGGAAAGGGGGCAGATGACTTGAAGAGAAAAAGTGGTGGTAGGGGAATTGCAGGTATGAGGAGGTTGGATTGATCCTGACTCTACTTTTCCGGCTTCTCATCCCTCTCGACTCGAAAGTTCCTCATTGCCGTGTCGAGTTGCGACATGGCTCTAGCCGCCCGCTGCACCGCCGCAGGCAATACATTCATCCAATCCATGAAGCAGGCGTACAAGGGGAAGCTCAGCTCGCCCCCTTCTCCCGCATCCACCATCTTGATAATCGCGTTGGCCACCTCGACGGGCTCCACGACGGGCCCGAAAAAGTTGGACGGGGTGGCCATTGTCCCAAATAGGGGCGTAGCAAGCTGTCCCGGGGTGACGAGGATGGTGCGAATGTTTTTGGCGCCGGGGTTACGCGAATGCCTGAGCTCGCCTATGAAGGATGTGTGCATGGCGATGAGGCCGGCTTTGGCGGCTGTATAGTCGGAAAGCTGGGCGGCACCGATTTTCCCAAGAACGCTGGATACGGTCACGATGGTGCCACCGGTGGGAGAAGACATCATGCCAAGGAGAAATTGGCGGATGATGTAAAAGTGGGAGAGAAGGTTGACGCGAAAGTTGCGTTCGACGTCAGCGGGAGAGAGGTCCAATAGAGTTTTACCATTGACGATACCAGCAGTGTTGATGATGATGGTGGGTGTGCCGAGCTGGAGATTCTGGTCAGCATTGAGTTAATTGGAAGATACATGTCAAGACCTACGTCTCGCTTTATTTGGTCGGCGGCCTTTTCTACTTGGGCAGCATCTCCAACGTCGCAGTGATAGTAGTTGATGCCGCGAGCTTCGGCTTCTTTGATTTCAGCTACATCGAGAACAGCGACACTGGCACCTCGCAAGCCGTAAACCTCGGCAATCAACAATCCGAGGCCGCCGGCGCCCCCGGTAACGACAATGACTTCGTCGTTCAAGTTGACTGGACGAGGTGGGCCATAGGCAAGACGTTTGTTGACAAGACTGAGGAAGTGGAAGACGGTGACCAAAAAAGCATATACGACAGAGACAATAAAGGAAGTGAAATGGTACGGCGTTCCCTGGGCTCGCAATGACAGCGGAACTACCCAAGCTACAAACGGATGGAAGACGGTGTAGCTGGCTACGTATGCAAGAAGATCAATGGTGAGGTGAGCGTGCCATGGTTTGGATGCCGGGGGCGATGGAGGAGCCATGAAGGCCGAGATGGAAGCGGTAGCCCTAGTCGAGTCAAGTGGTGGACGGCATGCCGTGCAGTGGTCTTCTCTCTGGTCGGATGGTGTTTGGTCGGCGGGAGCATCGGAGGAGCCGCAAAGGGAAGCAGCGGAAAAACGTGCGGCCGGGGCCCGTTCTCCGGCGCGTGGTCGGGCGGTCAGAGGTCGGGTGGTCGGGTGGTCGGGTGCCGTGGTGAGCTGCGGTGGTGCGTGGGCCGGCCGTCCGGGTTGCCATTCACGGATCATGCTCGCTCACTGCCTCTGCTCTGCTCTGCTCTGCTCTGCTCGTCAACCAAGTCTTCTAACCACCACCCTTCCCTCTTCTTCCTCCAAACTCTGCCCCGCGACCCTCACAACCTGCCCAGCGTCCATCTTCAGCCTCCCAGTCGCTGCGACCTCTTTGTGACCTCACCATGGCCCGGGCCCGCAGCATCTCTCCGTCCGGCGATATACCCTTTGGCCATTCTGCTACCTCTCCTCCACCCTTGCCGCTTTCCAAGCGGGACAAGCGACGCAATATGCTCGCCGAAAAGTTGGCTGAAATGGCTGCTGGCTTTTCTGAAAATCGCGACCAGCACTACCGCGCCCAAATCCAAGCCGTCCAGACCGACATGGCTCTCATCATGCGCGCCGATCCGTACTTGAACAAGCCCTTGGACGATAACGGGGAAGAGGTTGCCGAAGCCATCGCTGGTACCACTGGCGGACAAGCCGCCCAGTCGGGCTCAGCAACTGGCGACTACGTCGCTCAGGTTGGCAGGTTTTACTCCCAGTTCGTCAATGAAGTAAATGACGCTTTGGAGGCGCGCGATGTCTCCCTCACCATGCTTTCTGTACGTTGAAGCAAGCATTCGTCTGCGATTCCAAAGCTTAACATGCTATCCCAGAACAAGTTTCATTCGAGTATGCGCGAGCTCGAGCACTCCCACCAATACAAGGTCAAACTGGCACAAGAAGAGCACCGCCATTTGTCAAACACACTCCGCGAGCGATTGGTTGCAAGCATCAAACAACGGCAGGGCCGCTTGATGAAGGAAAAGGAACAGCTGGACATTGCCGACAGTAATGCTCTACTACTCCACCCAAACCAGTTCTGCATCCAGAACCCTGCCTCTCCTGGAGGCCCGACAATCAACCGCAAGACCAGACATACACGTCACAGAGTTGGAGACCAGGAGGATATGGTCGGATCTGCCATGGCCAACGAAAAGTCGCGCAAGCGTAAAGCAGCATTCGACGATGGTGACAACGGCTCGCCTGGTCCCTCTGGCCGTGGTGCAGATCTGGGATTTGCCTCTCCTTTCCGCGATGCGAGAGCAAAGACGATGCATACCCAGTTTGAAGCGCCTGCATATTCGATCGAACGTCTATTTACCGATAAGGAGTTGGCAATGAACATGAACACGGCCGCCATCGCGACGACCCACTTCTTCAACAAGCTCAGGGTGCAGGAGCAAAATGGCAACGGATCCACAAATGCGGCGAATGGGAACCATCATGGCTTGGATGGTACTGATGAGTCTGGCACAGCAACAGCCAACGAGGGGGAGAATGAGGCCGAGGACGACAATGCGACCCCAGCCGCACCAGAAATGGAGCGGACACAGTCCTACCATGCAACTCGTGGATCTACGCGCAACAACCCACTCGCAGACTTGGCCTTTGCAGCAGAAAGCAGAAGCGCTCTGGGTTTCGCCCAGCCAATCATACTTCCTGCGAGCGTAGGCACCAAAGCCAACGCATCCGCTCCCACTCCTCCCGGCCTGGCCAACGAAGAGGTCAACGCCGACTTTGCCATCATGGCCCGCCGCACAGACGGCCAAGACGAACTGAACGACAAACTCCTTCAAACTGCGTGCGGGCCTCTACAAGCCAGAGAGTACGAGTACCAGCCGAGTAACCTCAGAGCCGATCCTGGTAACGGGCTCCACCTCGCCGCTCTGGCGCCTCACCTGGATCTCGGAAGCGTCTCCATGAGCGCTGCCAACAGCGTTGGAGGCCACAGCGACGCCGGCATGGGTGGTGTTCCCATGAGCCGGCATGGAAATGGTAGTTCCATAGGCGCTATCGGTATGAGACGGACAGGCAGCGGCATGGGTCGGGGCAGAGGCCGGGGAGCATAAAACTGACGAGGATCTTTTCTAGTCCCTTGTCTGTTCGGCGTTTGCACCTCGAGAGGCTCTCTTCATGATACCCAGCCGGTGGTTTCCCTGTGTGATTCGTTAGGAGTAAATAAATAGGCGCGGCACTGTAGCCATGTGGGTGGGTTGGGATGCATCGCATTGATCTTTTTCCCTTGTTCCTCAAGACTTCCAATTGATGGGTCATGCATGCCGTTGCTTCTTTCATATCATTTCAGAAGTACATTCAAAAGAGCAGCTGTCTAAAAGTTGGCGCAAATTGCTCTGTCCTACCGGCCTCGAGACCTCCTTGCACATCTCGAAGGCCAGACAGGAGCATTTTTTAGGAACTCTGGCTACTTTCGTCTGCGTTTAGGTCTACTTGAGCAGCTACTACCCGTAATCCACATCTTACTTGGTACTTCGACATCCCAGTCAACCCTTAGTCACCTTACTCACTGAAGGCCACTACCTCCAGGCCGACTCTTCCATTCAACATCCACCTAAACCTCGATCTGACGGCCCGCCCCGCCTAACCGACATTTTCTCCATTTCTTTTCTCACTATTACCACCGCCAACCCACCCACGCATAGAGAAGAGGGAGCCAGCAAGCGAGCGAAGCACACAGAGACAAGCTGACTATGCTGTCTACGCAACAGAGCTCAGACATTGCATAATCTGACCCAGATCAAGTCGTCTCGCTGCTCGATTGCAGCTCGCTCGCGGCGTCCATCAACTCTGCTTTTTTCTCGGGACTTCACTCGAGTCTCTGCTCTATCTCTCACTGCTTCTTTTACGGCCCACGCTTTGCGCTTCTCGAGCCAGACCTCCACGCCAAAGAGTACGTTGAATGACGTCTACATCATTCCATACATCACCTCTTCCCCTCACCCTTCTCTTCCCCTCTTCCTCACCTCCAACCACAATTCTCCCGTTCTCACTGACACACGCCAACAGTGCATCCACCGCCGCCGCCGCTCCCCCGACGACCACCGCCCCCACCAGCCGCAACAACCATCTACACCAACTGCAGCATCGGCCGCATCGAGAACCACAACTATCACTACGAATATCAGGACAATTACAGCTACCAATATAATTACATCTACAATTACCGACACTTTTTGCCTCCAGCGCCTGAGCCTCTGGGTGGGTGGTATGGCGGCGGGTATGGTCCAGGAGACGGCGGGTATGGTCGGGGAGATGACGGCTACGGTCATGACGAGGGATACGCACATGAGCAGGAGTTTGAACGGCGTCGTGGTGGCGGCTATGTGTATGGCCAGGAATTTGATGATCCATGGGGTCATGATGAAGATGAGCATGAGTATGAGGGTCCGGGCCGTGATGAGGAAGAGGAAGAGGCGGAGGGAGACTCTGATGCTGATGGCCACAACAAGGAGTCTGAGGCTGTGAGTGCGGGAGAGCAGCAGCAGCAGCAGAAAGAGCCGGGATATGCACAGCAACCACCGCCTGGTCTTTATGCGCAAGCTTATGCCGATGCTGAACGGACGAAGGAGCAGTGGCAGAAGCTTCCACACATGCAGCAGACGCACCAGACTCAGCCTGAAAATGCTCAGCCTGAGCAGGCTCAGCATGAGCAGACGCAGCATGAGGAGACACAGCCTGAGCGGACGCAGCCGGAACAACAGCACTCCATTCCACGCGCAGAGATCCAGCATCCACCCACCGGTGCCAATTCCTGCGACCGTTTCGACGGACAGACAGAACAGAATGCCAAGGAGGGCGAGAAGAAGAACAATGTCGTCAAGCTGAAGATGGAGCCGGTTGACGATGACGACAACAAGAAGGAGGACACGACGGCGAAGCAGGCGGATGAGGAGAAGAAGGAAAACACGAAGAAGAGGAAGAGGTCCGAGAACGACGAGGAGAATCTCACCACAGAAGCCACGGCGGAACAGGACCATGCGAAGAAAACCCAAGAGACGACGACGCAGCCAGACGCAGGCCCCGTGGACGAAGCCGACTGGCTCAAGCGCAAGCGATTCATGAAGGAGAAGATGGACAACAGGGCTAGAGAGCTGCAGGAGCTGATCAAGGCGGACGAGGCCAGTAAGTCAGGCATTAAAACACCCCCAAGAGGCGCGTTTGCTGTGGTTGGGCACTTTTGCTGATACGTGTATGCAGAGGCGCCGGAGAAGAGGGCGTATACTGCGGAACAGAGGGATTGCCTCAAGGGTTACGTGGATGGGCTGCGCAGGACGGTCATGAGTGCGCAGGAGCCGAGGCGTGAGGCGTGAAGCGTGATTATGCCTCTTAGCAATCAAGTACGAGGGCTTGACGAGGACGCAGGACGCAGGGCAGGCGGAAGAAAAATAAGGGAAAGCAGAAAAGAGGGTGAAGGATGAAAGAAGACCGAGGTGACAGACGACTGGGAATCAAGACGAGCCAGACGACGGGCACAGGAACTACAGGGGCCAAAGACGAGAAAGTCGAGGAGACAGGGGCATGGGGATAACTTACGACCCCAATCTACCACGAACATCACTGCCTCAAATCTGACTCTGCCATGCCAAACGCCTCTGACGCCTCACTCAACGACAAGAGCATCCCGTCACTTCGCATCAGTGTGGTGAAGAACAACCGAAAGTCAATTGTTGAATGCCCCATGCATTCGTCTATCAATTCGCATCCATCCCAACCCGCTCTATGCCTTTCCTTTGTGTCTTTCTTGAAATGTAGATGTATTCGAAAACAATGACAGCCCGCCTGGCTTGGACTGTTCATTGCCTGATGCTGGAAACATGGACCAGCAAGCACCTGACAGGCAAATAATGCCAGAAGTGATACGCCGAACGCCGTCCATGTGTCGTCTCTTTCTCCCCTGAGACTAATAAGAAGAGTCTCGTCACGCTCTCCAACGCCCATCTCTACCTGCTCCTCATGGCCTTCACACACTCTTGCGGTCTCCTCCCCACGATGGCTCCTTGCCGACGCCCTTCCAAAACAGCCTGCGCTCCTCAAACAGCTGCTCGGCCCACTCCTTGATCTCGGGGAGGGTAATCTTGGTCGCAACCCACGTAAACTCGCCGACGTCGAGGGCGCCATTCTGGCTCTTTTCGTACTCCATCATCTGCAGCAGCAGCTCCATCTTGTCGATGTCGTGAACGAACTGCGCCTCGGGCGTGACATTGTCTTCGTATTCCTGCCAAACGGCGCGAATGCTGTCGACGGCGGAGGCCGGGGTGGAGGCAACGCTGCCCAGCAGGCGTGTGCACAGGTAGTCCATGGTGGCGGTCTCGCGGCGGCTCTTTTCCTCCTTGGAGATGGGGTCGACGGGCGTGATGTCGCCGACGAGGGCCTCGGCCATGTCGTGCACGAGCGCCATCTTGGTGCAGCGCGGGATGTCGAGCCGCGCCGACAGGCTCGCCGGCGCCAGCATCGTCAGGATCGACATGCGGTACATGTGGTCCGAGATGGATTCGCCGTGGTTGATGCCGAAGCGCCGCCACCCTTCGCGCTTGGTTGTCTTGAGCCGCTCGAGGACGTGCATGAAGGGCAGCGGGGACGCGCTGTCGACGGCGGGCCGCGAGGGGAGTTGCGATAGCACTGCGGCGTGTCAGTGGGCGTTGGTTGTGATGGGGTGGTGGTGTTGGGCAAGCAGAGGGAGGTCTGCCTACACGCTATCGTCCGTTACCGCTGTCCAAACGTACCGGTTTCTGGAGACCAGGTTCCTCCTACATCTTGCTGCGACACGAGGCCGGAATCTGGCTCTGGGAAATGTGAGCGGCGCATGCTACCTGCGCAAAGTGTGCAGACTCACTCGGCGAATTGTTGGTTTGAGAGGCCATGGCGGGTGGTTGGCAAGGAAAAAAGAGGATTGGATTGAAAGCTGGCGGCGCGAAGCTCTCGCCTGGTGGAGGGTTATGTAGTGGATAGGTGAAAGAACGGCGACGCGTAGAGTCAGCCGCAAACAAGTGGTCGTGAATGGCCCAGGGACCGCTTGCAGGGACATGCCTGGTCGGCATCTTCATGCCGCAGCTACCCACACACCCAGACATGCTGTGTTGTGCCTGGTTGCTCTTCAACACCTCACCTCCCAATCCAACCACCGACGTCGCCTTGTGCATCCTGCGCGACACTCAAGCTTGGCTTGACATCTTTTCAGTCATGGCGCCAGGCCTCGCGCCCGCCGCGAATCCCACCAGCTCCAGAGCTCAAGCGACCTCCAAACAGCCCAATACCGTCTGCCTGCACCCGCTGTCCAGTCCCGAGCTGCTCGTCACCAACTTGCGCCTCCTGGACCTTGACCTGCTGGACGACTGGCCGCAAATCACCGTGCAGACCTTTACCACTCGGGACGCGGCGCAGAATCAGAGCAAGCGCGTTAATTGCGTTGAGTGGGCGCTCTACCGCCTCTTTGAGATTTGGGATCACCGATTGACCACCGACGTATGACTTGCGCAGCTGTCATTTTTGATTGTGAATGCTGAGTTGGAATACAGAAGCTTTCTCCGTTCTTCCCGCCGCTCGAGCCGCTCCAGTCGCTCAACTTGCGCGCCGCCCTGTACCGCTGCCTCAACGAGCTCAAGAAAGATGGCGTGCTCGGAAAGGAGACTGTGCTCCGCAAGACCATGCTGGACGAGTGCAAGGGAGAAAAGTTTATGGAGATTCTCGTTGCCTTCTCCGCCGCGGTTCTGCGAAAAGAGCTGTCGCGCACACGTCCGCCAAACAAAGCTTCGTGGGCTTACCAGTACGCCACAGCATCACGGCTGCCCGCCGACTCCCAAATCTCGCTATTGCCACTGGCCATGGCGCACAAACAGGAGCTCATGAGGATACTCAAGGCAAAGGAGGATCACAAGAGAAGGTACAAGGAATTCGGCAACTTGCTCCAGGCCAAAGCATATGAGACCCTCGATCGCAACCAGCAATGCGGTGAGACGCTGGAATCGCTTGAGAATGCGGGAAAAGAGTTTGCTGCTCCCGAGACCAAGAAAATCTTGCAGGAAAACTGGTTGGGAAATCCAGAGTGGCTGGATATCATGGTGCATGGAGACCAACTCGAGGCCGACGACCCCCTCTTTCAAGCTCCGTTTGAAGAAATTTGGGCCAAGGTGCAGCAGGGTGGAGAAATCGACGAGCCTACAGGGAGGCAGAAGAATCTTTTGCAAGATCTCGAAAGCAGAGTGAATGCGCAAGAGGAGCGGTTGTTGCGGTGGAGGTCTCTTCACGCAAAGGTGCTTAGGTCAAGAGGAAAGGAGCCTTCGACGACCCCGAAGAAGAGTCAGTCCAAGGATCATGCGCCCATGTTTGCATTCGACGCCCACGAAGGACTCCAAATTGGCCAGCCTGTGCCCGAGCCCAGCGACGAAGACGATGAGTTTTCCCCGCCTCCCTCTGAAGTATCCGGGGCGTATGGCTCTATTCTAGGAGACCTGCGGGATCAACTTGCCCAAGCATCCAAACCTAAGCCTTTCCGGCGGGCGCCTCCGCGGTTGCCAGTGAATGCCAGACAACAATCAAACGTCCCCACTAAAGCGGCGTTGCAAAGCAGGTCCAGGAACCAACAGCAGCCGAAGCTCCCAGAGTCAGACGAAGATCCTAGTCTTTCAAAATTCGAGAGAGCCGAGTCGCCAGACTGGGCTGCGCCGCTGGGAAAACCTAGATCGCAGTCGCGTTCAGAGGAAGCGAGGACTGTGAATATCTCCAGTCGGCAGCTCTCGTCTGGAGATGATGATTTCTACAAGCCCTATATACGGGAGCAGGACTCACCTTCGCCGTCCGCTTCTCCTTCACGCGCCCTCCAACCGTCAACATCTCCTCCATTGTCGTCTCCCATTGATCCCCATGACGCCCAGGTCGAGCAAATACTCGGACAAATGGCCAACGCCTCGCCCTCGCCCCTCAAAAATTATCCCCAGCAATTTGATGCCCAACCGTCTCTTTCCGAGCGCACTCGCCTCACCATGGAATCCTACAGCCCTTCACCCGCTAAACGCAAACTCTCTACAAGGACAAAGCCATCAAACTTCAACCTGGTTCCTACTGAAGAAGGGGAGGAAGATCCCCTCATCCTACGAACCCGACAAACCATGCTAGCCTTGGAAGCCAGCTTCCCACAGGCGTCGCCTTCGCCTCCCACCTCCCGCAAGAACAGCGCCGCAAACGGCCACCGCAAGAGCATCTCGGTCGAAGCAAACACGTCGCGCCGTAAGTCGCGCTCGCGCGCAGGCTCCTTACTCCCCGTCAATCCGTGGGAAGATGAGAAGGAATCCCGCCGCAGAGTGTCTCCAATGTTCCAGGAATGGGCTGCGGCGAGCGAGCAAACGACGCCTGGTGAAGAGCTTTTCAAAGATGGCATTGATGAGACAAGTGTTTTTAAAAGTCGTCCCAAGATCAAGGCGAGTCCGCTTATGGCGCCTGTGGGGGATGACGGGGAAGACGTGGATGGTTTGGATGATGTTGAGGATGGAAATGGGATGCAGAGCTCTCCTTCGGCGGGGAGGGGTAGATGAAGGTGGGTGGGGGATTCCAGTTTCGCCGTAGGAAACGCAGCTTTGAAAGTTTCTCTGAGGTCAACTAATATCTTGATGGCAACATCTTCATCCTTTGCACTGCTTTGATTGTCTCCTTTCCAGCACAGGTTTACGAGCACTAGCTACGCATTTCCAAGTGTCGTGCAATTCAAGTCAAGCTCGCTTGGTCGACTCGATTCGGCAAAGCTCGCCGCCTGGGCGCGAGCTTGTCCTCTCAGTCTGCAACTAAGCCAGTACTACCATCGCTCCATCGTCAACCTTTTGCACTCCTTTTTCACTATCATTCAGTGCTTTGATTATTCAATATCTCGCAATGAAAGTCAACACTTTGTCAGGTGTGCGGTTTCAGAAGCCGCCGGCCATGCCACATAGCCGGTAAAGGGCAGACGGCGGGAATGGAAACAGCTGGGCATTCGGGACGCAGTCCACCAAGCCAACATACACAGCTCAGCCTCCTCGAATTCGGAATCGCGGAGAGCAGCCCGTCGCTGGCCTACTGACGGGGTCCACTTACCTGGACACAACCCGACTATATCGGAAAGTGCGTCCAAGTAGTCTCCTCTACGATCACTTGTCTCAGTCTCAAGAGCAAGGGCTATTATGGCATTCGGGGTCTATTATTCTCTTCATCCAGCCAGTTACGGAAGAAAGCCCTACTTTGGAATCAGTTGGCGGGGAAGACGCTCGACATTCTTTGAGGAAATCTGGCCCTGACTGTTTGTTGGAATGGATGCCCCCCTCTCCAAGTGTCGGGAGGGATTCCAGCGTCTGTGCTTCTTCTCGCCGCCCGCTCAAAGACTATATAGAACATGTCGAACCCTGCGCGCACCCTCGACGTATGCACGGATGCCAGTGTGACCATTCTTCCTGAGCCTTTGCAGCATAGTCAGTCACGAGCTGTGGTTGCGCGGCCCAAGCTCGCTCCGGAATACTACTACCACTACTTACCTACCCTTTACTCCAAGCAATACAACTATCCATTTGTATACAGCAATCATGCGGCATTCTTCCTGGCGCTCAGTAAGCGTCCTGCTCACACCAGGGGTCCCAACAAGATCCAACTCCAAATCGACCGTCAACACCTCTGACGAACCAACCCCGCGGATCGAGGTGACAATACCCACACCCCAGCTCGACATTCCCCTCCCAAAGAGACAGTACGAAGACCCTTACGGCGATGACCACACCGGACCCGTCAAGCCAAATCGCACATACCGCATCCACGACATTGAAAAGACGAGCAGCGAGACTGGCCTCTTCCCCGCCTCATCATCCGTCTACTCATCCGCAGGCAGCTACTCGCCGCCCATCGGCGCCCTCGCGGTACGGGCACCCGACGGCGGCGGCGTTGCCTGGGCCACGGCACTCGCGGGGTTCCTCGTCGCCTTCAACTGCTGGGGGCTCAACTTTGCGTTCGGGGTGCTGGAGCCATGGTACCGGTCGTCGCTGCTGGCCGAGCACGCGGCGTCGCGGATTGCATGGATCGGCTCGACGCAGATGGCGCTGCTGTTCCTCGTCGCGCCGCTGGCCTCGCTCCTCTACGACTACGGCTACTTCCGCTTCCTGTTCAACGGCGGCACCGTCCTGCTGCTCGGCGCTTGTCTGGCGACCAGCTGGTGCCGCACGTGGGTCACCTTGTTCGTGGCCCAGGGCCTCGTCACTGGCATTGCAAGTGGCATGGTGTTTTGCTCTGGCGTCCGCGTGCTCATGGGCCTGTTTGACAAGAGGGTCGGTCTGGCGTTTGGCATTGGCGCCATGGGCGCGAGTGTCGGCGGCATCGTCTTCACGCTGGCGGTCCAATACATGCTCCTGGAAACCGGCTTCGGCTCCACCTACCGCGTCCTCACGCTCATCGTGCTCCTCACGATGCTGTTTCCGACGCTGGTCGTCAAGCCGTGGGCAGGCGAGTGCAGAACGGCAAAGGAGAAGGTCCGGCTCGGTGTTGTGTTCCTCGACGGCGCGTTCTGGGTCATGATTGTGGGCATGTTCTTTGCCTTTTGGGGACTCTATTTCGGATACTACTACGTCAGTCTCTCACTTGCACACGTCTTCTCGAAGCCCAACTGACTTCTTCTGTACAGGTGACGTCCTATGCGGCCGCATCTCTCGGGACGTCCGCATCCGCCTCTTCACACACAACGACAGTGACAACGTACCTGCTAACCATGCTCGCCGCAAACCTCCCGGGCCGTCTCCTCCCAGCTCTGCTCTCCGACACGCTCAGCGGGCCGCTCAACGCGCTCATCCCGTGCGCACTTTCCAGCGCCGCGCTGCTCTACAGCTACATCCCGGCGCGCTCGTCCTCCGCCGCGCTGTACGCCGTGTCCGCGCTCTACGGCTTCGCCAGCGGAGGCATCATGAGCCTCTACGCCGCCGTCGGCCGGCAATGGGACGCCATCCCCACCACCAGCTCGACTCCCCCGACAACGGCATCCACGGCCGCCAACGCCAACGCCTCGTCGACCAGCATGCCCAGCTGCAACCCAGACAGCTACATCGACTTCGGCGCCGGCAATATCGCGCCGCTGCCTCCCCTCCCTGCGCCGCTCTCGCCCGCTTCTCGCGACGCTGCGGCCCCCCTGCGCACGGCCATCGTGCTCGTCGCCACTGGCTGCGCTGCCCTGACCGGCCCGCCGCTCGGCGGCCACTTGCTGGACGTCGGACAAGAGCGCGAGGGCGCGGGGCCTGAGGGCTTCGTCATCGCGTTGGCGTGGGCAGGCGGCAGTATGGCGGCGGCAGCGCTGTGCTTTGCGGTCGCGCGCGTCATGAGGGTGGGATTCAGGTGGGCGAAGGCTTGAGTGGGATCCTTCGACATGTTGGGCAAGTGTGTGTGTGAGTGTGTGTGTGTGGGATGGCTTGGGCTCTTGCTTTCTTGATTTTGGTACTGTCGTTGCTGTGCTTTGGTGAGGGCTTGGGTTGTCGTGGCGGAAGTCGGAGATGCGAGAGGTCGAGGCGACTTGTTGGATGCTGTTTCTTTGGTGCTTATATACCCGGTGTTCACGTGCTCCGGAGGTGTTGTTTGTTCACCCATCCCTACCCCCTTTTCTCGAGTTGGACTGCCAGATTGACCCGATGGGGAAATGTCCTTTGCGAATTGGAAATATCGACAAATATTGACAGTTAATTCTCCTACGAGACACTCAAGTCCTGCAGAATACCGAAGCTCTTGGCTAGCAGTACAACTCTATGATCCGGTCGTGAGATGAGATGCCGGCCCCAAAAGACAAAAACTCCAATGATCTGGCAAAAAAGGGGTCTGAGCCATGATTCCTCTAAACGCCGCAAGACAATGATTGGCCAAAGCTATTCCTCCTACGCCTTCTCCGTTAACCAGATTGCTGCTCTGCAGCCTCCTCTGATGACGTTGGTAAGGAGCTCGTAGGGGCGGGCTTCCTTTGCGTCGTTCTCGACCGCGTGGTCCAGATGCTCGAGCTCCTCGTCTCGTATGCGCCGCAGATTTGTGAGGAGTTCCTTCAGTTCGGGGCCCAATTTTTCTCCCTTGGCCTGTAGTTGCTGCTCCCATTCGAGGAGCTCGGCCACTTGCTCGTTGTAGTGTTGGCCGATCTCCGTCTCGACGGCCTCTGTGCACGCCATGGCAGCCTCGCGCCCCATGACGCCGGTTCCCCAGCCCAAGACCGTCGAGGCAGCTGTCCATAGGGGGTACATGACGGTAGGGCGGATGCGGTGCTTGGCGAGTAGGTGATTGAAAGTGTCAAAGTGCCCTCGCTCCTGATCCAGCATGTGCTTCATGAGCGGTCGGAGGTGGGGATGCGAGCGGACGATGGGCGGCGTTTGAGAGAGGTAGATGAGGACGGCAGCAAGCTCTCCTGCTTGATTGACTCGCAGCTCGAAGGACGTTAGCATTGGCAGTGAGCGATGCAGGGATGATTCTGGCAGACTCACGGCGCCATCCAGAAATTCTTTTTGCTCATTGCTGAGCGGTGTTCTGAACGTCTCGGGCGCTTGGTAGTCGTGGCTCGAAACTTGGTCCACTTGCGGCGCGGCAGCTGTCGAGGCATAGCGCTTTGTTCTTGCGCATCGTACGAGTGCTCCTGGCGCGGCGAATTCTGATGCGACTGGGAAATGCGGACGTAGAGCGCGAGCTGTTGCAGCTGATCTGCAGGATAATGAAAACATGTCGAAGAAGCTATGCCCAAGAAAAAAAGCCGTGGGGAAAAACTGGTCAAGAAGAATTGGAGGTTGCGGCGAAACGGTGGTGGTGAGGTCAGAGACGTCACGGTAGACTTTGGCCTGAAATCGCCGGGGATCGGCAGCGCGTTTCGACGCACGACCCGTTGCAAATTGCGTCACACGTGATCCGAGCCCTGCCCTGGCAGACATCCTTGCACGGCTCCCTCTTCCGGAGTTTTTCCACGTCGCATAGCCAAAGCGCAGTGAAGTGCCCGTCTCCGCGACTTGTTGGCTTCAACCTGAACCTCGACTTCGCCCTCCCACACCACCGCCACCATCCGCATAGCCTCCGCCTCTCTTCAATCCACAGGTCTCCGCAACTATTGGGATCTACTGTCCTCCATCCGCCCCTCACCAACCACTACGCGTGGGCTATCAGCTGCCGACGCGCCGCCACCAGCCCCCAGCTCCAGTTCTCCTGAACTGCAAGGCCACGTTCAGGATAGCTGCTGCTACATCTTGAGAACTGTCACGCGAACACTCTCCTCGCTTCAACACATTCTCTTTTTTGGATTCGTCGCTCTTCGATAGCCACCATGTCTGACGACGGTCTCGACCTTGACGCCGAGCTCCTTGCGCTTGCTGGCGATGCCGCAGGCGATGATGAGCAGGACGATGGCCTTCAGTCCCGCCAGAGCCGCTCTCCATCTCCACGTTCCTCACCACAGCCATCCGGCCGACACACCTCGCCAGAACAGTCTCCACCGCGTCGAAAGACGAAATCTCGCAAGACTGGGGGCCGCCGTAGGAAGGATGACAGCGAAGAAGAGGGCGAAGCGTGAGTATCTGTCAAAGGACTCTTTCAACGCCATGGCTGACGTTGTGCAGCTCTGATGGAGCCTCTTCGCAAGATTCTCTTGGTTCCGGCGCGATGGACGAGTCTGATTCTGATGCTGGCGCCGATTCTGGGCCAGATGACAGCAACCCTTACCCCATCGAAGGAAAATTCACATCGTACGAGGACAAGGCGAGAATCATGGGTTTGCCCGAGCTCGAGAGAGAATCCATCCTGGCCGAGCGGTCTGCGGAGATGGAACGTCGTACCCAAGACCTCAACATGATGCGTCTCATGGCCGGTCGGCAAGCAAAAGAGGACAAGAAACGAAAGGCGGGAACGGTGGACCTGGATGAGGACCAGCGCAAGAGCAGCAGGCAGAGAATCCGGGGCGTCGGCGATGAAAAGCTGGCAGCCTACAAAAAGCAGAGGGAACAGACGTTTGAGCAAAGAAATCGCCGCAACCGCACGCGTCGGTCTCCTTCCGTTGCGAGCGAGCGCCGCCAGTCCGACCTCGATGCCGAGGGCGACAGTGACGTCGAGTGGGACGAGCGTCGCAAGTCTCCCGCTCGCGATGAGCCTCCTGCCGAGCTGAGAGACTTTGAACGCGTTCGCGTGGGAAGGTCCAATTTTTCCAAAGTCTGCTTCTACCCGGGCTTTGGCGAACACCTCATCGGTTGCTATTGCCGCGTCTCCATTGGGCAGGACAAGTCGACAGGTCAAGGCATCTACCGGATGTGCCAGATTAAGGACTTTACAGAGGGGAATCCTTACACTATGCAAGGGTCGACTGGCAAACCTGTCAAGACTGATCAGTACGTCTTGGTCACCTTCGGCAAGGCGGAGAAGGAATGGCCCTTTATCATGTGCTCGGACTCGAGGTTTACGGAGGTAAATTGACTCGTGGATTCATTTGGAGCCTGTACTGACGTTCCAAGGCCGAATTCGAGAAATACAAGCGCACCTGCGAGACCGACGGTGTTAAGATCCCGACAAGGTCGAAGCTGAACAAATATCTCAACGGCATCCATAGCTTGCTCGAACGCCGTTGGACCGACGAGGAGATTGCCGAGAAGCTCAGAAGGCAGAACAAGTACGCGTACGAGATGGCCGCCGTGACGCGCAACACGCCCGTCATCCCCACTCGCGAGCTCAAGCTGCAGGCACTCAACAAGAGCATCCGCAAGGCCAACCGGGAAGAGGTGCGCAACGCGCTGACAGCCAAAGCGGTCGAAAAGGCAGCCGCAGCCGAAAAGGCACGCTTGGCCAAGCTGGAAGAAGAGCAGGCCAGAAAAGTCACGGGCGATCCGCTCTTTGACGGCAGTGACATCAGCAGGACTGGTACGCCGTCGCAACCCAAGGAGAAGAAGGAGCGCAAGGGCATTCCGACATTCACGAAGAAAACCATGGATGACGAGATGATTGGCTCCATGGATCTGGGCATTGATGTTGAGATTTGAGGGAGGACTTTTCTTCCGTGGGGCTGGACGGACATTGGAATTGGCGTGTAACTGATCCAGAGGATAAGTAGAGGTTCACGGCTACCAAGAGCAGATTCGAAGTCTCAAATGTTCGCTGGAATGTTGGGCAAAATGACCCCTTCTTTCCCGCTCCGCTAGTGCTAAAGTCGAGCGCTGCTGTGGGAAGAATGGCAGCTCTCGATTCATTGATCTCATCGATAGACTGAAGCCCTCAAGGGGTGGAGCTTTTTCCAACCGAAGAAGCCAGCGGTATAGAACAGCGAACTAGTGCGACATCACACCGTGCGCCGCATCTTGGGAAGCAATGAAAGCTGGTCGTTACTTTTCAATCATCGGGCGAATTTTCCTAATCGACCGTGATGCTCTTCTTCCTCCCTCTGCTTCTACTACAAGACAAATACTGCTTTGCCAGCTCGTCAGCCAGCCACTTTCCACTTCCACGTTTAATCCCCACCACGGCCACTTGGGTGCACATGGCCATTATCCTTCCTCGACGATGAAAAGAAACTCATGACGCCAAACGACCCATAGCCCCGATATGCCATGCCCTGCCACGCCCTGCCTCGCCCGTCGCCTGGCTGGAATAAGAAACAGAATTGACGAATATTTTGGTAAAAAGCACCTCTCATCGTTTCAAAACGCCGTACGCCAGTCCAATCCAGTCCGTTTGTCCGTCCGTCCACCATACCTCAACCGCTTCCAGCGTAGATGCGTCGACTGCTCATCCACCAGAAATGCAGACGAAGAGATGAATGAACAGGTGGAAAGTCACCTCATGGGTCGGCTGCTCTGCTCTGCTCTGGTCAAATCAACTCAACTCCACTCAACTCAACTCCCCCTCTTCATCCATCCATGCTGCATCCATTTCTCGCCCCCTTCGGCCTCCCTCTCAACAACGCACAAGCAGAGCAACCTAGCACCACGCGCACCCGCCACACCGCACGTGGCCGCAGCGGCGGGCGTCGCAGCCGGGAGCGCGCGCTGGGTGGTATGCGGCGCAGCGGCAGCATTGCCACGTTTGCTGCATTTGTTGTGGTACGGGGGAGGTTGTGTGGGAGGAGTGAGAGTGAGAGTAGGGGGAGGTGCGGATGTGCGAGCGGGGGAGGATGGGGAGAGGGTGGAGAGAGAGATAGGGATGGGGAGTAGTTGGTCGTTGTTGTTGCATGGTGGATGGACGCTGTTGTTGGTTGGTGGCAGTGGATTGTGAAGAGACGACGGAATGGAAGAGGATGTGAGAGGTTGTCAGCAAGAGGGACTCGTTTTGTCGTCTTGTCGTCTGTGGCATTGAAGGAGGTCGTCGTCTGTCGTCGTCGTCTGTCGTCGTTGTCTTCCAAGTCCTGCCAGTCCTTCTTCTTTTCTCTTCTCTTCTTCTCCGTCTCCTCTCTTCTCTTCCCTTGCTCTTTTCTTCTCTTCTCTTCCCTTGCTCTTTTCTTCTCCTCTCTCCTTCTCTCTTCTCCCACGCAGTTGACGTGGCTGTGATGTTGTTGGTAGCAGCAGAAGCGAGACGTGGCTTGCTCAGCCAACAGCCGTCGTCACGAAAAAGACAAAATCGCCCGTTAGCCTCAGTGCTGCGTGGTGGTGGTGGCGCGCCTGAGGGGAGCCTTGATGTCGATCAGTGACAAGCAACGAATAACGGGGCGTTCGGTCGGCCGTTCGTGACGGGCGTGGCTGCTTTGACTTTTTTTCTGCGAGGGCCGATAGGGAAGACTCTGGCTAAAGTATCGACGGCGTGAAGAAGTTGGGGTAATCGCTGTTTTTGTTGGTGTGTTTGTGGGTGATGAGTATGGAGATTTGTGGTAGGGACAAATGACCACCGAGACTGAGGGGAAGAAGACAATGGTGTGGTGGTGGATCGGAAGAAAAGAGGTAGTGACAGTTGAGTAGATGATGGTCGACTGCTTTCAGGCACGGTAACAGTCAGCAAATGGTGCTCTCCTAATTCATCCCCCCGTCGACCCCAGGCAGGACGCCTCGAGATATATGCGCTCCTATGACCACCCATAGCGATGAAATTAGAGTCAGTGCGTCCATCAATGATGTGACGGTGTTTGCTGCTCTCTGTCTGTCCATCTGTGTCTCCGTCTGTCTGTCGGGCGTTTGGCTCCGCCGCAACTTCCGCCGCAGCCCGGTCTGTCTCCCTTGCAGTTGCGTCAGTCAGACAATCAAAAAGCTATGGGACGGGCCGTCAAAGCCTCCAAGCAGCACCTTAGACCCGGTACGCGGGTCGCGGGTAGCGGGTCGCCGCGGGGTGCGTCTATTCTTCCATGCGACGCGCGCCAGACTGCTGCAAAAGTAAAAATCGACGAGCGGTGAAAAAAAAGTCTCCATCGGGAGATTATTTGTGGTGTTCGGATGGCAGCCGAAGTAGGACGGCTACTTTGTGGTGGAGAGCTTGATGAGAGATGGATGGTCATTCGCGTGTTTGGCCTGTCGATGCAGCAGCACGCTGAGACATACAAGCTTAATTTTGGGACTGCTCGCTCGCCTAAACACGGAATAGGTACGTACGCATTGCAAGACAAGACAAAACAAGACAAGAGGCAAGACACGTCAATGCGCGCGGATTCGCGGCTACGTTCTATAATTGTTTTGTCGAAACGGCCAACCGAGCGCTTGTTGTCTTTTTCGACTGGTCAATTTGGCGTGTATGTATCATGACGCTGCGAACATGTAGGGATTCGAGGAATATGGGCTGATTCGATCAATCAGAGGTATCGGTTCCATGTGTGTGGACATCGTAATTCCGCATCTACTTTGAAAGGGACAAGCGTCCTCCAAAGCATCCACCATTGCGGCCAATATCAACCTCCCCTCAGAAAACTACGGACGGTAAGGAGGAATATCACCGAAAAAACTCATCTCAGGTCGGTCCATCGCCCTTTCATCACGCTTGAATCTGAGCCGAAAGCAGAATGAGGCAGGCAAAAGCAAAAAGAACGAGATCTGAGAGAAAAGAAAAAGCACAAAAGCTCCGACTGGCCCCACCATTCAATGTCTGTCACCATTACCCTATATTTCTTTTTCTTTTTCTTTTTCTTTTTCTTGTTCTTACTTTTCTTTCATTGGCTGATTCAAACGGCCACATACTTCCCAATGCACCACCGACTTACTGACTCACAGCTGCAAGGTCCCTTTGACTGACAATAGACTGGGACGATGGATGGTAAGGCAAGGAGTCGACAGAGGACGTCGCGACACTCGAATTGACCGGCAGAGCCCGTCAGAACGATTAGATCAATACATAGCAGGCAGTATATCGTGCAAGTCATGAGGCAGGGCAGAAGCAAAATGCCACTAGAGCTCTTCAGGACCTAGATAGCCATCTCCTATCGCAATTCGGTCCATCCACCCACTGCCGCCATTTTTACTCCTTCGTCCGTCTCAAGCCGAAGGAGAAAGACTGCCCTCCGCAATGCCCTACCCCTGTGCGCCGCATCGCGCTGTCGAATGGCTGGTGCCCGCTCGCTCTCAAAATGCTGTCTCTCCCGCCCGTGTTCGTCCGTCCGTGTGCATGCATGCCCATCGTCGCCCGCAGAAAAGAGAAAAAGAAAAAAAGGGTTGGTCCATTGCCAGTTCAATCATTCCGTTCAGTCCCATAGTGCCTCGCCATGCTATGCCATGCAGTTGAAGAAGTCAGGGAGCAGCAGCAACACCAGCAAGAAAAGGGAATAAAGCAAAAAGAAGCAAAAGAAGTGAAGGGGAAAACTACACAGACAGCACGCAGCCCAACTGCGAGGTGGTTGGTTGGCGGAAAAGCTTCCCCGGCGTGTGCTGACAGCAGCCGTGTTTTTCGTCGAAAGAAACCATGCATTCGACCTCCGTTTCGAGGGAGGGGTTTCTGTCGTCGTCGTCATGTGAAAATGTCGTTCGTTGATTGTAAAGTACAGGTGACTTTTAGCGGGCGTCCTCATGAACCAGTCCCTTGGGCTCTGGCAGAAGGGCCCGTTTTCAGAAGCAGTTGGCGTTCCAAGTCTTCGTTCTCGGAAAGAGCAACATGGATGGTGGCGCCTCATTCGTGGAGGTAGGTGCACTTTTCACCCTTGATGCATTTTCCCTCCTTCCAGAAACGGCAAGGCAAGATGAATTGCGGTGGTACATACTCGCCGCTCGGTCCACGACCACCGCGCCACTTTTTGCCCTTCTTGAAGTTGCCGTCACGCCCGTCGTTACTGCCATCGCGACCCCGCTTATTGCGCTCTTCGTCAAAGGCTTGCTGCTGCGGAGGCAGCAAGCTTTCTGTCGGAGCTTGCGGGGGAGTCGAGACGCCGAAGCTGGGGGCGGCGCCAGACGATGCGGCGGCACCGAACATGGCCCCGAGATCGAAGCCGGACAAGTTTTGGATGGTGGGCATCGATGACATGTTGGGCATGGTCATGGGCATGTTGGAAAAGGCAGTGTTCTGCTGAGGCGGCTGAGGCGGCTGGGCCTGAGCTTGCTGAGGCTGCTGCGCACTCATATTGCCTAGGTTGGCGAGGATAGCTTGAATGTCAATTTTTGATTGCGCCTCCGCGGTGACTGGAGCTGGGGGTTGAGGTTGAGCTGGCTGCTGCTGTGGTTGACTGAACATTGAAAACGTCTTTTCAACGGTCTGTGAGGCGCCCGGCTGAGGTTGTTGTTGTTGAGACGTAGAGCTGAGCAATGCGAGGATGTGTGAAATGTTGGGTGCTCCGGCTTCGGTGCTTGGAGTTTCAGCTGCAGGAGCAGGAGCAAACTTGGAGGCGCGTTCGAGCACGAGCTCTGGTGGAGTACCAAATAGCAGAGGTTCCTTCTGCTCAACCTCCTCTGCAGGTGGCTCACGCGGATTCGGTGGCACATCCGCTGACGACGTGTAAAACACGAGTAAAGTGTTGGCCTCATGCTGCTCTTGAACAGCCTTTTCTGGACTCTCCGGCTTCAGTGCTCCTCCGCCATAAGGCTCGTAGTTCCTACTCTTCTCATCGAGCGGAACGTTGGCGAAGTCGACAAACGAGGGGCAGGCCCACGTTCTCACGTCCTCCTCGTTTGGCCGATCGTCGTCCTCGTCCAGGTCCATCATGTCCTTGTGCTGCTTGAACATGCGACCTTCGCCACCGACGTCGTCAACGTCACGGACCATGGCGGCGTCGTGACCTAACTCCTCCTCCGGGTCGTGAGTGAAGAGCCTCACAGACACAAGCTGACCGGCGTTTTCATGGTCCACCCACTTCACCTTAAGCCTGCGCCTCTGCTCCTTGCGAATACGCTTGGCTCTTTCTTCATCCGACTCGGGCGGTCGATTTTCTTCTGGCTTGACCACGGGCTTTTCTTCCTTCGGTTTGGTCAGGTTTGCCATGGTTTCCGCAAACGAGAAGCGCGGAGCAGCTGGAATCGGCACGGGCTTCTTGACTGCAGCAGCAGCAGCAGCAGCAGCAGCAGTTGTCGAGGTAGGCTTTTGACCGTTTGTAATGGCAGACTTTTTCGAAGCCGATTGCAGTCCAGGAAACAAGCTGGGCTTGGGAGCCATTTTCGGTTTGCTTGCTGCCGAAGCTGCACCGCTTGACGACGACGGGGTAGAGGCTGCCAAACCTGGCTTCTTCACCCCTGATGCAGATGCAAGCTTGGCCGCTGCTGACGAGCCGTTGGTGGATGTCACAGTCTTTTTGACCGGGACGGCCGAAGCACCATCTGCGGGACGTGGACGCTTGACGCCTGCGATAGTGGATGGCTGAGAGGTCTTGCTCGCCTCTGGCTCCTTTTTGACATCGCTTTTCTTTGAGTCTTCTGAGTCGTTGCCGCCGTTCTTTTTGGAATTTTCTTTTGCTCGCGCGACGATTCGCTGGGCCAGCACCTTGGTACGCTCATCCCCGCGAGTAAGATAGCGTTTGAGAGCGCCGATGAGCTTGGTCTTTTCGAGGTTCTCATAGAGAATGTTCTCGCAACGAGCGAGCAACTAGGAGCTTGTCAATTTACTTTTATCTGCAGGTAACGGAACAGAAAAATACCTCAAGAATGGCCTTGGAGAAGAGGTCGTTGTATTCATTGTCTCTAATTCGGTCTGCCAAAAACTGGTACGCAGCGAACAAGAAGGCCGTATTTGCCCCGAGCCTGAAATGGAGAATTAGTCGGCGCACGAATCATTACTTGCTCTCGTCCGCGCATCATAACCAAGGTAGGGCAGAGAGCTTTTGGGGAGGTGTCAGACATGGTTGGCGCTAATCGCCGCTGCAAAACCATGCTGCACACGGACACGTGACAATGCCAAGATGATGCAAAGCCGCGCAACATTAAAGTCGGCTGCGGCGGTGTTTGTCATCCACAGGGTCCCCGCGCACATTAAAGTGTTGCGCATCAAGCCGTAAACGAGTGAACCACTGGCTACTCCAAAGTGGTGCCCGAGACCATATTCACAGCGGTCGGATAATGTCGGAATAGGATGGGATATTTGTGCTTGAAGGGTTTCACGGGGATGCCACTTACGTTCGGATGACGCCTGGATGTCCATACTGAAGAGCGCACTTTATGGCCATCTCCATCTGGTCACGTTGATCCTTGACTCTATCTTTGAGTTGATCAAGGTCTCGCATCTTCTTCTGCTCTGCATCCTTGAGAGACTGCTGATCACCCTTCCAGCGATTGCGAATGGTGGACAAGATTTCCCAGTAATCCTTGAGCGCTTTTCGAATCTCTACAGCATTTGCCGGCAAATTACGAGGTCGCCACAAGGCCTTCATGGTGTCATAACGCACGCGCTGGAGCATCTCTGTAGGGCGCACTGCAGGGAGAGGAGATGGTTCTGGTATAACCTCATCCTCAGACGAGTCGTACTCAGAATCATCTGAGGACGTCTCTGTTTCCGAAGATGAATCTGTTTCGTCCTTGATGGTCGCAGGAGAACCGGTTCCAGATGGCGACTTTGTGCGCATGAGCTTCTCGGCAGGGCTCTTTGCTTTCTTGGTCGCCTTTGTGATTTCGCC